>ML795697.1:200601-229517 GCA_009831015.1 Picea engelmannii | reverse complement strand
ATAGGAGACAAAGGGTATAGTTATAATGAAAGGGTGCAATGAAAGGTTGTAGCCTACATACAAATATAACACTAGAATTGAAATAATTCAATATCTAGGGCTTAATAGGGGGTTTTATACATAACATAGGGCTTTGTATAGAGCTTAACATGCCCTTCCTATGCAAACAAGTGTTGTCCTCAACACTTGACTAACCACGGGTGTTTCTGCAAGAAGAACTCATCTTCCCATGTCTTCTCTTCCATTGGTAGGTTCTTCCATTTGACGAGGTTTTCTATAATTGCTCGATTTCTCAGCTACTTAATCCTTGTTTCAGGGATTATTTCTGGTTCTAGTATGATTTTCTTCTTCATTAATCTCTCATAAAATAGTTTGGATTGGGATCTTGTTGTCGACGACCTTCTTTAAGCAATCAACATGGAAGATTGGATGTACACATCAAGATGGAGGCAACTCCAATTTGTAAGCCATACTTCCAATCCTCTGAAAACCTTATAGGGGCCATAATATTTGGGTGTTAATTTATTGTCCTTCTTTTGTTGCTTGAGGGACATCTGTTTATATGGTTGTAGCCTCTGAAGTACCCAATCCCCCACTTCAAATTCCCTTTCACTATGATTTTGATATGCTTTTTGTTTGATCCTATTTTGTGCTATAACCAAGTTGTCCTTGTATAGTTTGAGAACCTCTTGTCGGTCCATTGTGTGGTCCTCCATTGCTTGAAAATTTGTATTCCCTTTCAAGGGTTATGTGATAGATGGAGGATGATATCCATAAAGTGCTAGAAATGGGGACATTTTTGATGAAGTATGGAAGGATATGTTATACCAGGGAAACCACTTTACCCATTGTGTTTGTTTATCAGATGCAAAGCAACGAAGATACCCTTCTAGACATTTATTCACAATCTCAGTTTTCCCATCGGATTGAGGATGGTAAGATGAGTTGTGAGCTAATTGAGTACCCAAACAAGAAAATAATCCAGTCCAAAAATTTCCAATGAAAATTGGATCTATGTCGCTTAAAATAATCTTGGGGACTCCATGTAGCTTTTGAACCATTTCCATGAATTCTATGGCTACTGTACTTGCCTTAAAAGGATGAGAAAGAGAGAAAAAACGGGCGTACTTTGTCAGTCGATCCACTACTACCATGATGACAATCTTTCCTTTGTATTTGGGTAAACCTGTAATAAAATACATTGAAACTTCTTCCCAACGTTGACTTGGTATAGCCAATGGTTGTGGGAGACCTGGAGGCTTGATTGTCTCTCCCTTATTCTTTCGAATGACCAAACATTCAGGCACCAAATTTTAAACATCAGTTTTAAGACCTTCCCAGAAAAAATCATTCTTGATCCAGTAGTACTTTTTCAAGAATCTTGAATGTCCTCCTATAGGAGAAGTGTGCAATTCCAAAAGGACCTTTTGTTTGAGTTGGGAATTCTTACATAAATATAAGCGATCGTCATACCATAGAAAATCATTCTTCCATACAAAATTATCTAATGAACTGGGGTCCTCTTCTAGTTGTTGAATGATATTTCATACCTCTTGATCTTTCTTCTACCCAATCAGATTGTGGAATTGAAATAACACATAGTGAACCTTTTGTTTCTTCTTCTTTCCTTGAAAGAGCATCTGCCACAACATTATGTTTTCCTTTTTTTGTGTGGATAATTTCAAAGTCATAACCTAGCATCTTTGTAATCCATTTTTGTTTCTCTTCTAGAGATAATTGTTGCTCCAAGCAGTACTTCAAACTATTATGATCTATTTTTACTTTGAAGTGCCTTCCTATTAGGTAAGGGAAACATTTTTGAACTACGTGTAGTATGACCAATATTTATTTTTCATAAATGGGCTTGAGTAAGTTTTTCCTTTAAGCTGGTTGCTTTCAAAGGCAAGGGGTCTTCCTTCTTTATTAAAATTGCACCAATCCCATGGCTTGCAGCATCACACTCCATAATAAAAAAAATTGTGAAGTTAGGTGTGGCCAGAATGAGATTTGTACACATAGCCTCCTTAAATTTTTCAAAAGCTTTGGTTGCTTCTTTAGTCCAAGAAAATGCTTCCTTCTTTAATAATGTTGTTAGAGGTGTTTCTATTTGATCATATTCCTTGACAAACTTGCGGTAATAGCCTTCCAATCCTAAGAATCCTCTAACTTTAGTTAAGTTTTTGGGAATTGGACATTCCCTCATAGATTTAATTTCTTAGGGTCCACTTTTATACCTTCATGAGATACAATATGACCCAAATATTCCCCTTCTTGAACCCCATATGCACACTTGGAAGGATTTGCATAAAGTTGTTGCTCTTCCAATAGTTGTAATACTCTATCAACGTGATGTACATTCTCTTCCTAAGATTTGTTGTAGATTAATATGTCATCAAAAAATACTAACATAAATTTTCTAAGGAAGGGATTGAAAGTAGAATTCATCGAGCTTTGAAATGTTGAAGGTGCATTACTAAGTTCAAATGGCATAACCAAAATCTCATAATGACCTTCATGTGTTCTAAAATATGTTTTGGGAATCTCTTCCTGCCTCATTCTGATTTGATAATATCTTGAACAAAGATCCAACCTAGTAAAGAATTTTGCTCCATGCAATTAATCTGATAATTCATCAATGACAAGAATATGAATCTTATCTTTGATGGTCATTTTGTTGAGTTGTTTATAATTTGGGTACATATGCCATGAACCATCATTTTTTGTAACCATCACCACTAGTGAAGAGAAAGAACTTTGGCTAGGTTGAATGATGTTGGCCTCTAACATTTTTTGGATCATACGCTCAGTCTCACTCTTCTGTGTATATGGATACCTGTAAGGCCTAATGTTAGGTGGTACACTTCCTAGTTGCAAATGAATAGCATGGTCATGATCTTGAGCACGTGGAAGACCCCTAGACATTTCTCCAAATACCTTGGAATGATTGTTGATAACTATTTCGATATCCAATGGAGTAGAAGAAATAGGTGTTTGAACATCTAGTGAGCACAATTGTGCAATTACACCATGGTGTCCCTTTTTTAGTATGGCCGAAGGAGGTCCACATTAAACACTAGGTGAAAGCCAAGGAAGGGGGGAATGTTGAGCTCAAAATAATTGTCACCCACAGCCTTGGTGATGGTGTAAGGTCCATAGCGGAGTGGAGGAAGCTTCCGATGGGGTCCTGTAAGAAGCTCTTTCTGCAAGTGCAACCAAAGTTTATCTCCCACCTGAAAATTATGTGGCACCTGATGTTGATCATGATGTTGCTTGTACTTGGCATTGGACTTCTGTGAAATATCCTAAACCCATTGGTGGATGTGTTATATTCGTTCAATGAACCGGGTGGCTTTGTCGGCTTCAGTTTGTGCATGGGATGTTCGACCTATGTGGACTCAAGGGGTAGTGCAACATCCATGGGGCCCAATGGTTGAAATCCCATCCCCACCTGAAAGGGGTTGTTGTTGATTGAGTTATGTATGCCTCTGTTGTAACCATGTTGAACATAGGGAAGAATCCCATCCCATGTGTGCGGGTGCTTGAAATTGTACATGCACAAAACATGCACAATCATCCTGTTGACGACCTCAGTTTGGCCATCCATTTGGGGGTGGAAGGCCATGGATTTGGTGAGCTTGGTGTCAATCTGTGACTAGAGGATCGACCAAAACATGTTGAGGAATCGACTGTCCCGATTGGAGATGATGATTTGTGGAATCCCAAAATGTACCCACAGTTGTTCGAAGAAGAGCTTGGTAGTGGCCTCTGCTGTGATGCTCTTCTTGCAGGTGACTAGAATCGCCATCGTGGAAAATTGATCAAAAACCACGAAAACACGGTCATTTTCGTGGTTGGTTGAAGGAATGCCTAACATGTAGTCCATCGAGATGGGTCCCAGAGCTTGTCATTTGTAGGTGGAGGGGTGTACATGCCTTGTTTCTTAATGGCCAGTTTGGCAATGACGCAAGCCATCCAGGACCTGATATACTTATCGAAATCCTATTAGAGTTTTGGCCAATAGAAATGTTGTTGCAACACTGCCACTATCTTCTCTATGTTGAAGTGTTTTTCCACAAACTGTAGTGAGCTTCCCAAATCAACTTCTCTCGCTCACTTGATGGAATGAAGAGATGGCCTAGATGGCATAACAACTCGTCTTGCAGATGAAAATTAGTGATAGTTGTGTTTTTGCCCAACGTCTCATAGGTAGTGGGGAATTCAGAATCTTTCTCATAGAGTTGGGGTAATGTGTAAGTCTCATGTCTACAGGAGTGTAGCACCGTGGTTAGTGCAATAACTAGAGGTTGACTGAGGCAATCAGTGACGCGAATGGTGCTCCCTGGCTTATACTTGATGTTGAGATGGAACTGCTGCAATTATGTGGACCACTTCTGATGGCAGTCATTTTGCAATTTTCCTTGTGTCTACATGAACTACAGAGCCTAATGATCAGTGTGGATGATTGTCTCCTTCTCGATAATGTAATGCCTCCACTTGCGGTAGACTTGTACAATGGATTACATTTCTTTGTTGTAAGTGGGGTACTTATGAACACTATATGATAACGTCGTAATATGATAGGCCACAGGATGTCCAGACCGAGTGAGAATTGCACCCACAACATAGTTGAAAGCATCTGTCTCAATCTCAAAATGTTGTTGTAGGTCGGGTAATGAGAGCACCAAGGCTGAGCACAACCACTGCTTCAAATCATCGAATGATTTCTGTTGCGACTGGACCCACAAAATTTTTGTCTTGCTACCGCCCTTGGCCACTTGGCTCAGGTCCCATGCAATGTGGGAGACTCCCAACTCGAACCTGTGATAGAAATTGGCAAGGCCCAAGAAGCTCCAAAGCTCAATGAGTGTGGTTGGGCTGGCCAATCACAGATGACCTCGATCTTAGCTGAATTGACATGCACCCCATGCTCATCAACAATGTAGCCCAGGGACTGGACCATGTTCATGTCGAAGGGGCATTTTTCCAAATTTGCGTATAGGTTGTGTTGTCGCAAAGTGTGCAAAACTTGTTGAATGTGCTGCAAGTGTTCCACCCAATTATTTTTGAAGATGAGGATGTCATTCAAATACACCACCACAAAAGAATTGGTGAAAGGCTGCAAGATATCATCCATCATCCTCTTGAAAGTTGTTGAGGCATTTGTCAAGCCAAAGGGCATGACCAACCGTTCAAAAAGACCTTCTTTGGACTTGAAGGCAGTCTTCCATACATTGGTTTGCTCTATTGGGACTTGGTGGTAGCGAGACTTCAAATCAATCTCACTGAAGTATTTTTCCCCCTTGAGTTGGTCAAGGAGATCGTCAATTCAGGGAATTAGGTACCGATTTCTGACTGCGATTTTATTTAGGGCTCGGTAATCAATGCAAAGTCATCAGGACCCATATTTCTTCTACACAAGCACGTTTGGGCTTCCACAAGGTGATGAGCTTGGACGAATGTTCCCCTTTTCAAGCAACTCTTGGATTTGGTGCTTAATTTCCTCATTTTATGACAGAGAGTGACGATAGACTAGCGCATTGGGTAGCGGTGCGTCAGGGGCCATATCGATTGAGTGCTTGACCTGACAGTACAGAGGTACCCCAATGGTTAAGGAGAAGATGTCTTTATATTCCTCCATGACCTTATACACTTGCTTCTACTACGTGGAGAGACCTGTCACGAAGGCCATGGACATGTCTGCAACCTTCCCCTTACTTTGAGCGCGAATCACGAAGAAGACAAACTTCCCGGTCTGAGAGATGACCTTCCTGCATTGCTTGGCATAGATTAAGGAAATGGCGGTAGATGGGACTACCCCTGGTATCCTGTATAATTGATTGTCCAAAGTAATAATAACACTACAAGGCCTAGACTCATATACAACATGAAATTTCCATAAATAAGGTTGGCCCAAAATAACATCACAAAATTCAAGGGGGGCAACATCACATAATACCTCATCTTTGAAGGGATTGATGTCGTAGGTCGGGCAACACTATTGGTTGACGCGGAGATCGCTCCCTTGGCAGAGACATCCAATGGTGTACAATTGCAGGTGTGGTGATGTCGACAGGGCCAGCCGCTTGACAACCTCTGCCAAGATGAGGTTCTTTTATCTATCACTATCAACGATGAAGTGTAGCAAAGTACCCTTCACCCACATCTGTGAATGAAAGAGGCACTCACCTTCCTTTGGTTTATTAGGTTTGTCGGACTAGACTTTGGTGGTGGTAGCAATGGTGGCATTGGGTTCTACGTCAATGATCTGTCTCCCTTTTTCTGGTTCTAAATCAGAGTCGGAGCCTGCATCTTATTCAGAGGCTTTCACCTCGACCACCAATCACTGCTTTGAGCGAAATTTAGTGGTGTTATTCTAGGGGCTCTTATGGAACTCACACTATTTACCAATGTCTTTCTTTGTCTTCTCATTGTCCTTCTTTTTTCGTGGTTTGGACTGGTTATCCTGAGGCTATCCATCCTTTCTCTACCTTTTGTTCTATGGGTTGGGGCCACCTTTTCCCTGATTTTGCTGTGAGGGGTTTGTAGACCCAAGCTGTCGTGTCTTTTGTTTAAGCTTCTGCTTGATTTTGACAAGATATCGATAGGTCGTGCCCAAGAACAAAATTTCCAGAAATTCCATTTATGTCTGGATGTATGTGTGCAGACCATCGTCGTACTTGAGCACCAGATGTCACTCATAGTCTTTGATACCCAGCTTGGTGCACAAGGTATGGAAGACATTGGTGAACTCTGAGATTGTTTGGTCCCTTTCTTGCCACAGTGTGGTCCATCTTGTATATAAGTCGTCATAACTTCCAACAAGGTAGTATTGTTCCTTAATAACAATCTTGAAGGAACCCCAAGTGGGTGAACCACAAATAATTTAGATCCCTATGTTTCCTTTTGCTCATAGAAAGTCTCCTGCCAATCTTTAACATGGGAGATGGCCTTGAGGAGCGCAAATGTAATATTTTCTCTATTGAACAAGTTGTGGACAGAAAAATACCTTTCTAGAAGGTTTAACCATTTCTTTACAACATCCGCATCTATTTGACCTTCAAATATAGGAATAACAAATTTGATTTGTACCTTGAAGTGGGTGGCGCTTCCGTTTGAGGTAGATCTGCCGCATGTTGGCAGTCATCAAAGAATTTACGCAAATTTATGCATCATCTCGTTCCTTTGTTGTGAGAGAGCTTCCTCAAGCAATAGTTTAAAGGGATCTCCTGCCCCATCGTCTCTCTTTTCTTCCCCCATGGGCAGTCTTTGGGTTCGATGAGGTCGATCTTACAAGAGCTCAACTGGTTTGAGTCCCAACCGTTTATACCTTGACCTCGTTGGGGACATGCACATAGAAACAAATGAAGAGTAGCTCACTCTGATACCACTGATCTAGATTTATGAGCGGAACAAAATGAAAACACAAATATATAATATTAACACAAAGATATAGTGAATAATAACAAAGATACAGTAAAACTTGACTATGCTATGGATGTGATATTCCTTGATGTGTTGGCTATAATTACTAATTGATTGATCGTTACATGATAGAAACAATGATGAAATACTCTCATATGTAGATAAGCATGGTATACTTTTCATTATTATGATACACGTATAAATACATGAGTTGTGACCTTTGGATTCATCTTCCCACAGGTCTCTTGGACTCTCAATGACAATTCCTATTCACTTGGCTTTTCATATTCCTTTTAGAGTGCAGAATACCAAACCCTAACAGATTAGGTTTCCAACATCCCCCCACAATTTGAAGGGTGTATGTGGGTCCAAGAAGAGAGCTGAAATATGGAAGTTGACAGTTGCAAATGGCTGAATGTGCTCTCTAAATTTGGTGGTTTTGGGATGACCACAAACAAAAAAGCTAACATAAGTTGACGTCTTCTACTAAATTGAGGTTTAAGATGACCACAAAGTATTTTCTAGTAGAAGCTATAAGTCTTCCACTAAATGGAGGTTTAATATGACCACAAACTGTTGTCTAGAAAAAATTGTAAGTATTCTACTAAATGGAGGTTTAATATGACCACAAATTGTTGTCTAGCAGAAATCGATGTCTTCTACTAAATCAAGGTTTAATGAAAACCACAAACCAAATCATGTTGATGGTTCTGATGTTGGCTCGCTTGTTCTTGCTTGATTGGTAGGACTTCATATTGAAGCCTGACTATTAATCACTAATATTATCCCCCCCTGTTAGGTACAAGACGAGAAGATGCAAATATTTCCACTGCAAGATGTGTCAATACTCGAGAATGAATTTTTCGATATGATTGGTATATCTTCTTAACTGTTGACGACCATTGCCAAGAAGTGATCCACCCATAATGATTCTCTACTCTTGCATATTTATTGCATTTGGAACATCTGTCTGAAGGATGATTATGCTTTCCACAATGCTCACAAGGATGAAGATCGAAACACTGATCTTCCATGTGGCCAACTCAATGACAATTTTGGCATTTAGGAATTTTCTCTTGAGTTGGAGTAGATGAATATGAAATCACTTGAAGGAATACAACACTTTGGAACTGCATTGATTTGGTATAATCTAGAATATGAAAGGTAACTTTTGATATATGTTCTATTCTTATTATCTCTAATTTCTTCCCAAGTTATGATGATTGACTTGGAAAGAGAAAGATGAACTCGTTCATGCACAACTTCGTCTTCATTTGCACTTGCAACTAAAGTTGGCTCACTAAGTTGCTCTTGCATTGGTTATTGATCAGAATGATTATCATCATCAAAAACATGGTTATTCTAAACAAGAACTAGTTCAAAATGTTGAAGATTCTTTCGTTGAAGTTCATCACGAAAGAGTTGAGTCTAAGTTTGAAGTAGTTATACTTTGCCTTGTGAAACTTAGAAACAAGTTAGAACAGATTGAAGAGTTTATTTGTCAGTTGTGACCATATTGTCGATAATAGAGAGTATTAGAGTATTAAGTAACTCTAATAATTCATTAATTCGAGCCATTTAAAGATTGACTTGGACCTCAAAGGGTTTCTTGCAACTCCACCCTTTAACAATCGAGCTCAACAAATATATTGCAAAAATGGGAGGTGATCCACACCAATGATGGAGATGAGAGAATGCATCTTTAAGCAAAAATCTGAAACTACCCAGAAGTTAGATATTTCAAAGCAAAAAAAATGCATAATGAGACTAAAACACAAGCTACCTCCCAAATCATTTTTTTCTTTGAAGAATACAAAGAACAACAAGTTTGCTTCATAGGTCAAGCTTCTATGTCCAATAGTTCAAGAACTATCCTCTTCGACTTCATACATGATTCCACACCACAAACTATTACCTTTACCAAGAAATTTAAGCTCATTGTCGATGACTATTTTAATTATCATTGGCATCTTGCTAATGCAAATTCCAAGCAACACTGAGATTGATAATGGATTTGCAGCAACTCAACAATTGTATTGTGATGACTATGTAATGGCACTGCGAAAGAGTGTGAGATATTTTCTCTTTATTGAGATTAGCGTTTTAGGCTTCCGATGTAATGGTCAAGGGTTTCTTCTTGGTATTCAATATGGACATGCCTTTGACCACCATGAGCTCCACATATCAGAGAGATATATCCCTCTTTCTAGACCAAATGTGAAGGTAGGACTCTCTTCATTGTTGTTCAAGAATATATGTATGGTAGGTGCCTTCGTTCATGTTTCATGGCTTTGTCCCTTCTCTTCAAATAAGATAAAGACAAAATAATATAGGGCATCCCTTTTATCTGGCTGGAACATGCTTAGTCAGACTGCTTTGGATGGCAAGTATCGACATCAAAGTAGGTAGTCTCAATAACGAATTGTAGAAGCGATTGATGAGATGGTCACAATGTAGGGATTTGAAAACTGAACATGAATGTTACAATTGGAATGAGAGGGCATGGGTATATAGAGGCGGATGTCTTAGCCTCCATTCACTAATGTGCCCTATCTATTCAATGTAAGGAGTGCCAATCTACTGGCAGTGCCACGTTATCGACTTCTTAAGATGTCGCTGACTCGAATTCAAGCTCTCATCTTGATCAACCATTCGTTGTGGGTTTCTATCTTGATTTCAAAGATTTCGTGAAGATGAATCCAAGAACTACAAGCTCCAAGGATTTGCATAGTAGGTAGGCTCGAAGCATAGAGAGAAGCAACCACAAGAAATCATCCATCGACCTTAATTCCATTTTCTTGTGGGTCATGAGTGTGCATTAGATTTTGGATTGGTGGAAGGTCTCTCATGTCAATTAGTGTTATCCTCTTCATTGGAAATGAAGCAATTATCCTTCATTTAGGTTGGCGAGATTTTTCATTCAAGCAAAGAACTGTAATTTACTTTTAACCAAAAGACAATGAGCTTTATCACTCAAGAAAATGAGATTTCCTTCACATTGAACAATGTGATCTCCTTCTTTCCAAGGTTGTGACTTGTTGATATTATGGTAGATGTGGGAGGTATTAACCTCTACATGTACCCCTGATGAGACTAGAATATTTTGGGAAGCAAGAGAAACCCTAAAACGTTGGATAATAACCCTAGGAGACAAGTCGGCTCAAGAGAATATTTATTATTGAGTTATTAGCCTCCATAAGTAGAGGTCGACCCAGTTAGGTCACTTGGAGGACTATAAATAAGAGGGTGCTAGAGCTCATTTGTCACACTCTCTCTCACAATTGAATAAGACCAGTAGTGCGCAAGTCTGGAGAGGAGCTGCAACTACAACTGCTCCAACTGGCATTTCGGTTTTGGCTTGGAATTTGTCTTTGGTTATGGTTTGGACTTTTTGCCTGGTACGCTAGCTCTAGAGAGAGGTACACTACCATGGTTGGCTATCGGTTCTAGGGTTTTCTTCCGTAGTTATTCTCTCTGTCAAGGTTAAGGTGCTCGGGGGTGGCCTTTGTACCTATGGTTGGGTGACAATATTTCTATATTGTCTATGGTGAAACGAGCACACCTATTAATCTAACAGGTTATGGGCCCACACTATCTTTGGACAATCTAACCATTGGAAGATAGATTAGGAGGATTTGCTCAGTTACAGTTGCAGTTGCAGTCAAAGTTTTTACTACAACAACGAAACCCTAACCCTCCTATTAAGGCACCTTAAGTGAAGAGCTTGACCTAATTCCTGGATAGCCTAGCACATCTCCTGGTACTCTCAGCAAACCAAGACGTCAAGTTTGAGTTTTTGGTCAATGTCAAAGGTTGACCAAGTAAAAAAAGTCATGACTTACTCTGTGAAGTCAGAAAAAAAGTTAGAAGGGGCTTCTAACTTCAAAGCATGGAAGACAAGGATTGACCTCATCCTTGACAAGAATAAAGTGTTGGATATCGTGAAAGGCAAGATCATGGAACCATAGTTTGAAGCGGGAAAAGTCAAGGAACCTCATAACATTGCAGTTATGGAGAAGTTCAAGGACAATGACATCAATGCTATGAGTATCATAGTGGACTCTGTAAAAGACCACTTGATACCATACATCTCTCATATTGACTCATCTAAGAAGATGTATGATGCCCTAACTAACCTCTTCTCAACTAGAAACATTGGACAAGTAATGAGTCTGAAGAATGAGCTCTGTGACATGAAAATGAATGATGATGATTTCATAACATCATACATTGTGAGAATATCTTAGTTAAGAAGATCAACTACAAGCTATTGAAGAAATCATTTCAGAAAAGGAACTGGTAAATATAGTACTCAATGGCCTTCCCAAGACATGGGATGCATTTGCCGCAAGCATGAACACAAGAAAGGAGTATCTCACAATTGAATAACTTTTGACTTGATGTGCACAAGAAGAATAAAGGATTAGCACAAAAGAGAAATCCCAAAACAAATATGATGATCAAGCCTTCACAATAAAATTCAATAATTTTAGGAATAAGAGGAAGTTTGGCTTAAGGAATAAACAAAATCAAGAAAAGGATATGTCAAAAATACAATGCTTCAACTATCTAAAATATGGTCACTGTAGGAACCACTATCATGAGTTAAAGAAAAGGAAGGAAACAGACAAAGCAACAATTGTCAAAGAAAGGGAACCCTCAAAGAAAGCCAAGCAAAATACAACATACTTCTTCTTCTAGTCAAGGTAACAATATTCTTCTATGGCATAGTTCTTGTACTTACCATGTTTACATAGTTCTTGTACATATCATGCATATCTATTTCTTAGAAGAAAAGATGGTCAGTGAAACAATACCTATGAAAGAATAACAAGATAACAATTGTTATTACATTGACTACAAGAAGATGAAGTATGTTGGTAGATTCCTGAAGAATATGTTATATACGTAACAACTACCAGATAAGCCAAAATCATAATCAAAATTGAAGAGACCCATAAGGAGTCAAATAAAAAATAAGTCAGTGATCAAGAGGAAATTAGAATAAGACTTATGACACTTTGCAAAAGGCAATAAGGATGCAGATGAACGCATGGACTCTCTTAGATGGAGGGAGTTGATTACATAATTCCAAAAGAAGAGCATGCATTCATGCATGAAGCAAGGATTAGAAGGGAGCTAATCCTAAATGATATGATCCATTGAAGAATCTGTGAAGATTATGAAGTATCTATCCATGTTCCCATCGAGAGTAGCAACCATGATAAGCATCACGTGTTCAATTTGACTCTAGAAGAAGCCTTCTTCGAAAATAAGTCTTAAGTATCCCTGGTTGTCCATCTACATCCATGTTCCTATGATGAAAGGAAAAAATTGGGATCTTCAGGGAGGAAGGGCATGGAATATATATAAGACTCAATGGACCCAA
The DNA here is from genome assembly GCA_009831015.1 of Picea engelmannii. Lineage (NCBI taxonomy): Eukaryota > Viridiplantae > Streptophyta > Pinopsida > Pinales > Pinaceae > Picea > Picea engelmannii. The sequence goes on along the minus strand of ML795697.1, from coordinate 216,706 downwards.
AAGCTAAAGAGGAACATGAGGAAGAACATGAAGATTCCAAGAAAGAAAGAAAATCCAAAACAACCAATTATTATACCGAGAATCATAAGTCTACCAGCTTGGTTTGAACCGCAGTCAACCAAAAGAAATGGAAGTTGTGATGAAGAACAATGTATGTAAGAAAATGTGAAAAAGACTTATGAATGGAAGCATTGCAATATTCAGAACTAGAGGTTCTTCCAAAGGAAGGGAGAATACTATGACGACAACCTGTTCCAGTAAACCAAATATAACTCTTGCAGTATCCATGGATTGAAATTTACATGTAAAAGACTATTCTTCCCAATAAAGCAAATTGAGAAAGAAGCTTATGCCAGAAAGAGACCCATGTATGCAAATGTAACAAGACCGTGTATGGATTCAAGCAACTTGATGCAGAGTATCTCATATACAACGGAAGCGTGGCGAAAACTTCCTATGACAAAGAAAGTGTATCATAATGGTTACTCAGAAGTCTGGGATGATGGATTGCAAATATATGGCTAACTCCCATGATAATAGATCTGAAGAAGTTGAAGCAACTCTAATCCAATAGATTTGTCTCTGTATTGACAATTGATTGGCTCGTTAATGTATTTGGAGAATACTCAACCAAATATTTGATTTGTGGGATGTTTAAATTATGACATACAACTGCATGAATTTATCAATTCAGATTGGGCAGGGAGTACAAATGACAAAATACGTACTACTTGGATGTGTTTCAATTTGAGCTTTGCCATGATGTCATGAGCTAGCAGGAAATGAAATTATGTTGCAATCAACACTACAGAAGCAAAGTATATTGCATCTTGTGATGCTTGTATAGAAGCAATAAGTTTATTTATGGACCGTCTGATCAGGTGTTGAATTCGATCATGATATATTGTTATGATCAGAGCTATGTGAAGCTTTCATAGAAACTGATGTTCCATGATAGGCTGAAGTACATTGAGATCAAGCATTATATTCTTTGTGATAAAGTCCAGAAGAGAGAAGTGGTTCTCTAGTATATCTCCACAGATGAGCAAATATCAGATATTTTGGTAAAGCCTCTGTCCAAGATGAAAAGTTTGTGTACTTAAGAGACAAGTTGGGGCTCGTGGAGATGAATTCCTTATTGGAAAAGGGAGTGATTACTCCCAAGTTGGGAGGGAGCACTGATATCTTATTGATTTATGGACAATCATTTTCCAGTTCAGGAAAATGGTCCAAGATGGGCAGTTCCTTTCCAGTTCGGAAAGTGGTTCGATATTTTTTATGGATAGGCATTTTCCAGTTCGGAAATTGGTCTAGATAGGACAATCATTTCGTAATAAAAATGGTCTGATAAATTGTTGATGTACCATAGACAACGATTCCCCTTGTGGCCAGTGTGGGGGAATGGTCTAGGACAATTATTCTTCTTAGCAGTCACTCTGAGCAGTGGTCAAGTAGAATGGTCCACCTCGTCGGGCAATCATTCTTTCGAAGTTCACAGTTGTGAGCAGTTTCGAAGAATAGTCCGTTTTGGAGGTTGGTGCAGGACAATCATTTCCATAAGAAATGGTTCGGACAATCATTCCTTAGGGAAGACTCATTCTCTCCAAGTTGCACTATGTTTAGTGCCGGAGGAATGGCCCAATTAGGTGAATGGTCCAGGTTCAACAATCAAGGATAGACATTCCCTAGGGTAGACTCATTCTCTCGAGGATGCACTATGATTAGTGTCAGAGGAATGACCCAGTTAGGTGAATGGTACAGGCTCAAAATCAGAGACAATTATTCTTCTATGATTGAGAAGAATAGTACAGATAGACCATGGCTGATGTTTTACTTTCTGAGAGCAGATGCTCTTCCAGATCTGACAGAAGTGAGTGGAAGAATGGCCCAGATGACTCAATTTATATCATGATATTGTTTTATGCAGGTTGATATAAGATGATATGATTTTTGTGGAGAATATATGTCTCTGGACAATAGTTGTATGCTACTGTGATGGATGTGATCCATTGGTAGTGACTATGTGTCACTGGTTAGTAGTCGTGTGCTACTAGGAGTGGTTGTGTGCCACTGGGTAGTAGTTGTGTACTAATATGGATAGACACAATTGTGTTCTATTGGATGGAATTGATTTGATTTCCATGGAGATTATCACTTGTGTTGGAGATGATTTCCAGCTAGATGGATAGTCAGTATGTTGATGGACAGAGATTCTCCCTGTGGAAAATGGTCCAGGACAATCATTCTTCTAGGACTTATGTTCAGATTAGAAGAATGATTCTTGTATTACTCTATGGAGTGAGTGACTTATTCAACATCATTCCTGATTACTCAGATGGAGTATGGCTTCGAGAGATGATGCAGTTGATGTTATTAGATGATACTTATGGTGATGATGGTGCTCATGATTTGACCATGAGATAGCCTGTGTGGCTATGATGATGCTACCGGTTGAATGGTGTGTTTGTTCTCAAGACCACTGCATACCTCCCTAGCTTGGAGGGAGTGTTGATATTATGGTAGTTGCGGGAGGTATTAACCTCTACATGTAACCCTGATGAGACTAGAATATTTCGGGAAGCAAGAGAAACCCTAAAACGCTGGATAATAAACCTGGGAGACAAGTCGACTCAAGAGAATATTTATTATTGAGTTATTAGCCTCTAGAAGTAGAAGTCGGCCCAGTTAGGTCACTTGGACGACTATAAATAAGAGGGTGCTAGAGATCATTTGTCACACTCTCTCTCACAACTGCATAAGACCAGTAGTGCGCAAGTCTGGAGAGGAGCTCCAACGACAGTTGCTGCAACTGGCATTTCAGTTTTGGCTTGGACTTTCTCTTTGGTTATGGTTTGGACTTTTTGCATAGTATGCTAGCTCTATAGAGAGGTATGCTACCTTGGTTGGCTATTGGTTCTAGGGTTTTCTTCCAGAATTATTCTCTTTGTCAAGGTTAAGATGCTCGGGGGTGGCCTTTATGCCTATGGTTGGGTGACAATATAGTTATATTGTCTATGGTGAAATGAGCACACCTATTATTCTAACATGACTTACATTCAACGAAGTGGTTGTAAATTGTTCTTGCGATAACACTATCATGATGGGGTAGCCACGCGAAACATTTTTGTCTTGGCTTTGGACAGGCGAAGGCCGATTCAACACATCGCCCAACATATTCCCCTCATCTTTGCATTGTTTTTACTTCTAAATCTTGTGCAAGAGAGATCAATTTGTGCACAAACTGGTTTGATTCACCCACCACATTTCCATTGCGCTAAGGTCGCATGTTTGGTCCACGCTCACCACACCAGGAAGGATGAAACATCAAACTTCTCAAGTTTGAGTCTAATCGATCTGGGTATTGCTACCAAACCCATGGAAATCCATGAAGAAATTTCTTCGGTTGAAACCCCAATGGACGATAGTTTCAAATTTTTTGAGAATTGAACATGAGTACAAATGCATCCGTGTCTTCGTCATGTTGAAGGAATAACACCAAGATGTTGCATGAGAGGGAAGGAAGGCACATGATAATGAGGAGAGACATGAATGATGACAAAATTGCAGGTAGATTAATGTAGAGGGGCGTAGGGAATAATTAGAGATGACAAGCCTGTAGAGAGACATACATATAGACATTTATGTCTGTGCAAGGAAATGAAATGTCCAGAATTAACCTACTATGGACAGCTACCATAATGTATTTCAGGCCCTTAGAACTATAGGGTAGGGCTCTGATACCACTTTTAGAATACGCTTGAATGTAGATAAGTGTGGAATACTTTTCATTAATATGATACACATATAAATACATGAGATATGACCTATGGATTCATCTTCCAAGAGGTCTCTTGGACTCCCAATGACAATTCTTATTCACTTGACTTTTCATATTCCTTCTCAAGTGAAGAATACCAAACCCTAAGGGATTAGGTTTCCAACAAACAACAATCTCAACCTATAAACACAACATCTATTACTTGCTCAACATTTTTTCCTTTCTCACAGGTCATCCACATCATTTATTTATTGTTGGGTGTTTTTGCTTTGCCCATAGGGCGTCCACAACTATCTTTTACTTGCTATATGTTTTTTCCTTTCCCATAGGTTGTCCACAACATTTAATTAATCTCTTGGTGTTTTTCCTTGATCATAGGATGTCCACAACATTTGGTAAATGGTTCTTGTGTTAGGGACAATCCCTTTCACTCCCATTTGTCTTTCCCCAAGCGGTGGGACACTATCATATGCATATACATGCACCAAATCCATTTTTACATTCACAACAACTCCTTTTTTCAAACACAGTCCACAAATCCATTTTTGCACACAACCAAATGGTGATTTCCTCTTTCAATAATTCAGTTGTTGCCTTGGTATGATCAACAACCTATGAGTAGAGAATCTCGAGGTGTATCAACACTTATGTAGTAAAGTGTTTTTTTTTCCTAACATAGAGATGGAGTGCATAGTGGAATATTTTACTATTCGAAGTGTTGATTTCAGTTCCATAACATGGTGTTTTGTTTCCCTTAGAGTTGGAATTCATAGTGGTTGTAACAAAACTTAGACATAGGGGTTTCAAATTGTGTCTCAATACCCATGATTTAATTTAGTGTAGCATATTCTAGTCTAACAGTGATTGCATAAAGACATGGTAATGTTTATTCCACATCAAGAATTCATATTAGTGAATAGTGTGTACTCTCAATCCCTTAATTACTAATCAGGAGAGGAGGAAAACATATAATATTTTTTCCTACATTTTCTCTTTCTTTATGTTCCTTGAATACAAGGATAAACTCCTTACAAATTGCTTGCATACAAGAATGTAGAAACAATACATAATTACCAATCGAGATAGACAATTGTTCCCCTTCAGATAGGGTGAATCTAAGGTGAGTTGGTGACCCAACAAAATATTTGATTCAATTTCTTTTTCTCTTTGTCTTTGATTTGATTTTCTTCCCCTTGTGAGGGAAGGAGAGGGATGAGTGGCTTTCTTTAGGACTCCAACAAATGATAGCGATGAAGCAAAATGGATGATGGGTTGCGTCCTCTTATTTTTGGGAAGACGCTTACACTAGGGCCTTTCTTATTACATTAAGATTAATTATCTATAGCTTTACATGGGCCTTGGATGGATCAATTCCACCTTCAAGTTATTCATCCTCCATTTCAGCTTTAGGATCTTCTGTCTATTTCTCAATCTACTTGATTTCATCTTCCAAATTCTCTAAAGATTCAATGGATTCAAATTTGTTGTTGTTCAATTTAGGCGGATCTTCTTGAGTTTTCTGACACTATTGAAGCTCCTTTGCCTATGCTATTTTGATTTTGTTCTTTACTGACTTGAATGTGTTATAATCTGGTTCCTTGTAGAGATTTGAGGCTTCTTTGAAGGTGGTTGGAAATTTTGAATCTCCAAGCAATTTTTAGAAAAAGTGCTTGTACTCATCTCGAGAATTGCACTTGAAAGGAAGTTGTTTGTAGTCTAGGATTTGTTGATGGCTCCATCCGTTCATATTGATTTGTGGTGCCTATGAGAGGCCCTTTCCTAGATTCATTTCCTCACATATTCGAGCACAAGAGAGTATATTTCCTTTCAGTTATGCTCGATCAATGAAACGACCCAGTTTGTCCCCAATAGCTCTGAGAGAGCTATCATTCTAGAATATTATAGGAAGATGAGACAACATTACCCACATTGGGGTTGTTGTAATCTTTTCTTTTGGATTGAAGTCAAGGGACCAGGGTGTTAAGAACATCCCTCTTGGGTCTTGGAAGTCCAATGCTTTGTGACCCATGTCTCTGTAGCTCTTGGGTTTGGCTACGACCCTGCAAACTTTCTTATCAAAATATGTTTAGATAAAATAAGGGATTTTTTCCTAGGCTTTGGAGATGATAGATATAAGTGGGGGATGTCATCCAATTGTTTGACTAATATGCTCTGCGTAGGATGAGATCTTTTGGCTTTTAGAGAGCTTACAAGCTTCTTAAAGTCACTAGCATCATGATTAGAAAATGGCAATTTTTGTCCCTCTCCTTTATTGAACTGATGACTGATAGATCTGGTTGCACTAAACATGCACTCATATGTTGAAAAAACCCTATAGTGAACACCTACAAGCTCTGGAATGATTACGAACTTGACAACTTGACTAAGGGTAATTACTCATGCATAAAGAAAACACTTTGGAGAGGGCTCTGATGGCAACAATGACCTAAAAACAAGAATGAGGATAACCTTAGCCACGAGAAGAACATGATGCAAAATATCTTCATGTTTTCGTACACTATGTTTTTAATTTAATTTTAACATTTATTAATAACAAAAAATTACCTATAATATTTAATTTCTCCATAATGAATATAAGATTAACATGGTAAGAAAGTTTTTGAATCTCTCTATATAAGTTCAAAGAATTAATTTGATTGATTTGAATGGACTATTTCAAAACAAAATATAGAGTTCAATGTACATAATAATAGAATAGATTAGCGTGAAAATGAATTTCATTTTAACATTTATTAATGACAAAAAAATATTTTTAATATTTATTTTTTTCAATATTCAAGTACCACAGGTATTTGGTAGGAGTGAAAGTCTAACCCCTTACGAATTAAATGGATTATAGGTGACATGGTTATATTTAAACCAATGTAGATCCATCTTAAATCTAGATCAAATTTCATATTAATTCCTTCATATTAAATGATAAAAACATTTACACCTGAAGAAATTTGATCCCTCTTAGTGCTTGATAAATCTTTTAGATGTTGCCAGAGACTAGTTATTATTATTATTATTTTTAATTATCTTTTAATTAGTGACATTATGTGACAACATTATCTCCCCCATAATGGACTGTAGAGCACCTCCCTACTCTGGCTGCAATAATGGACATGAGTAAGCTAGACATGACTATATTTAAATAATGGTGATGAGTTAACTAACATTCAAATAACAACCAATAATAACTATTCTCACCATAAATTAAAAATTGAATTATGATATATTTTACCATCTTGAAATAAATTAAATTAACATCTAAGCAAAAGTTTTTAAATCTCCATGCCTAATTGATCCGGGTGATGATAAATATAGCAATATTTGAGGGTGGGGGGTGTGGGGGAAATATTATATAAAATTCAATACATTTAATTTAATATTTCCTCCCCACCCCCAACCCTCATACTTGTTGTCCTTAAAGCCACCATTAACGAGCTAATATGCAGTGAAAAATACATAAACAACAAACACACATATGAAATGGCAAAGTAAACACAGTGATTTATGTGGTTCACCCAACTTCATGCTGCGTCCACCAAGTAGGTATTGATGCTATCTCATTATCATTCAATGGGGATTATACAGTCTTATAGTGCCAGGTTTACAGTCACAGTAAAACAAATTAATAACCGAGCAGTAAATGCTCTCCTCTGCATGCGCCAGTGGAATTGACACCTATGCAACCGAATTTGCAAAAACATAGCTGAGGTTGATGACTGTTCCTGGGAAGAAGGGTTTTTTTGTCAACTGTTTCAACAATCTCCACCTTGACAACAAACTTATCTAATACCTTGCTCATTATTTTGTTCATCACTTTTTCTGCAAGCCAAGAGAAGCCAAGCACCATCGTAGCTTCTCTAAATGTATTGGTTTTGTGAACATGTATGCGCAGTTCTCTTTTGTATGAACTTTTTCAAGAGAAACTCCACCTTCATCGATGACCTGTCTTACAAAATGGTACTTAATAGGAACATGTTTAGTTTTATTGTGGTAGGTTGGATTCTTGGCCAAGTGAATAACACTTTGACTATCACAAAGTAGCTTTACTTTGTCCTGCATCCTTCCAAACTCACCAAACAAACCTTTTAACCAAACCGCCTCTTTGCAAGTATGTGAAACAACTATGTATTTTGCTTCTGTAGTGGATAAGGCAACAATGTTCTATAGCTTTGACATCCAACTAATAGCTCCACTTGCAAGAGTAAAGACATATCCCAAAGTTGACCTATTTTTGTCCAAATCACCTGGAAAATCAGAATCAACATATCCACATACTAACTCACAACCATCGTTATAGGTGATACTGTAATCACTTGTGCCCCTCAGATACCGAAGCACCCATTCCACTGCTGCCCAGTGCTCTTTACCTAGATTTGCCACATATCTGTTGACAACCCCAACTGCATGTGAAATTTATGGTCTTGTACTAACTATTGCATACATTAAACTTCCTACTACATTAGCATACGGTATTCGAGACATATGTTCCTTTTCTTCTTTTGTACTAGGACATAAACTTGAAGAAAGCTTAAAATGGGAAGCGAAAGGTACAAAAGCTAGTTTCACACTGTTCATACCAAACCTCAAAAGTATTTTTTTGACATACTTATGTTGTGACAACCAAATCTTACCATTCCTCATGTCTCTGAATATCTCCATGCCCAAAATCTGCTTTGCTGCTCCTAGATCTTTCATATCAAACGTCCTAGCCATTTGAGCCTTTAACCTGTTGATCTTAGTTATTCTTTTGCTTGCTAAAAGCATATTGTCGACATATAATGCTAATATAATGAATATGCCATTATTCATTTTCTTAAAGTAGACACAATGATCATACTCACTCCTTGTATAATTCTGGCTCATCATGAAAGAGTCAAATTTCTTGTACCATTGTTTGGGCGACTGCCTCAGACCATACAATGATTTCTTGAGCCTACAAACAAATTTCTTGTTGTGATTCTGAACAAACCCTTCAGGTTGTTCCATGTAAATCTCCTCATCCAAATATCCATGTAAGGAAGCAGTCTTAACATCTAGCTGCTCCAACTCCAAATCAAGTGACACAACTAATGCTAACACAATTCAAATTGAAACAATATTAACAACTGGTGAAAAAATCTCATAAAAGTCAATACCTTCTTTCTGAGAATATCCTTTTGCAACCAACCTCGCTTTGTACCTTTCTACCTTATCATCAACGACTTGTAGACCCACTTGCAACCTACAGTTTTCCTATCTCTTGGAAGTTCTACCAAGTCCCATGTAGCATTATTCGCTAAAGAATTCATTTCATCCTTCATTGCTTCTTTCCATTTTTCACTGTTAGAACCCTCCACAACTTCCTGATAGCACGAAGGTTCATCATCATTAATACTTAAAGAAACTGATGAAACAAAATTATCATACCTTCTTGGAGGAACTCTGACCCGTGTAGACCTCCTTAGGGAAGTTTGTGGCTCATCCATAATCTGTTGAATGTCATTATCATCCATGTTTTCTTCTGTAGGAACCTCTTCATGAACATCTTCAGAAACTTGTTCATGTTCACTTTCATCTGTAGTTGAACGAGTTTCAAACTGAATCTGTTGATATTTCAGTACTTCTACTTGTTTCATTTGAACATCTACATCTGATTTGATGAGAGATGATTCATCAAATATTACATCTTTGTTAATGGTGATCTTATGGGCAGTACGATCCCACAACCTGTACTCCTTAATACCATCACCATATCCAACAAAGATAAGCCTTTTTTTATTTTGGATCTAATTTAGAACGTCGATGTTTCGGAATTAGAGCATAGACATCACAACCAAAAACTTTAAGATTGGAATAATTACAAGGGTGACCTATCCATACCTCTTCAAGAATCTTGCACTCTATTACTGTTGATGGTGATCGATTCACTAGATAACAAGTTGTAGTTACTGCTTATGCCCACAGTTCTTGCTGCAAGTTGGCGTTACTTAGCATACTCCTTGCTCTTTCTAGAAGAGTCATGTTCATGCGTTCAACAACTCCATTTTGCTGAGGAGTATAGGCAATGGTTTTATGCCTATCAATCCCAAAATCTTTGCAATAGTTCTCAAATTCCATTGACGTAAATTCACCACCATTATCAGTTCTTAAACATTTAATGGACTTACCAGTGCTCTTTTCCACTAAAGCTCTAAATTGCTTAAAAACAATAAATACGTCAACCTTTCTCTTCAACATATAGATCCACACCTTCCTAGAGAAATCATCTATAAAAGTAACAAAATATTATGATCCTCCATACGAAATAGTAGGGGATGGTCCCCAAACATCATAATGGATATAGTTAAGGATTCCCTCACTGGTGTGTCTTCCTGTTTTAAATTTCTGCCTATTCTGTTTTCCATAAATACAGTGGTTGCAAAGATCTAACTTTAAAGACTAGGAAGTAACTTGCGATCAGATAATACGTTCAATCCTCTTTTGCTCATATGGCCCAACTGTTAATTCCACATTTGAACATAATCACTGTCATTCTTGGATACAATTGTCACATGATCTGACTTGGTTCTTCCTTCTAACAAAAACATGTTTCCAACCTTCTTCGCCTTCATGACCAGTAGGATTCCTTTGTAGACCTTTATAACTCCACCTTGAACAATACTTTTATATCCTCCAATGTCTAATACTCCCAAAGAGATTAGGTTCTTCCTTAGTTCAGGTACATGTCTCACATCAGTTAGTATCTTAACAGATCCATCAAACATCTTAATTTGAATGCTACCAATTCCCACAACTTTACATGATATATCATTTCCCATGTAAACAATTCCATCATCTATAGATTGGTAAGTAATAAACCAGTGTCTATGAAGACACATGTGATTTGAAGCACCAGAATCTAATAACCACTGTTGATCATAACGTGAAACAATACCAATTGTTAAAACTTCATCAGCCATACCTAAACTTGTTGCTGAACCTATTTCCGTTGCGTTTGCTTCTTTCGTCTCTTTTGGAGGGTCTTCTTTGGAGGCTTGTTGTCGCTTCCAACAATCCTTCTTCATGTGTCCAGATTGCCACAAAACCAACACTTAAGCTTGCTCTTCTTTCCCTTCGACTTTGACCGAGATAAATCCCTCTGAACATGTCCTCTTTCCTTAGGTCTTCCTCTAACCACCATCACCTAAGATGTAGATGTTTTTAAATTGGATTTCTTCCTTGTTTCCTCAGATAGTAAAGCTCCAACAATAACATCAAACTCAATGCTTTCTGTTGAACTAAAACTAATAGAGGTAACAAAGTGATCCCGTGACTCGGGCAAAGAACACAATAATGTAATCACCTTATCTTCATATTCAAATTTCACTCCCATGCTAGTCAACTAGACTAAAAGAGTATTAAAAGTATTTAAATGATCAATTATTTTCGTACCTTCCTTCATGCGCAAACTGTACAATTGTCTTTTTAGGAAGATCTTGTTCGTCAAGGATTTCGTCATATACAAGATTTCCAGCTTCATCCACAAACCGACTGCTGTCTTCTCTGTAACAATGTTGAACAAAACATCATCGACCAAACACAGACGTATGGCACTTAGTGCTCTCACATCGATCTCTTCCCACTCTTCATTTGAAATGGTCGCGAGTTTCTTTGTTTTTCCCAAAAGCTCCTTCACCACGCCTTGTTGTATGAGTAGATCGTGCATCTTGACCTTCTAGATCTCCAAACTGTTCTTGCCATTGAATTTCTCAATTTCAAACTTGGCACTCTGCGTCTTTGCCATCTCATACGTTATCATTTTTCTCAACGTCTCTTGCTTCAAGTATTTTCTCCATGCTTGTTAATCTGCTCCTTTCTTGGTTCCTTTTGCAAGAGACATGTGAATATCCCAAGCCAGCGCTGATTTCCAATCTGAAAAACACCGTAAGTCCAAAAGATAACCAACGCGCCCTTAAAGCTTGGAGTCCAGCGCTGATCCGAAAACAACGCTCCCCACACACTGACTGACCAATGTTGTTGTGAATAGAATATGGCTTTGCATCAACGCTGCTCCTCGGTGAACAATTGACGCCCATGACCTTGAAGACTGTCAATTGAAAAACCAAATGTCCATGGACCCTCCACACACTTTGCAATCTTGCACCACAGTTCTCCTGGCCTCACGGATCTCCAACCAGAGCTCTGATACCAATTATTGTCCTTAGAGCCACCATTAACGAGCTAATATGCAGTGAAAAATACATAAACAACAAACACATATCAAATGGCAAAGTAAACACAGTGATTTACGTGGTTCACCCAACTTCGGGCTATGCCCACCAAGCAGGTATCGATGCTATCTCATTATCATTCAATGGAGATTATACAGTCTTATAGTGTCTAGGTTTACAATCATAGCAAAACAAATTAATAATCGAGCAGTAAATGCTCTCCTCTGCATGCACCAACATAATTGACACCTACGCAACCAAATATGCAAAAATGGAGCTGAGGTTGATGACTGTTCCTGGGAAGAAGGGTTTTGTTGTCAACCGTTTCAACAATACTAGAGGTATTTGGTAGGAGTGAAAGTCTAACCCCTTACGAATCAAATGGATTATAGGTGACGTGGTTATATTTAAACCAATGTAGATCCAGCTTAAATTCAGATCAAATTTCATATTAATTCCTTCATATTAAATGATAAAAACATTTACACCTTAAGAAATTCGATCCCTCTTAGTGCTTGATAAATTTTTTAGATGTTGTGAGAGACTAGTTACTATTTTTTATTTTTATTATCTTTTAACGTAACATTATGTGACAACATCATCTCCCCCATAATAGAATGTACAACACCTGTGCAATAATAGACACACAAATTGAATTTTGATATATTTTACCATCTTAAAATAAATTAAATTAACATCTAAACAAAAGTTTTTAAATCTCTATGCCTAATTGATCCTAATAAAAATAAATATAACAATATTTGAGAGTGAAGTGTGGAGAAAATACATTTTATTTAATATTTTTTTCTACATCTCACCTTCATATGAGGGAAGGGTGGAGAAAAACGTTTTATCTAATATTTCCCCCACACCCTACCCTCATATTAAGAAAAACCCAAAGCTAGAGTCTCACGCGTATGGGGAGAGTGGGTAGGGGAGAGCTAGAGTCTCACGTAGGGGTAGGGGGAGAGTGGGGAAATATGGGATAAAATGTATAATATTTTCCCACACCCTCATAAAAAAGAAAGCTAGAAAAAAACACAACACTGCAAAAGTTAATTAATCGGGCTTCAAAACCTCCAGACCCTGCAGTAACTCTCAAATCACAGACCCCAGAAACTCAGACCCTGCAGTAACTCTCAAATCACAGACCCCAGATACTCAAACTGGAACTCGTATTGTTTCATTGCGTTCTGCTCTCAACCATGCTTCAGAGATCCCTTGAATTTTAACGTAAAGTTTGGAAACACTTGCTTGAGGGCTAACGACAAATGTTTTTCATATACCCAGGGGCACTCTCTTGGCTGAGTTAGGAAATCTGAATAAAGCGCACAAGGATGAAGATACTGCAATTGGCTTTAGCTATAGCAATATCAACTGGACTGCTTGTAACTTTTATCTACATCGAAGGCCTGTCTGCTATTGGTGAATACTAAATTCTGCTTGGTTTCAGATATATCACTCTGCTTTACTTCAGATCTTCGATGCTCAATTTAACAGCACGACAGATCTGTTTATTTAAAGTATTTACAGGGAGCTGATGGTTTTATTTTAGTTGGGTTGCTAGATAGTCAGCCATTCATTTCGAAGGAGGACATAAATGCATTGGAGGCTTTACAGAAAAGCTTCAAGCAGTGCGTGGTACTACTCAGCAACCTCCTTCCTAAAAAATTCAATAATAAAGGTTTTTCATTTGTTTTGTATTGATTATTTTCTTTTTAAAGGATGAACTCAATTTATTGCTCACACTGTATACACAATGTAAGCAGTCATGAACATATAGTTCGATATGTAGTCCATTTGAGGTTTGCGGTTATAATTATAACACTTCTTGTTGCTGGCAAACTGTTTTCAACTGGGGCTATTAGCTATTTTGTGGTATTTGGTTTCCAAGACACCCATAAAGGGTTCAACCAGATTTGGTCAAGCGGAGCTCCTCACGATGATGGGGCCCAGGATCCATTTTTTTGTATTGGTATGCGCCTGCCTATGATTTGAGCATCTATCTAGTGTCCCGTGTTATGGCGCAAGCCTACCAGAACTGAACTATAAATTGCAAAACAATGCCTCCCTGCTAATCGCCACATAAATTTTGCTTTGTTAACTCTCTTAGCCGATGTTGCCCGCTATAAGCTTCAGTTATTATAAAAGGGGATAGATTTAAAGACTAAACTTTCAGCTGTAGCTTTTACTCATTGTATGTTGAAATTCAAACGAGTAAATTACAGCCTATATGATTTTGCAGCCAAACTAAGAAATATTGCTACTTCCAGTCCAGTTCTATTTAATTCGCGTACCTTGGCTCTTAAAGTTGTCTAACATGTCAATGGGGCTTGGTTGGTTAGTAAAGCTGGGGTCTTGTTACTCCTCACCGAGGTTCAAATCCCCTGGAAACAGGTCTGCCCCTCATGGGCCGGCTGTCTTGCATAAGCTGACCAGATCTTCTTGACTCAAATTCCATTGATACCTTGGTCAGAGTCCTTTTTACGAGAGACTGGTTCAGTTAGATATATCTCTTGAGATCACAGCTTTTCATCTAAGATTGAAAATTCTAGTCCTGATGAGAACGCAAAACCCTCACTGATTTGTTTAGCGATTTTTGGCCACCATACTTGGTCTCTCAAAGTCTGGAGTAGTCTCAAAGAGGATTTCATTATTGTGCATCCAGAACTTGGAGAAACAAGCTTGCTTCTATAGATGGACATTTTACAGGCACCAATACTACATCAGACATTTTCACTGCTGTGAATGTTAAAATACCTTGGCTAGATTTAATACCTTGGTTTGGACACCAAACTGCTCATTAATTATTCAGAGTGCATACCTTGTAGTGGTTAATATCATGCCTTTTCATCTGTCACTTTGCAAAATACCTTTTTATTTTGAAGTAGTCGTGCTGACTATAGTAGCCATGCTAAAATCTCACCAGTCACGGTTCTTGTTACTTTATTATTTTGATCTCAACCAATCCTCTTGCGTACATTTGCATTTGCCTAACTTCTGGGAAAAAAGTGTTGGAGCTTACGTCACCAGGATACAGATATTGATACTGATATGGCTATGGAGAGTCGAGACAGTTATGAATAGTCATTGTTTTTTAGAATATTTTGGATATGATATCGTTGGACACAACATATATCAAATTACATTGTTTTTTTCCAAGGAAAACCTCGTGGGGAAATCTTTGGGTACTTTTCTGCATTTTGTGGATGGTACCTATTGTAAACTTGTCAGCATTGATTAAGGTGCCTGACCTAGTAGGGACATCGAGTGAGGCACACAACAGAGGCAGCCAGCCCGGGGATTGACCCCAAGACCTCCTGCATGAAGTTCGAGCTAGCCCACCAGGCTATATAAAATTACATTATATAAAAATGAATAAACCATTTCAAAGTTTACTACTAGTTCTAAGTCAGATTCCATGGAGAAGCAGAGTTATTTGTCAAAATAGCCATACATAAACTCCAAAAATGGATTTTCATGCATGAACCTTTACACGCTGTTACGTGGTTCTGAATGTTATTACTTGTAAAGTCTTACAATGATTGCCAAAACGATGATCAAGTAGATAGACAATAAAGCTTACCTAATATCATACCATTGCCGCATCAAATGCTTTTTAGGCAGCAAGAACCAAAAATTGTTTGACATGATGTTACTTGTTGAAATGCATGAATATGATAAAAGTTCGCACACAAGGGGAGCTCTATTTGATGGGTGGTTGTATGGCACTATTCAAGTCCAATGACATATATTTGGTTTCCTAGTTGAATTGTCATGAATATTGATTTATATAGTGTTTTAGAGTTCTTTTTGTTTTTTCTCTCTTTTTTGTGGGGATGAGGGATACAACACAAGAATCCATACCAGGTATATCCGAAATGGATAATGTATGGATCCTATATAAATCCATGTTGTATCCCTTTAAGATACGGTTCCATGAACAATCCAGGATGTATTCCAGAAGAATGTGGATGTATTCGGGTGTATCTAGGGAGGAGGGGGAAGGATCTGTTAGCATAGGTTGGAACTTGGAGGTAATTATATGTTCCTTATAATGGTAAGTGTTATCCTTGGGTCACTAATAAAGACATTCATGAAGCTATAGGCATCCATGGCAACA
>ML795697.1:126766-168905 GCA_009831015.1 Picea engelmannii | reverse complement strand
TGTTGCCATGGATGCCTATAGCTTCATGAATGTCTTTATTAGTGACCCAAGGATAACACTTACCATTATAAGGAACATATAATTACCTCCAAGTTCCAACCTATGCTAACAGATCCTTCCCCCTCCTCCCTAGATACACCCGAATACATCCACATTCTTCTGGAATACATCCTGGATTGTTCATGGAACCGTATCTTAAAGGGATACAACATGGATTTATATAGGATCCATACATTATCCATTTCGGATATACCTGGTATGGATTCTTGTGTTGTATCCCTCATCCCCACAAAAAAGAGAGAAAAAACAAAAAGAACTCTAAAACACTATATAAATCAATATTCATGACAATTCAACTAGGAAACCAAATATATGTCATTGGACTTGAATAGTGCCATACAACCACCCATCAAATAGAGCTCCCCTTGTGTGCGAACTTTTATCATATTCATGCATTTCAACAAGTAACATCATGTCAAACAATTTTTGGTTCTTGCTGCCTAAAAAGCATTTGATGCGGCAATGGTATGATATTAGGTAAGCTTTATTGTCTATCTACTTGATCATCGTTTTGGCAATCATTGTAAGACTTTACAAGTAATAACATTCAGAACCACGTAACAGCGTGTAAAGGTTCATGCATGAAAATCCATTTTTGGAGTTTATGTATGGCTATTTTGACAAATAACTCTGCTTCTCCATGGAATCTGACTTAGAACTAGTAGTAAACTTTGAAATGGTTTATTCATTTTTATATAATGTAATTTTATATAGCCTGGTGGGCTAGCTCGAACTTCATGCAGGAGGTCTTGGGGTCAATCCCCGGGCTGGCTGCCTCTGTTGTGTGCCTCACTCGATGTCCCTACTAGGTCAGGCACCTTAATCAATGCTGACAAGTTTACAATAGGTACCATCCACAAAATGCAGAAAAGTACCCAAAGATTTCCCCACGAGGTTTTCCTTGGAAAAAAACAATGTAATTTGATATATGTTGTGTCCAACGATATCATATCCAAAATATTCTAAAAAACAATGACTATTCATAACTGTCTCGACTCTCCATAGCCATATCAGTATCAATATCTGTATCCTGGTGACGTAAGCTCCAACACTTTTTTCCCAGAAGTTAGGCAAATGCAAATGTACGCAAGAGGATTGGTTGAGATCAAAATAATAAAGTAACAAGAACCGTGACTGGTGAGATTTTAGCATGGCTACTATAGTCAGCACGACTACTTCAAAATAAAAAGGTATTTTGCAAAGTGACAGATGAAAAGGCATGATATTAACCACTACAAGGTATGCACTCTGAATAATTAATGAGCAGTTTGGTGTCCAAACCAAGGTATTAAATCTAGCCAAGGTATTTTAACATTCACAGCAGTGAAAATGTCTGATGTAGTATTGGTGCCTGTAAAATGTCCATCTATAGAAGCAAGCTTGTTTCTCCAAGTTCTGGATGCACAATAATGAAATCCTCTTTGAGACTACTCCAGACTTTGAGAGACCAAGTATGGTGGCCAAAAATCGCTAAACAAATCAGTGAGGGTTTTGCGTTCTCATCAGGACTAGAATTTTCAATCTTAGATGAAAAGCTGTGATCTCAAGAGATATATCTAACTGAACCAGTCTCTCGTAAAAAGGACTCTGACCAAGGTATCAATGGAATTTGAGTCAAGAAGATCTGGTCAGCTTATGCAAGACAGCCGGCCCATGAGGGGCAGACCTGTTTCCAGGGGATTTGAACCTCGGTGAGGAGTAACAAGACCCCAGCTTTACTAACCAACCAAGCCCCATTGACATGTTAGACAACTTTAAGAGCCAAGGTACGCGAATTAAATAGAACTGGACTGGAAGTAGCAATATTTCTTAGTTTGGCTGCAAAATCATATAGGCTGTAATTTACTCGTTTGAATTTCAACATACAATGAGTAAAAGCTACAGCTGAAAGTTTAGTCTTTAAATCTATCCCCTTTTATAATAACTGAAGCTTATAGCGGGCAACATCGGCTAAGAGAGTTAACAAAGCAAAATTTATGTGGCGATTAGCAGGGAGGCATTGTTTTGCAATTTATAGTTCAGTTCTGGTAGGCTTGCGCCATAACACGGGACACTAGATAGATGCTCAAATCATAGGCAGGCGCATACCAATACAAAAAAATGGATCCTGGGCCCCATCATCGTGAGGAGCTCCGCTTGACCAAATCTGGTTGAACCCTTTATGGGTGTCTTGGAAACCAAATACCACAAAATAGCTAATAGCCCCAGTTGAAAACAGTTTGCCAGCAACAAGAAGTGTTATAATTATAACCGCAAACCTCAAATGGACTACATATCGAACTATATGTTCATGACTGCTTACATTGTGTATACAGTGTGAGCAATAAATTGAGTTCATCCTTTAAAAAGAAAATAATCAATACAAAACAAATGAAAAACCTTTATTATTGAATTTTTTAGGAAGGAGGTTGCTGAGTAGTACCACGCACTGCTTGAAGCTTTTCTGTAAAGCCTCCAATGCATTTATGTCCTCCTTCGAAATGAATGGCTGACTATCTAGCAACCCAACTAAAATAAAACCATCAGCTCCCTGTAAATACTTTAAATAAACAGATCTGTCGTGCTGTTAAATTGAGCATCGAAGATCTGAAGTAAAGCAGAGTGATATATCTGAAACCAAGCAGAATTTAGTATTCACCAATAGCAGACAGGCCTTCGATGTAGATAAAAGTTACAAGCAGTCCAGTTGATATTGCTATAGCTAAAGCCAATTGCAGTATCTTCATCCTTGTGCGCTTTATTCAGATTTCCTAACTCAGCCAAGAGAGTGCCCCTGGGTATATGAAAAACATTTGTCGTTAGCCCTCAAGCAAGTGTTTCCAAACTTTACGTTAAAATTCAAGGGATCTCTGAAGCATGGTTGAGAGCAGAACGCAATGAAACAATACGAGTTCCAGTTTGAGTTTCTGGGGTCTGTGATTTGAGAGTTACTGCAGGGTCTGGAGGTTTTGAAGCCCGATTAATTAACTTTTGCAGTGTTGTGTTTTTTTCTAGGTTTCTTTTTTATGAGGGTGTGGGAAAATATTATACATTTTATCTCATATTTCCCCACTCTCCCCCTACCCCTACGTGAGACTCTAGCTCTCCCCTACCCACTCTCCCCCTACCCCTACGTGAGACGTGAGACTCTAGCTCTCCCCTACCCCCTCTCCCCATACGTGAGACTCTAGCTCTCCCTTAACATAAGGGTTTTTCTTAATATGAGGGTGGGGTGTGGGGGAAATATTAGATAAAATGTTTTTCTCCACCCTTCCCTCGTACGAGGGTGAGATGTGGAGAAAAATATTAGATAAAATGTATTTTTCCCACACTTCATTCTCAAATATTGTTATATTTATTCTTATTAGGATCAATTAGGCATAGAGATTTAAAAACTTTTGCTTGGATGTTAATTTAATTTATTTTAAGATGGTAAAATCTAACAAAATTCAATTTTTGTGTCTATTATTACACAGGTGTTGTACACTCTATTATGGGAGAGATGATGTTGTCACATAATGTTACATTAAAAGATAATAAAAATAAAAAATAATAACTAATCTCTCACAACATCTAAAAGATTTATCAAGCACTAAGAGTGATCGAATTTCTTAAGGTGTAAATGTTTTTATCATTTAATATGAAGGAATTAATATGAAATTTGATCTGCATTTAAGGTGGATCTACATTGGTTTAAATATAACCATGTCACCTATAATCCATTTGATTCGTAAGGGGTTAGACTTTCACTCCTACCAAATACCTCTAGTATTGTTGAAACGGTTGACAACAGAACCCTTCTTCCCAGGAACAGTGATCAACCTCAGCTTTGTTTTTGCATATTTGGTTGCGTAGGTGTCAATTCCGTTGGCGCATGCAAAGGAGAGCATTTACTGCTCGGTTATTAATTTGTTTTGCTATGATTGTAAACCTAGACACTATAAGATTGTATAATCTCCATTGAATGATAATGAGATAGCATCGATACCTACTTGGTGGACGTAGCCCGAAGTTGGGCGAACCACGTAAATCACTGTGTTTACTTTGCCATTTGATATGTGTGTTTGTTGTTTATGTATTTTTCACTGCATATTAGCTCATTAATGGTGGCTCTAAGGACAATAATTGGTATCAGAGCTCTGGTTGGAGATCTCTGAGGCCAGGAGAACCGCGGTGCAAGATTGCAAAGTGTGTGGAGGGTCCATGGACATTTGGTTTTTCAATTGACAATCTTCAAGGTCGTGGGTGTCAATTGCTCACCGAGGAGCAGCGTTGATGCAAAGCCATATTCTATTCACATCAACGTTGGTCAATCAGTGCGTGGGGAGCGTTGTTTCTGGATCAGCGCTGGACTCCAGGCTTTAAGGGCATGTTGGTTCTCTTTTGGACTTACGGTGCTTTTCAGATTGGAAATCAGCGTTGGCTTGGGATATGCACATGCCTCTTGCAAAAGGAACCAACAAAGGAGCAGATTAACAAGTGTGGAGGTAATACTTGAAGCAAGAGAGGCTGAGAAATACAATAACATCTGAGATGGCAAAGACATAGAGTGCCAAGTTTGAAATTGAGAAATTCAATGGCAAGAACAGTGTTGAGATCCGGAAGGTCAAGATGCACGATCTACTCATGCAACAAGGCGTGGTGAAGGAGCTTTTGGGAAAAACAAAGAAACTCGCGACCATTTCAGATGAAGAGTGGGAAGAGATCGATGCGAGAGCACTGAGTGTCATACGTCTGTGTTTGGCCGATGATGTTTTGTTCAACATTGTTACGGAGAAGACAACAGTCGGTTTGTGGACGAAGCTGGAAATCTTGTATATGACGAAATCCTTGACGAACATGATCTTCCTGAAAAGACAATTGTACAGTTTGCGCATGAAGGAAGGTACGAAAATAGTTGATCATTTAAATACTTTTAATACTCTTTTAGTCTAGTTGACTAGCATGGGAGTGAAATTTGAATCTGAAGATAAGGCGATTACATTATTGTGTTCTTTGCCCGAGTCACGAGATCACTTTATTACCTCTATTAGTTTCAGTTCAACAGAAAGCATTGAGTTTGATGTTATTGTTGGAGCTTTACTATCTGAGGAAACAAGGAAGAAATCCAATTTAGAAACATCTACATCTCAGGTGATGGTGGTTAGAGGAAGACCTAAGGAAAGAGGACATGTTCAGGGGGATTTATCTCGGTCAAAGTTGAAGGGAAAGAAGAGCAAGCTTAAGTGTTGGTTTTGTGGCAATCTGGACACATGAAGAAGGATTGTTGGAAGTGACAACAAGCCTCCAAAGAAGACCCTCCAAAAGAGACGAAGGAAGCAAACACAACGGAAACAGGTTCGGCAACAAGTTCAGGTATGGCTGATGAAGTTTTAACAATTGGTATCGTTTCACGTTATGATCAACAATGGTTATTAGATTCCGGTGCTTCAAATCGCATGTGTCTTCATAGACACCGGTTTATTACTTACCAATCTATAGATGATGGAATTGTTTACATGGGAAATGATATATCATGTAAAGTTGTGGGAATTGGTAGCATTCAAATTAAGATGTTTGATGGATCTGTTAAGATACTAATTGATGTGAGACATGTACCTGAACTAAGGAATAACCTAATCTCTTTGGGAGTATTAGACATTGGAGGATATAAAAGTATTATTCAAAGTGGAGTTATAAAGGTCTACAAAGGAATCCTACTGGTCATGAAGGCGAAGAAGGTTGGAAACATGTTTTTGTTAGAAGGAAGAACCAAGTCAGATCATGTGACAGTTGTATCCGAGAATGACAGTGATTATGTTCGACTGTGACATTAACGGTTGGGCCATATGAGCAAAAGAGGATTGAACGTATTATATGATCGCAAGTTACTTCCTAGTCTAAAGTCTTTAAAGTTAGATCTTTGCAACCACTGTATTTATGGAAAACAGAATAGGCAGAAATTTAAAACAGGAAGACACACCAGTGAGGGAATCCTTGACTATATCCATTCTGATGTTTGGGGACCATCCCCTACTATTTCGTATGGAGGATCATAATATTTGGTTACTTTTATAGATGATTTCTCTAGGAAGGTGTGGATCTATATGTTGAAGAGAAAGGTTGACGTATTTACTGTTTTTAAGCGATTTAGAGCTTTAGTGGAAAAGAGCATTGGTAGGTCCATTAAATGTTTAAGAATTGATAATGGTGGTGAATTTACGTCAATGGAATTTGAGAACTATTGCAAAGAGTTTGGGATTGATAGGCATAAAACCACTGCCTATACTCCTCAACAAAATGGAGTTGTTGAACACATGAACATGACTCTTCTAGAAAGAGCAAGGAGTATGCTAAGTAACGCCAACTTGCAGCAAGAACTGTGGGCATAAGCAGTAACTACAACTTGTTATCTAGTGAATCGATCACCATCAACAGTAATAGAGTGCAAGATTCTTGAAGAGGTATGGATAGGTCACCCTTGTAATTATTCCAATCTTAAAGTTTTTGGTTGTGATGTCTATGCTCTAATTCCGAAACATCGACGTTCTAAATTAGATCCAAAATAAAAAAAGGCTTATCTTTGTTGGATATGGTGATGGTATTAAGGAGTACAGGTTGTGGGATCGTACTGCCCATAAGATCACCATTAACAAAGATGTAATATTTGATGAATCATCTCTCATCAAATCAGATGTAGATGTTCAAATGAAACAAGTAGAAGTACTGAAATATCAACAGATTCAGTTTGAAACTCGTTCAACTACAGATGAAAGTGAACATGAACAAGTTTCTGAAGATGTTCATGAAGAGGTTCCTACAGAAGAAAACATGGATGATAATGACATTCAACAGATTATGGATGAGCCACAAACTTCCCTAAGGAGGTCTACACGGGTCAGAGTTCCTCCAAGAAGGTATGATAATTTTGTTTCATCAGTTTCTTTAAGTATTAATGATGATGAACCTTCGTGCTATCAGGAAGTTGTGGAGGGTTCTAACAGTGAAAAATGGAAAGAAGCAATGAAGGATGAAATGAATTCTTTAGCGAATAATGCTACATGGGACTTGGTAGAACTTCCAAGAGATAGGAAAACTGTAGGTTGCAAGTGGGTCTACAAGTCGTTGATGATAAGGTAGAAAGGTACAAAGCGAGGTTGGTTGCAAAAGGATATTCTCAGAAAGAAGGTATTGACTTTTATGAGATTTTTTCACCAGTTGTTAATATTGTTTCAATTTGAATTGTGTTAGCATTAGTTGTGTCACTTGATTTGGAGTTGGAGCAGCTAGATGTTAAGACTGCTTCCTTACATGGATATTTGGATGAGGAGATTTACATGGAACAACCTGAAGGGTTTGTTCAGAATCACAACAAGAAATTTGTTTGTAGGCTCAAGAAATCATTGTATGGTCTGAGGCAGTCGCCCAAACAATGGTACAAGAAATTTGACTCTTTCATGATGAGCCAGAATTATACAAGGAGTGAGTATGATCATTGTGTCTACTTTAAGAAAATGAATAATGGCATATTCATTATATTAGCATTATATGTCGACAATATGCTTTTAGCAAGCAAAAGAATAACTAAGATCAACAGGTTAAAGGCTCAAATGGCTAGGACGTTTGATATGAAAGATCTAGGAGCAGCAAAGCAGATTTTGGGCATGGAGATATTCAGAGACATGAGGAATGGTAAGATTTGGTTGTCACAACATAAGTATGTCAAAAAAATACTTTTGAGGTTTGGTATGAACAGTGTGAAACTAGCTTTTGTACCTTTCGCTTCCCATTTTAAGCTTTCTTCAAGTTTATGTCCTAGTACAAAAGAAGAAAAGGAACATATGTCTCGAATACCGTATGCTAATGTAGTAGGAAGTTTAATGTATGCAATAGTTAGTACAAGACCATAAATTTCACATGCAGTTGGGGTTGTCAACAGATATGTGGCAAATCTAGGTAAAGAGCACTGGGCAGCAGTGGAATGGGTGCTTCGGTATCTGAGGGGCACAAGTGATTACAGTATCACCTATAACGATGGTTGTGAGTTAGTATGTGGATATGTTGATTCTGATTTTCCAGGTGATTTGGACAAAAATAGGTCAACTTTGGGATATGTCTTTACTCTTGCAAGTGGAGCTATTAGTTGGATGTCAAAGCTATAGAACATTGTTGCCTTATCCACTACAGAAGCAAAATACATAGTTGTTTCACATACTTGCAAAGAGGCGGTTTGGTTAAAAGGTTTGTTTGGTGAGTTTGGAAGGATGCAGGACAAAGTAAAGCTACTTTGTGATAGTCAAAGTGTTATTCACTTGGCCAAGAATCCAACCTACCACAATAAAACTAAACATGTTCCTATTAAGTACCATTTTGTAAGACAGGTCATCGATGAAGGTGGAGTTTCTCTTGAAAAAGTTCATACAAAAGAGAACTGCGCATACATGTTCACAAAACCAATACATTTAGAGAAGCTACGATGGTGCTTGGCTTCTCTTGGCTTGCAGAAAAAGTGATGAACAAAATAATGAGCAAGGTATTAGATAAGTTTGTTGTCAAGGTGGAGATTGTTGAAACAGTTGACAAAAAAACCCTTCTTCCCAGGAACAGTCATCAACCTCAGCTATGTTTTTGCAAATTCGGTTGCATAGGTGTCAATTCCACTGGCGCATGCAGAGGAGAGCATTTACTGCTCGGTTATTAATTTGTTTTACTGTGACTGTAAACCTGGCACTATAAGACTGTATAATCCCCATTGAATGATAATGAGATAGCATCAATACCTACTTGGTGGACGCAGCATGAAGTTGGGTGAACCACATAAATCACTGTGTTTACTTTGCCATTTCATATGTGTGTTTGTTGTTTATGTATTTTTCACTGCATATTAGCTCGTTAATGGTGGCTTTAAGGACAACAAGTATGAGGGTTGGGGGTGGGGAGGAAATATTAAATTAAATGTATTGAATTTTATATAATATTTCCCCCACACCCCCCACCCTCAAATATTGCTATATTTATCATCACCCGGATCAATTAGGCATGGAGATTTAAAAACTTTTGCTTAGATGTTAATTTAATTTATTTCAAGATGGTAAAATATATCATAATTCAATTTTTAATTTATGGTGAGAATAGTTATTATTGGTTGTTATTTGAATGTTAGTTAACTCATCACCATTATTTAAATATAGTCATGTCTAGCTTACTCATGTCCATTATTGCAGCCAGAGTAGGGAGGTGCTCTACAGTCCATTATGGGGGAGATAATGTTGTCACATAATGTCACTAATTAAAAGATAATTAAAAATAATAATAATAATAACTAGTCTCTGGCAACATCTAAAAGATTTATCAAGCACTAAGAGGGATCAAATTTCTTCAGGTGTAAATGTTTTTATCATTTAATATGAAGGAATTAATATGAAATTTGATCTAGATTTAAGATGGATCTACATTGGTTTAAATATAACCATGTCACCTATAATCCATTTAATTCGTAAGGGGTTAGACTTTCACTCCTACCAAATACCTGTGGTACTTGAATATTGAAAAAAATAAATATTAAAAATATTTTTTTGTCATTAATAAATGTTAAAATGAAATTCATTTTCACGCTAATCTATTCTATTATTATGTACATTGAACTCTATATTTTGTTTTGAAATAGTCCATTCAAATCAATCAAATTAATTCTTTGAACTTATATAGAGAGATTCAAAAACTTTCTTACCATGTTAATCTTATATTCATTATGGAGAAATTAAATATTATCGGTAATTTTTTGTTATTAATAAATGTTAAAATTAAATTAAAAACATAGTGTACGAAAACATGAAGATCTTTTGCATCGTGTTCTTCTCGTGGCTAAGGTTATCCTCATTCTTGTTTTTAGGTCATTGTTTCCATCAGAGCCCTCTCCAAAGTGTTTTCTTTATGCATGAGTAATTACCCTTAGTTAAGTTGTCAAGTTCGTAATCATTCCAGAGCTTGTAGGTGTTCACTATAGGGTTTTTCAACATATGAGTGCATGTTTAGTGCAACCAGATCTATCAGTCATTAGTTCAATAAAGGAGAGGGACAAAAATTGCCATTTTCCAATCATGATGATAGTGACTTTAAGAAGCTTGTAAGCTCTCTAAAAGCCAAAAGATCTCATCCTGCACAGAGCATATTAGTCAAACAATTGGATGGCATCCCCCACTTATATCTATCATCTCCAAAGCCTAGGAAAAAATCCCTTATTTTATCTAAACATACTTTGATAAGAAAGTTTGCAGGGTTGTAGCCAAACCCAAGAGCTACAGAGACATGGGTCTCAAAGCATTGGACTTCCAAGACCCAAGAGGGATGTTCTTAACACCTTGGTCCCTTGACTTAAATCCAAAAGAAAAGATTACAACAACCCTAATGTGGGTAATGTTGTCTCATCTTCCTATAATATTCTAGAATGATAGCTCTCTTAGAGCTATCAGAGACAAATTGGGTCGTTTCATTGATCGAGCATAACCGAAAGGAAATATACTCTCTTGTGCTCAAATATGTGAGGAAGTGAATCTAGGAAAGGGCCTCTCATAGGCACCACAAATCAATATGAATGGATGGAGCCATCAACAAATCCTAGACTACAAACAACTTCCTTTCAAGTGAAATTCTCAAGATGAGTACAAGCACTTTTTCTAAAAATTGCTTGGAGATTCAAAATTTCCAACCACCTTCAAAGAAGCCTTCAAATCTCTACAAGGAACTAGATTATAACACATTCAAGTCGGTAAAGAACAAAATCAAAATAGCATAGGCAAAGGAGCTTCAATAGTGTCAGAAAACTCAAGAAGATCCACCTAAATTGAACAACAACAAATTTGAATCCATTGAATCTTTAGAGGATTTGGAGGATGAAATTAAGTAGATTGAGAAATCGACAGAAGATCCTAAAGCCGAAATGGAGGATGAATAACTTGAAGGTGGAATTGATCCATCCAAGGCCCATGTAAAGCTATAGATAATTGATCTTAATGTAATAAGAAAGGCCCTAGTGTAAGCGTCTTCCCAAAAATCTCGTGCATAAGAGGAGGCAACCCATCATCCATTTTTCTTCATCGCTATCGTTTGTTGGAGTCCTAAAGAAATCCACTCATCCCTCTCCTTCCCTCACAAGGGGAAGAAAATCAAATCAAAGACAAAGAGAAAAAGAAATTGAATCAAATATTTTGTTGGGTCACCAACTCACCTTAGATTCACCCTATTTGAAGGGGAACAATTGTCTATCTCGATTGGTAATTATGTATTGTTTCTGCATTCTTGTATGCAAGCAATTTGTAAGGAGTTTATCCTTGTATTCAAGGAACATAAAGAAAGAGAAAATGTAGGAAAAAATGTTATCTTTTTTCCTCCTCGCCTGATTAGTAATTAAGGGATTGAGAGTACACATTATTCACTAATATGAATTCTTGATGTGGAATAAACATTACCATGTCTTTATGCAATCACTGTTAGACTAGAATATGCTACACTAAATTAAATCATGGGTATTGAGACACAGTTTGAAACCCCTATGTCTAAGTTTTGTTACAACCACTATGAATTCCAACTCTAAGGGAAACAAAACACCATGTTATGGAACTGAAATCAACACTTCGAACAATAAAATATTCCACTATGCACTCCAGCTCTATGTTAGAAAAAAAAAAAGACTTTACTACATAAGTGTTGATACACCTCGAGATTCTCTACTCATAGGTTGTTGATCATACCAAGGCAACAACTGAATTATTGAAAGAGGAAATCACCATTTGGTTGTGTGCAAAAATGGATTTGTGTACTGTGTTTGAAAAAAGGAGTTGTTGTGAATGTATATGCATATGATAGTGTCCCATCGCTTGGGGAAAGAAAAATGGGAGTGAAAGGGATTGTCCCTGACACAAGAACCATTTACCAAATGTTGTGGACATCCTATGATCAAGGAAAAACACCAAGAGATTAATTAAATGTTGTGGACAACCTATGGGAAAGGAAAAAACATCTAGCAAGTAAAAGATAGTTGTGGACGGCCTATGGGCAAAGCAAAAACACCCAACAATAAATAAATGATGTGGACGACCTGTGAGAAAGGGAAAAATGTTGAGCAAGTAATAGATGTTGTGTTTATAGGTTGAGATTGTTGTTTGTTGGAAACCTAATCCCTCAGGGTTTGGTATTCTTCACTTGAGAAGGAATATGAAAAGTCAAGTGAATAGGAATTGTCATTGGAAGTCCAAGAGACCTCTTGGAATATGAATCCAAAGGTCATATCTCATGTATTTATATGTGTATCATATTAATGAAAAGTATTCCACACTTATCTACATTCAAGCATATTCTAAAAGTGGTATCAGAGCCCTACCCTATAGTTCCGAGGGCCTGAAATACATTATGGTAGTTGTCCATAGTAGGTTAATTCTGGACGTTTCATTTCCTTGCACACGCATAAATGTCTATATGTATGTCTCTCTATAGGCTTGTCATCTCTAATTATTCCCTGCACCCCTCTGCATTAATCTACCTGCAATTTTGTCATCATTCATGTCTCTCCTCACTATCATGTGGCTTCCTTCCCTCTCAAGTAACATCTTGGTGTTATTCCTTCAACATGATGAAGACACGGATGCATTTGTACTCACGTTCAAGTTCTCAGAAAATTTGAAACTATCGTCCATTGGGGTTTCAACCGAAGAAATTTCTTCATGGATTTCCATGGGTTCGGTAGCAATACCCAGATCGATTAGACTCAAAATTGAGAAGTTTGATGTTTCATCCTTCCTAGTGTGGTGAGCATGGACCAAACATGCAACCTTAGCGCAATGGAAATGTGGTGGGTGAATCAAACCGATTTGTGCACAAATTGATCTCTCCTGCATAGGATTTGGAAGTAAAAATGATGCAAAGATGAGGGGAATATGTTGGGCGATGTGTTGAATCGGCCTTCACCTGTCCAAAGCCAAGACAACAATGTTTCGCGTGGCTACCCCATCGTGATAGTGTTATCGCAAGAACAATTTACAACCACTTCGTTGAACGTAAGTCATGTTAGAATAATAGGTGTGCTCATTTCACCATAGACAATATAACAATATTGTCACCCAACCATAGGCACAAAAGCCACCCCCGAGCATCTTAACCTTGACAGAGAGAATAATTCTGGAAGAAAACCCTAGAACCAATAGCCAACCAAGGTAGCGTACCTCTCTCTAGAGCTAGCGTACTAGGCAAAAAGTCCAAACCATAACCAAAGAGAAAGTCCAAGCCAAAACCAAAATGCCAGTTGCAGCAACTGTCGTTGGAGCTCCTCTCCAGACTTGCGCACTACTGGTCTTATGCAGTTGTGAGAGAGAGAGTGTGACAAATGATCTCTAGTGCCCTCTTATTTATAGTCCTCCAAGTGACCTAACTGGGCCTACTTCTACTTCTGGAGGCTAATAACTCAATAATAAATATTATCTTAAGTCGACTTGTCTCCTAGGGTTATTATCCAGTGTTTTAGGGTTTCTCTTGCTTTTCGAAATATTCTAGTCTCGTTAGGGTTACATGTAGAGGTTAATACCTACCGCAACTACCATAATATCAACACTCCCTCCAAGCTAGGGAGGTATTAAAGGCAGTGGTCTTGAGCACAAACACACCATTCAACTGGTAGCATCATCATAGCCACACAGGGTATCTCATGGTCAAATCATGAGCACCATCATCACCATAAGTATCATCTAATAGCATCAACTGCATCATCTCTCAAAGCCATACTCCATCTGAGTAATCGGGCATGATGTTGAATAAGTCACTCACTCCACAGAGTGATACAAGAATCATTCTTCTAATCTAAACATAAGTTCTAGAAGAATGATTGTCCTGGACCATTTTCCACAGGGAGAATCTATGTCCATCAACATACTGACTATCCATCTAGCTGGAAATCATCGCCAACACAAGTGATAATCTCCATGGAAATCAAAGCAATTCCATCCAATAGAACAAAATCGTGTCTATCCATAGTAGTACACAACTACTACCCAGTGGTACACAACCACTCCTAGTAGCACACGACTACTAACCAGTGACACACAATCACTACCAATGGATCACATCCATCACAGTAGCATACAACTACTGTCCAGAGACATATATTCTCCACAACAATCATATCATCTTATATCAATCTGCATAAACAATATCATGATATAAATTGAGTCATCTGGGCCATTCTTCCACTCACATCTGTGAGATCTGGAAGAGCATCTGCTCTCAGAAAGTAAAACATCAGCCATGGGCTATCTGTACTATTCTTCTCAATCATAGAAGAATAATTGTCCATGATTTTGAGCCTGGACCATTCACCTAACTGGGCCATTCCTCTGACACTAATCATAGTGCATCCTAGAGAGAATGAGTCTACCCTAGGGAATGTCTATCCTTGATTGTTGAACCTGGACCATTCACCTAACTGGGCCATTCCTCCGGCACTGAACATAGTGCAACTTGGAGAGAATGAGTCTTTTCTAGGGAATGATTGTTTGAACCATTTCTTATGGAAATGATTGTCCTACACCAACCTCCAAAATGGACTATTCTTCAAAACTGCTCACAACTATGAACTTTGAATGAATGATTGCCCGACAAGGTGGACCATTCTACTTGACCACTGCTCAGAGTGACTGCTAAGAAGAATAATTGTCCTAAACCATTCCCCCACACTAGCCACAAGGGGAATCGTTGTCTATGGTACATCAACAATTTATCAGACCATTTTTATTACGAAATGATTGTCCGATCTGGACCAATTTTCGAACTGGAAAATGCCTGTCCGTCAAAAATATCGAACCACTTTCCGAACTGGAAAGGAACTGCCAATCCTGGACCATTTTCCTGAACTAGAAAATGATTGTCCATAAATCAATAAGATATCAGTGCTCCCTCCCAACTTGGGAGTAATCATTCCTTTTCCAATAAGGAATTCATCTCCACGAGCCCCAACTTGTCTCTTAAGTACACAAACTTTTCATCTTGGACAGAGGCTTTACCAAAATATATGATATTTGCTCATCTGTGGAGATATACTAGAGAACCACTTCTCTCTTCTGGAATTTATCACAAAGAATATAATGCTTGATCTCAATGTACTTTGGCCTGTCATGGAACATCGGTTTCTATGAAAGCTTCACATAGCTCTGATCATAACAATATATCATGGTCGAATTCAACACCTTATCAGACAATCCATAAATAAACTTATTGCTTCTATACAAGCATCACAAGCTGCAATATACTTTGCTTCTGTAGTGTTGATTGCAACATAATTCTGTTTCCTGCTAGCTCATGACATCATGGCAAAGCTCAAATTGAAACATATCCAAGTAGTACTTCTTCTGTCATTTGTACTCCCTGCCCAATCTGAATCGATAAATTCATGCAGTTGTATGTCATAATTTAAACATCCCACAAATCAAATATTTGGCTAAGTATTCTCCAAATACATTAACGAGCCAATCAATTGTCAATACAGAGACAAATCTATTGGATTAGAGTTGCTTCAACTTCTTCAGATCTATTATCATGGGAGTTAGCCATATATTTGCAATCCATCATCCCGAACTTCTGAGTAACCATTATGATACACTTTCTCTGTCATAGGAAGTTTTCGCCATGCTTTCGCTGTATATGAGATACTCCGCATCAAGTTGCTTGAATCCATACAAGGTCTTGTTCCATTTGCATACATGGGTCTCTTTCTGGTATAAGCTTCTTCTCAATTTGCTTTATTGGGAAGAACAATCTTTTACATGTAAATTTCAATCCATGGATATTGCAAGAGGTATATTTGGTTTACTAGAACAGGTTGTCGTCATAGTATTCTCCCTTCCTCTGGAAGAACCTCTAGTTCTGAATCTCGCAATGCTTCCATTCATAAGTCTTTTTCACATTTTCTTACATACACTGTTCTTCATCACAACTTCCATTTCTTTTGGTTGATTGCTTCTAGTGGGTTCAAACCAAGCTGGTAGACTTATGATTCTCGGTATAATAATTGGTTGTTCTGGATTTTATTTCTTTCTTGGAATCTTCATGTTCTTCCTCATGTTCCTCTTTAGCTTTTGGGTCCATTGAGTCTTCTATAGATTCCATGCCCTTCCTCCCTGAAGATTCCACTTTTTTCCTTTCATCATAGGAACATGGATGTAGATGGACAACCAGGGATACTTAAGACATATTTTCGAAGAAGACTTCTTCTAGAGTCAAATTGAACACATGATGCTTATCATGGTTTCTACTCTCAATGGGAACATGGATAGATACTTCATAATCTTCACAGATTCTTCAATGGATCATATCATTTAGGATTAGTTCCCTTCTAATCCTTGCTTCATGCATGAATGCATGCTCTTCTTTTGGAATTATGTAATCAACTCCCTCCATCTAAGAGAGTCCATGCTTTCATCTGCATCCTTATTGCCTTTTGCAAAGTGTCATAAGTCTTATTCTAATTTCCTCTTGATCACCGACTTATTTTTTATTTGACTCCTTCTGGGTCTCTTCAATTTTGATTATGATTTCGACTTATCTGGTAGTTGTTACTTATATAACATATTCTTCAGGAATCTGCCAACGTACTTCATCTTCTTATAGTCATTGTAATAGCACTCGTTATCTTGTTATTCTTTCATAGGTATTGTTTCACTAACCATCTTTTCTTCTAAGAAATAGATATGCATGATATGTACAGGAACTATGTAAACATGGTAAGTACAAGAACTATGCCATAGAAGAATATTGTTACCTTGACTAGAAGAAGAAGTATGTTGTATTTTGCTTGGTTTTCTTTGAGGATTCCCTTTCTTTGACAATTGTTGCTTTGTCTGTTTCCTTCCTTTTCTTTAACTCATGATAGTGGTTCCTATAGTGACCATGTTTTAGACAGTTAAAGCATTGCATTTTTGACATATCCTTTTCTTGATTTTGTTTATTCCTTAAGCCAAACTTCCTCTTATTCCTGAAATTATTGAATTTTATTGTGAAGGCTTGATCATCATATTTGTTTTGGGATTTCTCTTTTGTGCTAATCCTTTATTCTTCTTGTGCACATCAAGTCAAAAGTTATTCAAATGTGAGATACTCCTTTCTTGTGTTCATGCTTGCGGAAAATGCATCCCATGTCTTGGGAAGGCCATTGAGTACTATATTTACCAGTTCCTTTTCTGAAACGATTTCTTCAATATCTTGTAGTTGATCTTCTTAACTGAGATATTCTCACAAGGTATGATGTTATGAAATCATCATCATTCATTTTCATGTCACGGAGCTCATTCTTCAAACCCATTACTTGTCCAATGTTTCTAGTTGAGAAGAGGTTAGTTAGGGCATCATACATCTTCTTAGATGAGTCAATATGAGAGATGTATGGTATCAAGTGGTCTTTTACAGAGTCCACTATGATACTCATAGCATTGTTGTCATTGTCCTTTAACTTCTCCATAACTGTAACGTTATGAGGTTCCTTGACTTTTCCCGCTTCAAACTGTGGTTCCATGATCTTGCCTTTCACGATATCCAACACTTTATTCTTGTCAAGGATGAGGTCAATCCTTGTCTTCCATGCTCTGAAGTTAGAAGCCCCTTCTAACTTGTTTTCTGACTTCACAGAGTAAGTCATGACTGTTTTGACTTGGTCAACCTTTGACTTTGACCAAAAACTCAAACTTGACGTCTTGGCTTGCTGAGAGTACTAGGAGGTGCACTAGGCTATCCAGGAATTAGGTCAAGCTCTTCACTTGAGGTGCCTTAATAGGAGGGTTAGGGTTTTGTTGTTGTAGTAAAAAATTTGACTGCAACTACAACTGTAACTGAGCAAATCCTCCTAATCTATCTTCCAATGGTTAGATTGTCCAAAGATAGTGTGGGCCCATAACCTGTTAGAATAATAGGTGTGCTCGTTTCACCATAGACAATATATAAATATTGTCACCCAACCATAGGCACAAAGGCCACCCCCGAGCACCTTAACCTTGACAAAGAGAATAATTACAGAAGAAAACCCTAGAACCGATAGCCAACCAAGGTAGTGTACCTCTCTCTAGAGCTAGGGTACCAGGCAGAAAGTCCAAACCATAACCAAAGAGAAATTCCAAGCCAAAACTGAAATGCCAGTTGGAGCAGTTGTAGTTGCAGCTCCTCTCCATACTTGCACACTACTGGTCTTATGCAGTTGTGAGAGAGAGTGTGACAAATGAGCTTTAGCACCCTCTTATTTATAGTCCTCCAAGTGACCTAACTGGGCCGACCTCTACTTATGGAGGCTAATAACTCAATAATAAATATTCTCTTGAGTCGACTTGTCTCCTAGGGTTATTATCCAACGTTTTAGGGTTTCTCTTGCTTCCCAGAATATTCTAGTCTCATCAGGGTTACATGTAGAGGTTAATACCTCCCACATCTACCATAATATCAACAAGTCACAACCTTGGAAAGAAGGAGATCACATTGTTCAATGTGAAGGAATTCTCATTTTCTTGAGTGGTAAAGCTCATTGTCTTTTGGTTAAAAGTAAATTATAGTTCTTTGCTTGAATGAAAAATCTCGCCAACCTAAATGAAGGATAATTGCTTCATTTCCAATGAATAGGATCGCACTAATTGACATGAGAGACCTTCCACCAATCCAAAATCTAATGCACACTCATGACCCACAAGAAAATGGAATTAAGGTCGATGGATGATTTCTTGTGGTTGTTTCTCTCTATGCTTCGAGCCTGCCTACTATGCAAATCCTTGGAGCTTGTAGTTCTTGGATTCATCTTCATGAAATCTTTGAAATCAAGATAGAAACCCACAACCAATGGTTGATCAAGATGAGAGCTTGAATCCGAGTCAGCGACATCTTAAGAAGTCGATAACGTGGCACTGACAGTAGATTGGCACTCTTTACATTGAATAGATAGGGCACATTAGTGAATGGAGGCTAAGACATCCGCCTCTATATACCCATGCCCTCTCATTCCAATTGTAACATTCATGTTCAGTTTTCAAATCCCTCCATTGTGACCATCTCATCGATCGCTTCTACAATTCGTTATTGAGACTACCTGCTTTGATGCTGATACTTGCCATCCAAAGCAGTCTGACTGAGCATGTTCTAGCCAGATAAAAGGGATGCCCTATATTATTTTGTCTTTATCTTATTTGAAGAGAAGGGACAAAGCCATGAAACATGAATGAAGGCACCTACCATACATATATTCTTGAACAACAATGAAGAGAGTCCTACCTTCACGTCTGGTCGAGAAAGAGGGATATATCTCTTTAATATGTGGAGCTCATGGTGGTCAAAGGCATGTCCATATTGAATACCAAGAAGAAACCCTTGACCATTACATCGGAAGCCTAAAACGCTAATCTCGATAAAAAGAAAATATCTTACACTCTTTTGCAGTGCCATTGCATAGTCATCACAATACAATTGTTGAGTTGCTGCAAATCCATTATCAACCTCAGTGTTGCTTGGAATTTGCATTAGCCAGATGCCAATGATAATTAAAATAGTCATCGACAATGAGCTTAAATTTCTTGGTAAAGGTAATAGTTTGTGGTGTGGAATCATGTATGAAATTGAAGAGGATAGTTCTTGAACTATTGGACATAGAAGCTTGACCTATGAAGCAAACTTGTTGTTCTTTGTATTCTTAAAAGAAAAAAATGATTTGGGAGGTAGCTTGTGTTTTAGTCTCATTATGCATTTTTTTTTCTTTGAAATATCTAACTTCTGGGTAGCTTTGGATTTTTGCTTAAAGATGCATTCTCTCATCTCCATCATTGGTGTGGATCACCTCCCATTTTTGCAATAGATTTGTTGAGCCCAATTGTTAAAGGGTGGTGTAATGTCCCCAAGGCCAAGCCCGTTATAAATCTTGGTTATGAAATGAATTGTAAATATGTTTTATAGGTTGGTGAGCCAAGTTTATATAAGCTGGTAGGCTTATGTGATTGTTAGTCCAGAGAGCCTAAGGGTTGAAGGCCAAGAGCCTGATTTTGTACATGTATCAATGCAGCACATTAATAAAATATAAACACCACAGTGTGCAGGCCGACACGATGAATGAGTGATGGGGGACTAAGCATCCATAGAGAGGGCAAGGGATTATGGGCTGGAAGGTGGGAAAAGGGGCTAAGTGTTAAGCCTAGGGGGCTTAAGCCTTGGGAATAATAATTTAATATTATTCCAAAGGACATGTGAATAATATGTCTTATCCTAAGTTCTTTTGGAAGGACAAGCAACTTCCAAATGGAAGGAACACATGCAATTGCATGGGTGACAAATGTCAATCCTGGCCCATGCAAATAAAGGGCTGAGATGAGCCGTGATGGGGGTTCTCCTCCATTCGAACCGATCTTTTGAATGGTATGTCCGGCCCAACCTCTGTAAGAACATACCCGTACACCCTCTGAAAAAAAAGGAGCAGTTGTGTTGATTCGGGAGAGCCTGTGTTAATTTCTGAAAAGCCGAAGCATCCTCTGTTTGAGCATCGAGCCTATGCATGGAGTCTTGTCCGAAGCCATATCTGTGAGACCATCCGCCATTGTTTAACCTGTTGGAAAGCCCGTGTCTATTTTCCCCGTTGGTTGTTGTGGCCACGCAGTGCTGGACTGTGTGGGGCTTGTTGGCCAGTTGTACAACACTCTCTCCAGGTGAGAGAGGTGATTGAGGTTGGAAGAACAGGTTGTTGGCCTATGAGCGATTCTCTCCAGGTGAGAGAGTGCGCGGAGGAAGGAGAGAACTCCTGGAAGGAATCCTATAGCTGCCACAGAGCTCGGAGACTTCTGGTCCGGTCTGTTGCTGTAACCCAAGGCAAGGGAGGTTAGCAGTCGAAGGACTGTCTAGGTGACAACGAAGGTGTATACTCCAGGGGTGGAACAGGCATGTGGAGAAGGAGAGTTTGTGGGCAGTGAGCATGAGTGGTTCCTGAGAGAGAATTCCTTCCTTGTGACTGTGTGTTTTCCCTATAACCTCAACCTAGCCTAGGATTCCTTGCCTTGGGGGTGGAGCTTAGTCCCAGCTCGGGGGTGACCCACTGCTGAGCTGACAAGCAGTGTGGTCTAAGGCTGGGAGGTTCGTGGAAGGCCTGCACCTAGTTGGTGGAACTACTATTGTTTCCAAGATAAGTACTAGATGACGTTTTAATTTATGTTTATGCATGTCTGTGTATTTATAATTATCATGTATTCCACTGTGCATATGAATTAATGCTAATGCCATGTTTAAAATTATGATAGCAATAATTTTTAGACTTACTCTGAGCTCTAAATGTGTTTCATTGCTTAAATGCATGTTGTTTTATAATCTGAGAGTGAGTGTTATATTTCCGCGAAGTATGGTAACAGAAAGGTTGCTACAATTTGGTATCAGAGTGATTAAGCCTTGGCACCGAAAAGTGGTGCTACAATTTGGTATCAGAGCCAAGGTTTCGACGCTGAGCCTAGATGGGCCAGTCGAGTGGTCTTTGGATCGAGGGTGTGAGGAGAAATTGTGTTTGGAGGACTGATTTCGGACCCTGGAATGCTCCATATGTGTCAATGAGTTACTTGATGAGCTTACCAGCTCAGGAGGTATAGCAGTGTTGTGAAACCGTAGCTGGTGTGGTCTATGGCCACAGGGAGAGAGGACTCCACACCAGAAGTGTTGGAGCCTTAGGATCTGTTCGGCAGGGAAGGCGAACCCTTGTGACCGTCAGATCTGGAGAATGTGCACAGGGTTTAAAGACCCTTTGGAGTTGGACAAGAACGTGGAAATCGCAATACACGAAATCCCAAAATTCGTCAGGACCGTCCATCGGGGGAACCACGTGGCTGTTAGACGACGTTTCGGCACCCGGGAAACCAAAAAGGAAGACCCTTGTGTTCGTAAGTCGCAAGTTAGTGAAACACGGATTCCTGAGACGATCTACACAATAGATCGTAGGAGAGGATTTGACCGCCAGATCAAGTGGAAGAGTAAACCGTAATTCAGGATTTCGGCAAACGGAAATTCGAGATGTGGGATGCACGAACTCCCGATACCCGAAACCTCGAAAAGATCTGTGCCGTAGATCTGAGGAAGGAGTTTAACCATTGGTTTTTGCTTGGAATGGACGTGGGTGCATGAATGTGTACCACGTGCCAGTGAGTCGAGAAGATAGGCGAGAGTGGTGGGAATCGATGACGTCACTGAAGGAGACGTAGATCCTCCGGAACGTGCCACGCGTCACTGCGGTTAAGGGCGACATCTGTGCTGTGGGCCTGGAGAATAAAGTAAATCAGAATTTCGGATTTCGGGGATTGTAGTGACAAGGAGTTAGGAGTCACTGCATAGTGAACTCCTGGGTACCGAAAACCTGAAGTCCCAAAGTCCCGAAATTTGCAGAGCCGAACAGAGCTCATAAAACTTTGTGAAGTCAAAACGTTTTTCTTGTTCACGTTGGCTTATGAATGTTGTAAGTTTTCTTGAAGGTTTAAGGGCCTGACAAACTTCGGATTGATTGCACATTGTGTGCGCAAAGTTCAACGAGTGTTAGGACAACCAAGAATAGACGTCGAGTAAGGAAATGGAAGAGGTGCGGAGTGCCTCCATTTCAGAGGACGAAAGAGAAGGAAAGGATGTCAACTTGGGAGTCGAAGGAACAAACTCTAATGGGCACATAAAAGAGATAGATAAAGAAGGACGTATGATGAAACTCATTGAAAAATTGCAGAAAGATGCCCAGGCTCACCGAGCTGATAGCCGAGAGCTCATGAAAATCAGGGATCAACAAGGTGAATTCAACTTAAAAATGTTGAAGAGCCTGGAAAGAATAGAAAAGAAATTGGAAAAAGAGAGTGAAAAAAGCAGATCAAGAAGTATCAGAACCCCTAAGAGGAGAAGAAGATCGAGGAGTGGTAGCAGACATTACCGTCTCTTCTCGAAGCATTATGGCAGGGAAACACACAGTAGTTCAAGCCCGTCCCCTACCAAAAAACACCGAAAATCTGGAAAGGATGAATTGAAAGGGGAGATGAACAAGATCAAGTCTCCAACATTTGATGGAGAACATAAGAAGGAGAAAGATGTCAAGACATGGTTGCTTGGCATGAAGAAATATTTCCAACTGCAGAACTACTTCGTTCATGCAGAAGGAAGAATTGCGATGTACTAGCTAAAAGGAAAAGCATCCATGTGGTGGGATCAGTTTGTGCAAGTGCAGCACATCAGAGAGAAAGATATCACTTGGAAGGAGTTCAAGAGGTATTTCGAGAAGAAATACCTGGCCAAAAGATATTATGATAGAAAGATGAAGGAGTTCTTCGAACTCAAGCTAGGTAGCATGACCATTGATGAGTATGAACGAAGTTTCTTGGAACTACTGAAGTATGTTCCATTCATCAAAGATGAGATTGTCAAGATTCAGAGGTATCTGGGTGGACTGCCACCTTCCATCGGTGATAAGATTCAGTATGATGATCCTAAGACTATGGAAGAAACAATAAGAAGGGCGAAATGCTTGTATGAACAACAAAGAGAAAAGCCTACCTTTCGAAAGTCTTGGGATGACCAGAAGAGGTTTAAGAAGGAACAGAGGCAGAAGGGAAACAAGATTCCCTTTTTTAGAAACAGTCCTCGGGGACAATCATCTTTTAGAGAGCCCAGGAAGGCTGAAGTGAGTGAGCAAATGCCCAGACCGCCACCTATGGAGTGTTGGGGCTGTAAAGGGAACCATAGGTACAGAGACTGCCCCCACAGAAAAGATAAGGAGAGAACCGTCCACAATGTTCAGCAAGCTGAGACAATGGAGGATATGGGCAGCAGAATGCCAAGGATCTACGCAGCCCTGGACAACAAGCAAGCAGAATTTCAATCACACATGATTGAAGTGGAAGGTATGATTAACAACCGACCACTCATTATTTTAATTGATTCAGGGGCTAGCCATGGTTATGTAGATCCTAGGGTGGTGGAAAGTTTGCGTTTAACAAGAAGCAAACATGAAAAGTCTTGGCTAGTGCAGTTAGCCACAAGAACCAAAAGGAAGGTCACTGAATTGGTTAAGTCATGTTCAATGGACATGAAAGGATTGAGCACTAAGGCTGAATTGAATATTCTGCCTTTAGGCTCTTACGACTGCTTAATTGGGATGGACTGGTTGGACCAGCACCATGCCGTTCTGGACTGTCGTAACAAGAGGTTTACATGCCTGGACGAAGAGGGAAATCAGGTAACAGT
The DNA here is from genome assembly GCA_009831015.1 of Picea engelmannii. Classification (NCBI taxonomy): domain Eukaryota; kingdom Viridiplantae; phylum Streptophyta; class Pinopsida; order Pinales; family Pinaceae; genus Picea; species Picea engelmannii. The sequence continues at coordinate 144,641 of ML795697.1, read as the reverse complement.
CCAAGGAATTTCCAGAGCCGTGGTTGTTAGAGAAATCTCAGCCATGCAGCTGAAGAAGTGTTACAGGAAAGGCTGTCAATTATTTGCAGCCAGTGTGGGAGAAGCATCCAGAGATGCAATCTTGAAGCTGGAAGACCATGAGGTACTCAAAGAGTTCAAGGACGTATTTTAGGAGGTACCTGGACTACCTCCGAAGAGGGACATCGATTTTTTTATAAATTTGATACCAGGAGCAGCTCCAGTTTCGAAAGCTCCTTATAGAATGAGTACGCCCGAGCTGAAAGAGTTGCAATTGCAGCTTGAAGAGCTACTAAAGAAGGGGTACATTCACCCCAACGTGTCACCTTGGGGAGCCCTAGTCCTATTCATGAAGAAGAAAGATGGGACGTTGAGACTGTGCGTTGATTTCCGACAGTTGAATAAGGTAACTGTCAAGAACCAATATCCTCTGCCAAGGATCGATGACCTTTTTGATCAGTTGAAGGACGCGAAAATATTTTCAAAAATAGATCTCAGATCTGGATATCACCAAGTGAGAATAAATGCTGAGGACATCAACACGACCGCCTTTAGAACAAGGTACGGTCATTATGAATTCACAGTGGTGTCATTTGGACTAACAAACGCACCTGTTGTTTTCATGTGCTTAATGAATGGTGTATTCATGGACTATTTAGACAAGTTTGTCATAGTCTTCCTGGATGACATCTTGGTGTATTCCAAGTCGGAGGAAGAGCATGAACAACACTTGAGAATGGTACTGCAAGTGTTGAGAGAACACCAGCTGCATGCCAAGCTGAGCAAATGCTCATTTTATCAAAGTCAGATCCATTTCTTGGGACATATTATTTCAGAAGAGGGGATCGTTGTGGATCCTGAAAAGGTTGAGGCCATCCGAGAATGGTCAGCGCCAAAGAATGTGGCAGAAGTTAGATATTTTATGGGTCTGGCAGGCTACTACAGAAGGTTTATAGCCGGATTCTCAAAGATAGCTCACCCTATCACTTCCTTGCAAAGGAAGGAGAAGAAGTTTCAGTGGACTGAAGAGTGTGAGAGCAGTTTCCAGTGATTGAAGCAGCTATTAACCAGTGCTCCAATCCTGAAGATTGCAGATCCAAATATGGATTTCGTGGTGTTCACAAATGCATGTAAGGAGGGACTGGGAGGAGTTCTTAGCCAAGAGGGATTTGTAATCTGTTATGAATCCCGAAAGCTGAAAGAACATGAAAGGAATTATGCCACTCATGATTTAGAGCTGGCAACAATCGTCCACACATTGAGGAAATGGAGACATTACCTCATGGGAAGAAGATTCGAATTGAGAACAGACCACAACGGTCTGAAGTATTTATTTGATCAGCCGACTTTAAATGTCAGGCAAACTAGGTGGCTGGAGTTTCTGTGCGAATATGACTTTGATATCAAGCATATCAAAGGGAAAGAAAATAAGGTGGTTGATGCACTCAGCAGAAAAGTGCACGAATTACATGCTACAACCATTAGCATGTACATGACTAAGATTAAGGATAGAATTTTGGAAGCTGCAAATGCTGATTTGCAGTACAGAGGTCTGATAGCAAAGCTACAACAGCGTGAGAGACCACAAACCTAGGGAAGTTACACCTTGGGAACTGATGGCTTACTTATGTATAAAAATAGAGTGTATGTACCCAATGTCCAAAAATTGAAGCTGGCAATTCTAAAAGAAATGCATAACGTGACGTATGTCAGACATCCTGGTTATCAGAAGACTTTAGCAGCAGTCAAAAGCCATTATTTTTGCCCGGGTATGAAGAAAGAAATCATTGAATACATCGCCAGATGTATGGAGTGCTAGAAAGTTAAGGTTGAGCATATGCACCCAGCAGGGTTGCTGCAACCTTTACCCATTCCTGAGTGGAAATGGGAAATGGCGACAATGGATTTTATCACAGGATTGCCCAGAACAAGCAAGCAACATGATTCAATCATGGTGGTGGTGGACAAGCTTACAAAAGCTGCCCATTTTATTCCACTGAAAACCACTCAGAAGGTAGCAGATGTTGTTGATATCTTCTTAAAAGAAGTGGCACGCTTGCACATAATTCCTAAGACGATTGTGTCTGATAGGGACCCGAAATTCACCTCGAATTTCTGGAAAGCACTGTTCAAAGGATTCATAACGAATCTGAACTTTAGTACAGCGTATCATCCTGAGTTTGACGGACAGACAAAGAGGGTGAACAGAGTAATAGAAGACATACTAAGAATGTATGTGATGGATAAACCATCAAGATGGGGAGACTACCTGCATTTGGTAGAATTCGCCTACAATAATGGGTATCGTGCATCGTTGAAGATGATCCCATTTGAAGCACTTTATGGAAGAGAGTGCAACACTCTAGTGAGCTGGGATAATCCAGCTGACAGAGTAGTAGTTGGGCCTGAGTTGCTCAAAGAGATGGAAGACCAAATGATAAGAATTAAACATAATCTAAAAGCTACCCAGGACAGGCAGAAAAGTTACACTGATAGTAACAGAAACCACAAAGAATTCAAAGTGGGTGACCACGTTTTCCTGAAAGTGAAAACTAACAGGAGTTCCCTGAAGTTGGGAAGTTGCGCCAAGTTGGCAGCAAGATTTTGTGGGCCGTTTGAAATCTTGGAAAGGGTTGGACCAGTTGCATACATGCTTGCATTACCTGCATCTATGATTGTACATAATGTGTTTCATGTTTCACTGCTTAAGAAATATATACCTGATGCTAATCATGTCATCGATTGGAATGTGATTCAGGTGGAACCAGAAGGTGTCCTGCAAGTCTATCATGTACACATATTGGACAGGAAAAGAAAACAGCTTCGGAATCGAGCTATAGATCTTGTAAAGGTCCAGTGGACCTGGTACGGTCCTGAGGACGCAACATGGGAGCATGAAGATGTTATGCGGGCAGAGTACCTGCATCTTTTTGAAAATTTTGAAAAAGCTTGCAGAGACAGTGTAAGGTTGCACTGAGGACAGTGCAAAATAAGGGAGGGGGATTGTAATGTCCCCAAGGCCGAGCCCGTTATAAATCTTGGTTATGAAATGAATTGTAAATATGTTTTATAGGCTGGTGAGCCAAGTTTATATAAGCTGGTAGGCTTATGTGATTGTTAGGCCAGAGAGACTAAGGGTTGAAGGCCAAGAGCCTGATTTTGTACATGTATCAATGCAACACATTAATAAAATATAAACACCGCCGCGTGCAGGCCGACACGATGAATGAGTGATGGGGGACTAAGCATCCATAAAGAGGGCAAGGGATTAGGGGTTGGAAGGTGGGAAAAGGGGCTAAGTGTTAAGCCTAGGGGGCTTAAGCCTTGGGAATAATAATTTAATATTATTCCAAAGGACATGTGAATAATATGTCTTATCCTAAGTTCTTTTGGAAGGACAAGCAACTTCCAAATGGAAGGAACGCATGTAGTTGCATGGGTGACAAATGTCAATCCTGGCCCATGCAAATAAAGGGATGAAATGAGCCGTGATGGGGGTTCTCCTCCATTCGAACCGATCTTCTAAACAGTATGTCCGGCCCAACCTCTGTAAGAACATACACGTACGCCCTCTGAAAAAAAAGGAGCAGCTGTGTTGATTTGGGAGAGCCTGTGTTAATTTCTGAAAAGCCGAAGCATCCTCTGTCTGAGCATTGAGCCTATGTGTGGAGTCTTGTCCGAAGCCATATCTGTGAGACCATCCACCATTGTTTAACCTATTGGAAAGCCCATGTCTGTTTTCCCCTTTGGTTGTTGTGGCCACGCAGTGCTGGACTGCGTGGGGCTTGTTGGCTAGTTGTACAACACTCTCTCCAGGTGAGAGAGGTGATTGAGGTTGGAAGAACAGGTTGTTGGCCTGTGAGCGATTCTCTCCAGGTGAGAGAGTGTGTAGAGGAAGGAGAGAACTCCTGGAAGGAATCCTGTAGCTGCCACAGAGCTCAGAGACTTCTGGTCTGGTCTGTTGTTGTAACCCAAGGCAAGGGAGGTTAGCAGCCGAAGGATTGTCTAGGTGACAATGAAGGTGTATACTCCTGGGGTGGAACAGGCATGTGGGGAAGGAGAGTCTGTGGGCGGTGAGCATGAGTGGTTCCTGAGAGAGAATTCCTTCCTTGTGACTATGTGTTTTCCCTGTAACCTCAGCCTAGCCTAGGATTCCCTACCTTGGGGGTGGAGCTTAGTCCCAGCTCGGGGGTGACCCACTGCTGAGCTGACAAGCAGTGTGGTCTAAGGCTGGGAGGTTCATGGAAGGCCTGCACCTGGTTGGTGGAACTACTATTGTTTCCAAGATAAGTACTAGATGATGTTTTAATTTATGTTTTTGCATGTCTATGTATTTATAATTATCATGTATTCCGCTGTGCATATGAATTAATGCTAATGCCATGTTTAAAATTATGATAGTAGTAATTTTTAGACTTACTCTGATCTCTAAATGTGTTTCATTGCTTAAATGCATGTTGTTTTATAATCTGAGAGTGAATGTTATATTTCCGCAAAGTATGGTAACATAAAGGTTGCTACAATTTGGTATCAGAGCGATTAAGCCTTGGCACTGAAAAGTGGTGCTACAGGTGGAGTTGCAAGAAACCCTTTGAGGTCCAAGTCAATCTTTAAATGGCTCGAATTAATGAATTATTAGAGTTACTGAATACTCTAATACTCTCTACTATCGAAAATATGGTCACAACTGACAAAGAAACTCTTCAATCTGTTCTAACTTGTTTCTAAGTTTCACAAGCCAAAGTATAACTACTTCAAACTTAGACTCAACTCTTTCATGATGAACTTCAATGAAAGAATCTTCAACATTTTGAACTAGTTCTTGTTTAGAATAACCCTATTTTCGATGATGATAATCATTCTGATCAATGACCAATGCAAGAGCAACTTAGTGAGGCAACTTTAGTTGCAAGTCCAAATGAAGACGAAGTTGTGCATGAACAAGTTCATCTTTCTCTTTCCAAGTCAATCATCATAACTTGGGAAGAAATTAGAGATAATAAGAATAGAACAGATATCAAAAGTTACCTTTCATATTCTAGATTATACCAAATCAATCTAGTTCCAAAGTGTTGTATTCCTTCAAGTGATTTCATATTCATCTGCTCCAGCTCAAGAGAAAAATCCTAAATGCCAACATTGTCATTGAGTTGGCCACATGGAAGATCAGTGTTTCGATCTTCATCCTTGTGAGCATTATGGAAAGCATAATTATCCTTCAGACAAATGTTCCAAACGCAAGAAATATGAAAGAGTAGAGAATCATTATGGGTGGATCACTTCTTGGCAATGGTCATCAACAGTTAAGAAGATATACCAATCATATCGAAAAATTCATTCTCGAGTATTGACACATCTTGCAGTGGAAATATTTGCATCTTCTCATCTTGTACCTAATAGAGGGGGGATAATATTAGTGATTAATAGTTAGGCTTCAATATGAAGTCCTACCAATCAAGCAAGAACAAGCGAGCCAACATCAGAACTATCAACATGATTTGGTTTGTGGTTTTCATTAAACCTCCATTTAGTAGAAGACATCGACTTCTGCTAGACAACAATTTGTGGTCATATTAAACCTCCATTTAGTAGAATACTTACAACTTTTTCTAGACAACAGTTTGTGGTCATATTAAACCTCCATTTAGTGGAAGACATATAGCTTCTACTAGAAAATACTTTGTGGTCATCTTAAACCTCAATTTAGTAGAAGACATCAACTTCTCTTAGCTTTTTTGTTTGTGGTCATCCCAAAACCACCAAATTTAGAGAGCACATTCAGCCATTTGCAACTGTCAACTTCCATATTTCAGCTCTCTTCTTGGACCCACATACACCCTTCAAATTGGGGGGGGGGGGATGTTGGAAACCTAATCTATTAGGGTTTGGTATTCTTCACTCTAAAAGGAATATGAAAATCCAAGTGAATGGGAATTATCATTGAGATTCCAAGAGACCTGTTGGAAGATGAATCCAAAGGTCACCACTCATGTATTTATACGTGTATTATAATAATGAAAAGTATAGCATGCTTATCTACATTCGAGAGTATTTCAACATTGTTTCTATCATGCAACGATCAATCAATTAGTAATTATAGCCAACACATCAAGGAATACCACATCCATAGCATAGTCAAGTTTTACTGTATCTTTGTTATTATTCACTGTATCTTTGTGTTAATATTATATATTTGTGTTTTCATTTCATTCCGCTCATAAATCCAGATCAGTGGTATCCGAGCGAGCTACTCTTCATTTGTTTCTATGTGCATGTCCCCAACGAGGTCAAGGTATAAACAATTGGGACTTGAACCAGTTGAGCTCTTGTAAGATCGGCCTCATCGAACCTGAAGACCACCCATGGGGGAAGAAAAGAGAGACGATGGGGAAGGAGATCCCTTTAAACTGTTTCTTGAGGAAGCCCTCTCGCAACAAAGGAACGAGATGATGGATAAATTTGTGTAAGTCCTTCGATGACTGCCAACATGTGACACATCTACCTCAAACGGAAGCGCCACCCGCTTCAAGGTACAAATCAAATTTGTTATTCCTATATTTGAAGGTCAAATAGATGCGGATGTTGTAAAGAAATGGTTAAACCTTCTAGAAAGGTATTTTTCTGTCCACAACTTTTTCGATAGAGAAAATATTACATTTGCGATCCTCAAGGCCATCTCCCATGTTAAAGATTGGTGGGATACTTTCTATGAGCAAAAGGAAACATAGGGATCTAAATTATTTGTGGTTCACCCACTTGGGGTTCCTTCAAGATTGTTATTAAGGAACAATACTACCTTGTTGGAAGTTATGACGACTTATATACAAGATGGACCACACTGTGGCAAGAAAGGGACCAAACAATCTCAGAGTTCACCAATGTCTTCCATACCTTGTGCACCAAGCTGGGTATCAAAGACTATGAGTGACATCTGGTGCTCAAGTACGACGATGGTCTGCACACATACATCCAGACATAAATGGAATTTCTGGAAATTTTGTTCTTGGGCACGACCTATCGATATCTTGTCAAAATCAAGCAGAAGCTTAAACAAAAGACACGACAGCTTGGGTCTACAAACCCCTCACAGCAAAATCAGGGAAAAGGTGGCCCCAACCCATAGAACAAAAGGTAGAGAAAGGATGGATAGCCTCAGGATAACCAGTCCAAACCACGAAAAAAGAAGGACAATGAGAAGACAAAGAAAGACATTGGTAAATAGTGTGAGTTCCATAAGAGCCCCTAGAATAACACCACTAAATTTCGCTCAAAGCAGTGATTGGTGGTCGAGGTGAAAGCCTCTGAATAAGATGCAGGCTCCGACTCTGATTTAGAACCAGAAAAAGGGAGACAGATCATTGACGTAGAACCCAATGCCACCATTGCTACCACCACCAAAGTCTAGTCCGACAAACCTAATAAACCAAAGGAAGGTGAGTGCCTCTTTCATTCACAGATGTGGGTGAAGGGTACTTTGCTACACTTCATCGTTGATAGTGATAGATAAAAGAACCTCATCTTGGCAGAGGTTGTCAAGCGGCTGGCCCTGTCGACATCACCACACCTGCAATTGTACACCATTGGATGTCTCTGCCAAGGGAGCGATCTCCGCGTCAACCAATAGTGTTGCCCGACCTACGACATCAATCCCTTCAAAGATGAGGTATTATGTGATGTTGCCCCCCTTGAATTTTGTGATGTTATTTTGGGCCAACCTTATTTATGGAAATTTCATGTTGTATATGAGTCTAGGCCTTGTAGTGTTATTATTACTTTGGACAATCAATTATACAGGATACCAGGGGTAGTCCCATCTACCGCCATTTCCTTAATCTATGCCAAGCAATGCAGGAAGGTCATCTCTCAGACCGGGAAGTTTGTCTTCTTCGTGATTCGCGCTCAAAGTAAGGGGAAGGTTGCAGACATGTCCATGGCCTTCGTGACAGGTCTCTCCACGTAGTAGAAGCAAGTGTATAAGGTCATGGAGGAATATAAAGACATCTTCTCCTTAACCATTGGGGTACCTCTGTACTGTCAGGTCAAGCACTCAATCGATATGGCCCCTGACGCACCGCTACCCAATGCGCTAGTCTATCGTCACTCTCTGTCATAAAATGAGGAAATTAAGCACCAAATCCAAGAGTTGCTTGAAAAGGGGAACATTCGTCCAAGCTCATCACCTTGTGGAAGCCCAAACGTGCTTGTGTAGAAGAAATATGGGTCCTGATGACTTTGCATTGATTACCGAGCCCTAAATAAAATCGCAGTCAGAAATCGGTACCTAATTCCCTGAATTGACGATCTCCTTGACCAACTCAAGGGGGAAAAATACTTCAGTGAGATTGATTTGAAGTCTCGCTACCACCAAGTCCCAATAGAGCAAACCAATGTATGGAAGACTGCCTTCAAGTCCAAAGAAGGTCTTTTTGAACGGTTGGTCATGCCCTTTGGCTTGACAAATGCCTCAACAACTTTCAAGAGGATGATGGATGATATCTTGCAGCCTTTCACCAATTCTTTTGTGGTGGTGTATTTGAATGACATCCTCATCTTCAAAAATAATTGGGTGGAACACTTGCAGCACATTCAACAAGTTTTGCACACTTTGCGACAACACAACCTATACGCAAATTTGGAAAAATGCCCCTTCGACATGAACATGGTCCAGTCCCTGGGCTACATTGTTGATGAGCATGGGGTGCATGTCAATTCAGCTAAGATCGAGGTCATCTGTGATTGGCCAGCCCAACCACACTCATTGAGCTTTGGAGCTTCTTGGGCCTTGCCAATTTCTATCACAGGTTCGAGTTGGGAGTCTCCCACATTGCATGGGACCTGAGCCAAGTGGCCAAGGGCGGTAGCAAGACAAAAATTTTGTGGGTCCAGTCGCAACAGAAATCATTCGATGATTTGAAGCAGTGGTTGTGCTCAGCCTTGGTGCTCTCATTACCCGACCTACAACAACATTTTGAGATTGAGACAGATGCTTTCAACTATGTTGTGGGTGCAATTCTCACTCGGTCTGGACATCCTGTGGCCTATCATATTACGACGTTATCATATAGTGTTCATAAGTACCCCACTTACAACAAAGAAATGTAATCCATTGTACAAGTCTACCGCAAGTGGAGGCATTACATTATCGAGAAGGAGACAATCATCCACACTGATCATTAGGCTCTGTAGTTCATGTAGACACAAGGAAAATTGCAAAATGACTGCCATCAGAAGTGGTCCACATAATTGCAGCAGTTCCATCTCAACATCAAGTATAAGCCAGGGAGCACCATTCGCGTCACTGATTGCCTCAGTCAACCTCTAGTTATTGCACTAACCACGGTGCTACACTCCTGTAGACATGAGACTTACACATTACCCCAACTCTATGAGAAAGATTCTGAATTCCCCACTACCTATGAGACGTTGGGCAAAAACACAACTATCACTAATTTTCATCTGCAAGACGAGTTGTTATGCCATCTAGGCCATCTCTTCATTCCATCAAGTGAGCGAGAGAAGTTGATTTGGGAAGCTCACTACAGTTTGTGGAAAAACACTTCAACATAGAGAAGATAGTGGCAGTGTTGCAACAACATTTCTATTGGCCAAAACTCTAATAGGATTTCGATAAGTATATCAGGTCCTGGATGGCTTGCGTCATTGCCAAACTGGCCATTAAGAAACAAGGCATGTACACCCCTCCACCTACAAATGACAAGCTCTGGGACCCATCTCGATGGACTACATGTTAGGCATTCCTTCAACCAACCACGAAAATGACCGTGTTTTCGTGGTTTTTGATCAATTTTCCACGATGGCGATTCTAGTCACCTGCAAGAAGAGCATCACAGCAGAGGCCACTACCAAGCTCTTCTTCGAACAACTGTGGGTACATTTTGGGATTCCACAAATCATCATCTCCAATCGGGACAGTCGATTCCTCAACATGTTTTGGTCGATCCTCTAGTCACAGATTGACACCAAGCTCACCAAATCCATGGCCTTCCACCCCCAAATGGATGGCCAAACTGAGGTCGTCAACAGGATGATTGTGCATGTTTTGTGCATGTACAATTTCAAGCACCCGCACACATGGGATGGGATTCTTCCCTATGTTCAACATGGTTACAACAGAGGCATACATAACTCAATCAACAACAACCCCTTTCAGGTGGGGATGGGATTTCAACCATTGGGCCCCATGGATGTTGCACTACCCCTTGAGTCCACATAGGTCGAACATCCCATGCAGAAACCGAAGCCGACAAAGCCACCCGATTCATTGAACGACTCTAACACATCCACCAATAGGTTTAGGATATTTCACAGAAGTACAATGCCAAGTAAAAGCAACGCCATGATCAACATCGGGTGCCACATAATTTGCAGGTGGGAGATAAACTTTGGTTGCACTTGCAGAAAGGGATTCTTACAGGACCCCATCGGAAGCTTGGTCCACTCCATTATGGACCTTACACCATCACCAAGGCTGTGGGTGACAATTATTTTGAGCTCAACATTCCCCCCTTCCTTGGCTTTCACCTAGTGTTTAATGTGGACCTCCTTCGGGCATACTAAAAAAGGGACACCATGGTGTAATTGCACAATTGTGCTCACTAGATGTTCAAACACCTATTTCTTCTACTCCATTGGATCTCCAAATAGTTATCAACAATCATTCCAAGGTATTTGGAGAAATGTCTAGGAGTCTTCCACGTGCTTGAGATCATGACCATGTTATTCATTTGCAACTAGGAAGTGTACCACCTAACATTAGGCTTTACAGGTATCCATATACACAGAAGAGCAAGATTGAGCGTATGATCCAAAAAATGTTAGAGGTCGACATCATTCAACCTAGCCAAAGTTCTTTTTCTTCACTAGTGGTGATGGTTACAAAAAATGATGGTTCATGGCATATGTACCCAAATTATAGACAACTCAACAAAATGACCATCAAAGATAAGATTCATAATCTTGTCGTGATGAATTATCAGATGAATTGCATGGAGCAAAATTCTTTACTAGGTTGGATCTTTGTTTAGGATATTATCAAATCAGAATGAGGTAGGAAGAGATTCCCAAAACCTATTTTAGAACACATGAAGGTCATTATGAGATTTTGGTTATGCCATTTGAACTTAGTAATGCACCTTCAACATTTCAAAGCTCGATGAATTCTACTTTCAATCCCTTCCTTAGAAAATTTATGTTAGTATTTTTTAATGACATACTAATCTACAACAAATCTTAGGAAGAGAATGTACATCATGTTGATAGAGTATTACAACTATTGGAAGAGCAACAACTTTATGTAAATCCTTCCAAGTGTGCATATGGGGTTCAAGAAGGGGAATATTTGGGTCATATTGTATCTCATGAAGGTATAAAAGTGGACCCTAAGAAATTAAATCTATGAGGGAATATCCAATTCCCAAAAACTTAACGAAAGTTAGAGGATTCTTAGGATTGGAATGCTATTACCGCAAGTTTGTCAAGGAATATGATCAAATAGCAACACCTCTAACAACATTATTAAAGAAGGAAGCGTTTTCTTGGACTGAAGAAGCAACCAAAGATTTTGAAAAACTTAAGGAGGCTATGTGTACAAATCTCGTTCTGGCCACACCTAACTTCACAATTTTTTTTATTATGGAGTGTGATGCCGCAAGCCATGGGATTGGTGCAATTTTAATAAAGAAGGAAGGCCCCTTGCCTTTGAAAGCAACCAACTTAAAGGAAAAAACTTACTCAAACCCATTTATGAAAAATAAATATTGGTCATACTACACACAGTTCAAAAATGTTGCCCTTACCTAATAGGAAGACAATTCAAAGTAAAAATAGATCATAATAGTTTGAAGTACTTCTTGGAGAAACGATTATCTCTAGAAGAGAAACAAAAATGAATTACAAAGATGCCAAGTTATGACTTTGAAATTATCCACAAAAAAAAGGAAAACATAATGTTGTGGCAGATGCTCTTTCAAGGAAAGAATAATAAACAAAAGGTTCACTATGTGCTATTTCGATTCCACAATCTGATTGGGTAGAAGAAAGATCAAAATGTATGCAATATCATTCAACAACTAGAAGAGGACCCCAGTTCATTAGATAATTTTGTATGGAAGAATGATTTTCTGTGGTATGACGATCGCTTATATTTATGTAAGAATTCCCAACTCAAACAAAAGGTCCTTTTGGAATTGTACACTTCTCCTATAGGAGGACATTCAAGATTCTTGAAAAAGTACTACAGGATCAAGAAGGATTTTTTCTGGGAAGGTCTTAAAACTGATGTTCAAAATTTGGTGCCTGAATTTTTGGTCATCCAAAAGAATAAGGGAGAGACAATCAAGCCTCTAGGTCTCCCACAACCATTGGCTATACCAAGTCAACGTTGGGAAGAAGTTTCAATGTATTTTATTATAGGTTTACCCAAATACAAAGGAAAGATTTTCATCATGGTAGTAGTGGATCGACTGACAAAGTACGCCCGTTTTTTCTCTCTTTCTCATCCTTTTAAGGCAAGTACAATAGCCATAGAATTCATGGAAATGGTTCAAAAGCTACATGGAGTCCCCAAGATTATTTTAAGTGACAGAGATCCAATTTTCATTTGAAATTTTTGGACAGGATTATTTTCTTGTTTGGGTACTCAATTAGCTCACAACTCATCTTACCATCCTCAATCCGATGGGAAAACTGAGATTGTGAATAAATGTCTAAAAGGGTATCTTCATTTCTTTGCATCTGATAAACAAACACAATGGGAAAAGTGGTTTCCCTGGTATAACACATCCTTCCATACTTCATCAAAAATGTCCCCATTTCTAGCACTTTATGGATATCATCCTCCATCTATCACATCACCCTTGAAAGGAATACAAAGTTTCAAGCAATGGAGGACCACACAATGGACTTACAAGAGGTTCTCAAACTATAAAAGGACAACTTGGTTATGGCACAAAATATGATGAAACAAAAAGAAGATCAAAATCACAGTGAAAGGGAATTTGAAGTGGGGGATTGGGTACTTTAGAGGCTACAACCATATAAACAGATGTCCCTCAAGCAACAAAAGAAGGACAATAAATTAACACCCAAATATTATGGCCCCTATAAGGTTTTCAGAGGATTGGAAGTATGGCTTACAAATTGGAGTTGCCTCTATCTTGATGTGTACAACCAATCTTCCATGTCGATTGCTTAAAGAAGGTCGTCGACAACAAGATCCCAATCCAAACTATTTTACCAGAGATTAATGAAGAAGAAAATCATACTAGAACCGGAAATAATCCTTGAAACAAGGATTAAGCAGCTGAGAAATCGAGCAATTATAGAACACCTCGTTAAATGGAAGAACCTACCAGTGGAAGAGAAGACATGGGAAGATGAGTTCTTCTTGCAGAAACACCCGTGGTTAGTCAAGTGTTGAGGGCAACACTTGTTTGCATGGGAAGGGCATGTTAAGCTCTATACAAAGCCCCATGTTATGTATAAAACCCCTTATTAAGCCCTAGATATTGAATTATTACAATTCTAGTGTTATATTTGTATGTAGGCTACAACCCTTCATTGCACCCTTTCATTATAACTATACCCTTTGTCTCATATATATATATATATATATATATATATATATATATATATATATACCAAGGAGACCAAGTCTTAAGATCATCTTATCACATATCGTATTGTATTATGAATGGGATATTGTAAAAGAAGGTTTCCCCTTCGAAGTGGACTGAATTCATTGACTTCTTATCATTTTTAAGGCGTTGTATCATAACGGTTGCCCTCTTCAAGCTCTCACTTATACTATTGTCCTCCCAAGTTCTCCTTGCATCTCCATATTGATCTCTTTACTACAACCTTCATTTATTTTAATAGATTGTCTTTGGAAGGCCAACCATCATTGTAATGTACCTAGGGAGGATAATGTGGGGTACCTGGGGAGGTACCTAAGGGGATAATGAATGTAATATGTGATCCAGGTGGATATTGGTGGCTACCCACCTTTTCCAACTGGCTCCTCTTGTTAGTTTTTAGTTCAACATGTTCTTTTGTACTTCTTTGTAATTGTGGGTTATACACTTATGGGGTTGTTTGAAGCCCTACACATCTTCCAGGTGGATACTGGTGGCCTCCCACCTAATCCAACTGGATTATTTTGTATGTTTTCATGTCAACACATCTTTATGTACCTCTAGGGTCGTTTTGGGGCCCTAAACAATGTTCTTTTGGGGTGCCACAGTAAAACTATAGATGGAGTTAGAGTTTGACAACATAAAGCGTAGCTCTCAAAAATAGCTTTCCAATGGGCTATCACGTGCCTAAAACATAGATCATATGAAAAAGTTACGACCCAAGGAAGTTAATGTACTAACTTACCCAAACATGGCCCACATGACTTTTGGCGTTTCATCTCCTAGGGTTAGGTTTTTGGATGTTTAGGGTTTTGGCATTCACGTTTATCATAAAAAGGCCTTCATAGCCCCATTGTAATCATCTTCTTGCAAATGAGTGTAGCCGTCACATCTATTCTCAGAGATAAAGCTGCCACCATTGTTGAAATTACTAAGACAACTGAGGGGGGGGGTTAATCAGTTGTTATTATGCTTAAACAATTTTAAGCATATTAATACATTCTTAATCTTTCTTCAAGCGATCATCAACATTATACAACATATGGACAATAAAAGTAATGAGCATCAGTCACACATAAGGTATACACAGAGAAATATTTTTACAAGGAAACCCATAAAGGGAGAAAACCTTTTCTTCTTCGAAATGATAAGCAGTTTTTTAAGTTCTGTACATCATCTATAATTGAGCACCAACTCAATGTGAGACTGCTACCTCTGTTTTACAAGCGGCAACTTGTTTGAGAGCATCGACTCTCTTGTTTCTCTAGCACTCACTAGAAGGAAGCACCAACTCCCCTAATGTTCCAGCACCATCTTCCAGTTACACAGGCTCCAACCTGTATAACAGAGAACACTTGTTCTCCCTTGCACCACCCTGCCACCCTGGTTTCTCTGGTTGCAACCAGATGGAAGCTACAACTCCCTGTGTTCAAGCTCCCACTTGAACCTCTGAGGACAACAATCCTCCCTAGCACCTCCCAACCACCATAGAATATAAATAAATAAATAAACAACCAACTACACAGATAAATCGATTCTTACCACTTCTTCTCTGTTCTGTAAATCTAGTCTTCTTCTAACTGTTCTGCAATTTTTCTCTTCCTTTGTTTGTTCTGCAATTCTGCTCTGCTTCAACTTGTTGTCATTTTGCTATGTTTCAAGTCTTTTCTTAATCTGTTACTCTTCTCTGAGTTTTATACCACACTGCGCATATTTTTAGTCTCACACTGCGCATCCTGTGATTTTCCCTTTCTTACAGTTTAATTCATTTTTGGTCCAGAACAACCAACCTCGCACAATCTCTCTCTTTTCCCTTTTATGCACCACACCCACAACTGTTACACTTCGCATCTTCTTAGGTAAAAGAAAAACCATCTAAGCAACTGAAACGCCAACCGATCAGGAATCATGAATCAATTTTGCTAACTGATTCGTAACTGATGAATTAACTGTGAGAGATAACAGTAGCCCTCCGATCATATTCAAGTTTATCTGCACCGTTGGATGAACTTTATTAATCTTGCCTTTAAATCGGGTTTCGACATTTCGACATTCCTTTGGCCAAGTGTCTCAACACTTCATATCGCGATCTTTGAAACTCCGATACAGATTTTTTCTGTGCTAACTCCTTCCTCTATATGACCAAGGCCATGACCAAGCGCTTATGCATAAAGTGCTTTTCGCGAATTCACATTTCGTGAATCTGGAGATGAGGCATCTCGACTCTCCAAGTCGCGATCCCTGAAACCCTGAAATGGAGCTTAACTCCTTCCCTTCTCGTGACCATCAGCGGTGACCATAGGTTGTATCAAAGGGTGCTTCATATTTCACGAGTTTATAAACTTCATTGAGTCTGATCGACGGTTGAAATATCCATAGATCCGACGGTCCAGATCTTATTGCGATCTCGCATCTCGCAAGTTTCCACACCATGCTCCATTGACACCAAGTCAACGACTTGTCCTATGATTCGATGGTCCAGATCTGATCTTAATTCAATGGCTCAGATCATATCGCGATTTCGGCGTTCTTGTGGTTATGTTTCTTGCCTCTCCAAGTCGCGATTTGCAAAACTCCGAAATGGAGTCGAATCAACGGTCCAGATCACACCTTGATTTGACGGCTGCGATTAAATCGTGATTTCGGTGGTTATATTTCTTGGCTCTCCAAGTCGTGAGTCATGAAACTCAAAAATGGAGTCGGATCAACGGTCTAGATCACACCTTGATCTGACGGCTGTGATTAAATCACGATTTAACATATCGCGATTTCGATGGTTATATTTCTTGTCTCTCGAGGTCGCGAGTCCCGAAACTCCGAAATGGAGTCGGATCAACGGTCCAGATCACACCTTGATTTGACGGTCATCGGGAATTGTAAATGGGATCCAACGATCAGAAATGCTGCTTCTCCTCCCGAGCAGTCCCAATCAACACTTGATCTGACAGTCATCGGGAATTTTAAATGGGATCCAACGATCAGAAATGTTGCTTCTCCTCCCGAGCAGTCCCGATCAACACTTGATCTGACGGTCATCGAGAATTGTAAATGGGATCCAATGATAAAAAATGTTGCTTCTCCTCCCGAGCTTACTTTGTTCCGCTTACTCTGATCTTGCCATCGATGATCTGCCAACAATCCTCTGCACTATCTCTTCTAAGCTTATTCGAATCTTCTCTGCAACGTCTTCTCATAACACCCATCTATTTCATACTTTCTGTACTCATGCCATCTTCACTATTGTACTTGCCATCAATGACAAGTATACAAGCATGCGTTGTCTGTTAAAATATTTTCCAACATTCTCCCCCTTTGGCACTGATGGCAACACAAGCACCCACATGCATTCGGATGCATTCAGACTCTCCTCCCGGACTCTTTTCTCCCTCTTTGACATCAATGTCAAAGAAGAAACATGCTCCCCCTGAGTTGTTGTAAAAACATACTCCCCCTGTCAACTATGAGCATCTTGGAAATACACCAGATATTCAATAAGTACTCCCCCTGACCAAGTGACAGATTAGACACAAGAAATTATAACCCCAAACTTTTGATGAAGATATTCAAAAGGGGTTGCTGCTAATGGTTTTGTAAATATATCTGCAATCTGTTATGTAGAAGGTATATAATTCAGTTGAACAATTATGTTTGTAACTTGTTCTCTGCGAAAATGGTACTTTATTGGAATATGCTTAGTCTTGGAATGAAGTACAGGATTCTTGGAGACACTGATGGCACTGGTGTTATCACAGTGAATTGGAATGGGATCAGTGTAAGTTACCTTCAAATCTGCAAAAGTTTGTATCATCCATAAAATTTGTGTGCAGCAAGTAGCAGCTGCAATGTATTCTGCCTATGTAGTTGATAATGAAATGGATCCTTGCTTTTTACTAAACCATGCAACTAATGAGTCACCCAGAAAGAATGCTCCTCCACTGGTGCTTTTTCTCTCATCAACACAGTTTGCCCAATCTGCATCTGAATAAGCAGTTAATTGGAAATTCTGATTTCTAGGATACCACAGATCATAAGTCATTGTTCCCTTCAAGTATTTAAATATCCTTTTGACAGCTACCAAATGACTTTGTTTAGGAGCAGACTGATAACGACCTACCATTCCAACAGCTTGCATTATATTAGGACGAGATGCTGTGATGTACAGAAGACTGCCTATCATAGAGCGATATGACCTTTGATCAACATCA
>ML795697.1:79430-123962 GCA_009831015.1 Picea engelmannii | reverse complement strand
TTTGGACTGATAGCACTAGTCCACACTTGTCATCTACTTTCTTCTTCCAAACTTTGACATTTTCAGTAGTGGGGATCAAATCTGACTTGTAATTCTTTAAGTGACAGTCTGCAACTTTATGTCCATAATTGTGGCAGTTGTAAAAGTCTGGTTCACTGAGTAATAGATCATAATGATTGTTATGCTTATAATTGTTGTTGCGTTTCACCTGTGTCCTTCTCCCAGTCATCACATGATTTATAGTCTATGATTGTTTGTTGCTTGGCTGACTCAATCTTTTTTGTGGAAGATAGTTATTCATTGAATATCTTGATTGTTCATGTATCTAAATCTTAAAAAGCAGTTTATAGCTTTGTGACCAAAATTAGAGCAGAAAAAACAATAACCATAGAAAAAATCTTTGTACCTTGAAAAAATCTGTCTGCTTTGAGGAGGTCGATTTCTTTCATGCCGATAATTTTTCTGATCTACAAATTCGGTTGTGGTGCTTTTTCTTTCATTCCTTCTTGGTGGCTAATTTTCCTTCTTTGTTTCTGCAGAGTGTCTGTTGTCAATGTTTGAGGATTTGACAAACTTGATAGATTATGTATTACTTGGATGATCACTACTTGATCCTTCTTCATATCCCAATCCAGCTTTCAATTTTGAATTTCTTTGCTGATTTAGAATGGAGGTTAATCCTTCTGAGGCTTTAATACTTGGAAGATTTTGATGATACAATCCCTTAAAATTCTCCATTTCGTTTCTTGTTTTTACTATCTCTTCTTCTAAGGCTTCACAACTTGCTTTCTATTAGAAGGTTATTTCTCTGTTCAAAAAATTTCGACAGGGAAAAGATCACCTTCGCACTCCTCAAAGCTCTCTGCCATGTCAAAAATTTGTGGGAAACTTACTGGGATCAAAGTTCCACAGAGGAATCTAGAATATATGGGGCCAAGCCTAGTTGGGATTTTTTTGTGGATGCAGTCAAATAACAATACTATCTTGTTGATAACTATGAAGACCAATACATTAGATGGACCACATTGCGACAAGTGAAGATCCAAACAGTGTCAGAGTTCACAAATACTTTCCATACCTTGCACACCAAGCTGACTATCAAAGACTCTGAGTGACATCTGGTTCTGAAATATCATGGGGCTCTGCATAGGTACATAAAAAAAAAATGGATTTCCAAAACATCTCATTATTGGGAGCTGCCTATCAACATGCTGTCAAAATCAAGCAAAAATTTAGGCACCAGAACAAATGGGAATTTGGGTATGCAAATATGCAACAACCGAAGCATGGTAAAGACGGTCCTAACCAATAACCTCTAGACCACCAATCTAAGACACAGGACAAGAAGGGTAAAGGAAAGACAAAGAATGACACTGGGAAGTGGTGTGGATTCCACAAAATCCCCTGACACAACACCGATGAATGTCACTCAAAACAGTCATTGGTGGTCGAGGTCAAATAGAAGAAGCCAAACCCTGATTCAGAATCTGATCCATAAAATATTGAAAACAGACAGATCATTGACGCAGACCCCACTGCTACTGTCGCTACCACAACAATTCAACCATAATAACTAGTATATCATGAAGAAGGGGAGCGCCTCTTCCATTCACATAAGTGGGTTAAGGGGACCCCATTGCATTTCATTGTTTATAACGACAACCAGAAGAACCTCATCGTAGCTAAGGTCGTCAAATAGTTGGGGTTGTCGACAACACCACACTCGCAGCCATACAACATCGAGTGGCTTCACCAGGGACGAGATCTCTATGTTAGCCAACAATGTATCCTATCCTATGGCATCCAACCCTTCAAGGATGAGGTAGTGTGTGATGTTGCCCCTCTTGATGTCTGTGATGTTTTTTGGGGCCAAGCATATATGTGGAAACGACATGTTGTTTATGAGTCTCGACCCCATAATTTTATTATTACTCTCGGGGGTCATCTCTATTGGATACCAGAGGTAGTTCCGACTATTGTTCCACCAAAACAGTGCCGCAAGGTAATCTCTCATACCACAAAATTCATCCTCTTCACAATATGTTCAAAGGATGCACAGAAGGCTACTACAACCACTGCAGTCTCAACAGCTTCTATCCAACAGAAGCAGAATGCTGAAGAGTAAGAGGATATTGTTTCTTCACCTACAATGGTGCCTACACAATGCCCCATCAAATCCAGAGACAACAGATTGGTGGAACAGATTCCACCCCACCAGCAACAGGTTCGTGAAATCCTTCCACAGGCCAAGAAATGCAACTTCTCCAACAAGGAACGCAACTCACCAAGATTCAGCTTCAAAAAATGCTTTCCCCTCTTCCCTGGGCACTCAACACAATGGAGACCATTGCTTCCTAAGGGGTGAGGACTAATCCATGTGGATATTGGTGGCCACCCACCTATTCCAACTGACTCCTCTTGTCAGTTTTTAGTTCATCACGTTCTTCTATACTTCTTTGTAATTGTGGGTTCTACACTTCTGGGGTTGTTTGAATCCCTACACATCTTCCAGGTGGATACTCGTGGCCTCCCACCTAATCCAACTGGCTTATTTTGTATGTTTTCATGTCAACACATCTTTCTATACTTCCAGGGCCGTTTTGGGGCCCTAAACAATGTTTTTTTAGCGTGCCACAATCAAACTGAAGACGAAGTCAAAGTTTGATGACATAATGCGTAGTTCTCGAAAATACCTTTCCAACGAGCTATCACGCAACTAAAATGGAGATCATATGCAAAAGTTACGACCCTGAGAAGTTAATGTACTAACTTCATTCAAAAGAAATATGACAAGGTAAAATGGTTGTATCTTAGGTTGGTTCTTTTGTAGATATGAATGAATCTACAATTTGTTAATTAGATTATAGGATGTCTAGAATCGACCACTTTTGTTGTTTGTATAAATGGCTCCCCCTTTAGATTCTTCAAGGCTTTAAGGGGCCTCAAACAAGGTTGTTCCTTGTCTCCCTTTTTTTATTATTAGTAGTAGAAGGTTTAAGTAGGTTGATAATAGAGGCCAAAAGGGATGGTTTTATCATACTAATTAATATTGCATGCTCCATTTATGTATCCCACTTATTATTTGTGCATGATATTTTGTTGTTTGGAAGAGCTTCTCTATGGGAACTGAATTATTTCAAAATCATGTTGGATATTTATTGTAAAGAAACATGTATGGAAGTCAACATGAACAAATCTTGTGTATTGTTTAATGGTTTGACTAAGGACTTGGAAAAACAAATCAATCAACTTTTTCCTATGAACTCTATATCCATAGATAAAGGAGAAAAGTATATAGGTTTTCACCTAAAGCCCAATGATTACAAATATGTAGATTGCTATGGTTATTTAAAAAGATTGAAACTCGAATGTCACGTTGGAGTCATAGATGGTTGTCTCAAGGATGTAGGTTAGTACTGGTTGAGTTAGTGTTTAAATGTATTCTGGTTTACTAGTTATTTATTGCTCATATCCTCAAAGGTATAATGGATAAGACTAGGAAAAAATTCTTTAGTTTTATTTGGATTGGAAAAAGGAAAGTTAAAGGAATTCCTCTTGTTAAATGGTCAAGGATTTCTAAACCAAAGGAGGAAGGTGGTTGGGGATTGAAGAATATTTATGTCTTTAGTTAGACCCTAGCAACTAAAAGCTTATGGAGACTTATATTCAATGAGGGGATGTGGGAAAAAGTAAAGAAGGCAAAGTATCTAAAGGATAGGGATTTGGAAGGCTAGATTAGATAGGATAGAAAATTAGTAAAAGGAGTTTCGAATGTTTTGAAAGGTTTGGTTAAATATTTTCCTATTTTAGGAAATTTGATTGCATGGAAAATTGGTTGAGAAAATAAATTGAGAATAGGCGTTGACCCTTGGATCAGGTGTAATGGAAATCATAGGCTGTTAAAAAAACTTTGAAATCCTTCATACAAAGGGAATCATAAGGCTAGGAGATGCTTCAATTCAAGATGAGTAGGGAGGCTGAATTCAACTTTGGAAATGGGCTAAGGTATAGAGCTTCAGGGTGACTAGGATGTAGAATGGACTCAATAAATTTCTCTATTAAGGCATAATGCCATATGTATTAAGGATCAAGATGACGAGTTAAAGTTGTCAATAAAGAAAGCTACATGAGTGCTTATTTCCAAGTTAAGATTTGAAGCTAAAATATAAGAATAGATAAGAAAAGCAAGGGTTTGGTGCTAGAATTTGGTATGGAATCTAGAAATCCCTCTCAAAACTAGGATATTCATGTGGTCATCCCTGGCCAATAAGATCCTAACTTGGGATAATGGTCAAAAGAGGAATTTGATAAGACCTGGTTGGTGTATTCTATGTAAGGAGGCAAAAGAATCAATGGATCACCTCTTTGTTAATTGTCCATTCACTAAACCTATTTGGAAGGAAGTATTATAGGGCATTAATAGTAAAAATATTTAGGAAAAAAACTCTCTCTTGGATTGTTTTGAATCATGGATATAAAAAATATACCTTTCTACTCATAAAGCATTACCTTGCTATGTTTTGTGAGGGGTGTTGTTTTGAGAATGTTAAGTTATTCTTTTGATTGTCTATAGGTTTTGTTTTCTCATACTAGTGTATATCCTACTCAAGTAAGTTATGTTATGTGTAATTTTTAGAATAGGCTAAGTATGTATATGCTTTTTGAGATCCCAATAAGGATCATATATTCTTTTTTTTCCATGGAAAAATATAACAAATTTATTTATAAAAACAAAATTACAGTGGTAGATGTTGAGAAAGTATTCAAGTTTGCCTTTACAAACCTATAGTTTTAGTCAAAACAGTGTCACCTATATTTTCAAATATTTCTTTAAAAAATGAAACTATATACTAGTGAAACGTCATATACAAAGCTTGTCAAAAAATTCGAAGAATATAGTCTTCTTTATACACATAAAAAGTTCAACCCATCTTCCTGAAGGTACTTGGCTTATATTTCCACGGAGAGACACTAATTAGAGAGATATAAAGTAAGGAAAAGAAACTTAGAACCAAGGAGCATGAATATATTCAAAGGAGTTTGCATGAGTGTTGTCGATGATCTTTCGAATCCCATTTTCCACTCTATCCTTAGATAGCCCGTTTGCTTCATAGTTCATTTCCTTGTAAACATGCATAAAAGAAATGTGAGAGAAGACTTGCTTTCAAAGTAGGATGTCATGAAAAATGGGTTGTAGTGTGAAGTTGGACATGTTTAATTCTTTATTCATCCATTGACTCACAAGCAAAGAGTCTCCATAAATTTGGATTTGAGAAATTTCATTTTCCTAAGCTAGCATTAAGACTGGTTTTAGAGCCATAAGCTCACAAAAATGTTTGAGTCACTGCTTATTCTAGCCTTAAAAGAGATGTTGCAAGTGGGGAGAGATGTAGAATTTCCCTAGCCCCACCTTTAGGGGGGATCCTTGGGAGGATCCATCAAAGAAAGCCCAAGGAAAATGTTTATTTATTCCTTCTTTAGAGGAGTGGTTTGAGATGCATCCTTCCTTATATTGAGGAAATAAATAGAGGATGTTCAGACATTAGATAACACATTTCAAAGGCATGGTATCCTAGTTGTCAAAGAGCTTAGAATTTTGATCCAACAAGATTCCCTAGGCCATGGTTAGAGGGACATATCTATACCTCTTTGTGTACCTATTCATACACTGGTTCCCGAGGGCTTCTTCGACGAAGTTCCCCTTCCAAGCATTGTTCAAACTAGTCAAGTGATCTTATTCATGCTAGACTTATAGAGTATAAGAACAAGTCATAATAAGGTGGGAGTTGGTCTCAAAGACAACTTTGTAGAGATAACATTGACCTAGTCCCTCAGCTTATTTTTTGAAGGATGTGCCATGTTAAAGCTTTATTGTTTAATAATAACCACATGAATATTTTTTATTTGGATGAGAATTTGAACTTCCATAGAATCCTCGACCACCAGGATTGTGGGTTGTCGATGCTCTCAATAGCAAGGGCTTGTATCCTAGTCTGGGCTCATAGTTTCTTGTAGGATTCAAAGGCCAAATGAGTTGATCGTCTTGATCATTTATATTTACAAAACAACTTCTTAGCTTTTGAGTATAGCATTATGTTGGGCCCCAACAACTCTCGTTAAATTTTTTAAAATTTAAAGGGCCCCCCATTTGAAATTTTGTAAACTTTACTTTCAATTGCTTTTGATTTGTTTTGAGAAGATGATTTGGTGTTTTTCTTTTTGCAATTTGAGTCTTTTGGATTTTTGAATGATCATCAATGTTTGCATTTGAACTCATTTGATCTTATTCCATGCCGTTATTCCCTTGAATTTGATTAATATCATGTAAATTATTTATTGAGAAATTAATACATTGAAATTGAAAGATAGAATTGTCAAATAATATGGTTAAGCTCTATTTTAATTCATATTATTTCCAAATCAAAAGAGTGGGTTATGCTATAATAAATGCAATTGAATGGGTATTGAAAATAAAAGATATAATGCAAAAAAACAAATCATATAAATGGGCATGAAAATGATTGAAATTTATTTTATAAAGCCTTCAACTTCAAAAACGCTTATTTAATACTTGAAATTTGTGAATAGATTTTTCTTTATTAAACATTCATAAGAATTTATGCAGTGTATCTTTTACACTATGTTTGTATAATAATATTTTGGCAAAACATTCAAGCATTTATAACTAATGGAACATGCCATTCACTCTCTAATTTTGGTTATTTAAAATTGAAATATCATTTTTAATTATGCTCTCATGTGAATAGAAATATTTTTTGTCTTATTTATATTACCATTGATCATTTAAATTAAAAATCTTAACTCATTAAAGTGTGTGACATGTTAATTATTGAATATATTTTATAAAGGTATTAATTATTTATTTTGAAAACTGATTTTAGGTTTATAGAGTATAGCGAAATTTCTAAATGTCACTAACTTTTGGTGTTTTTTCTGACTAAACTAAGATGAATTTTAAAAATATAAAACATGAGTGTTTTTTACCAGAACGACCCAAATTAGGTCACACTTAAGAAGTTTCCAGAAATTGTGAATGTTTTAGACATTGTTGGCAGTGCTTTGAAGTGGATATTTCCATCTTTTGCCAATTATGTTTTTCTAAAAAATGTCCAGTTAACGGAGCTTCTGCCACATCAATTCAACCTGGAGATCAGTTCCAAATTTGATCAAATCAAATTCAATCTTTTCATTCAACAAATTAGTATTCAAATCCATATTCCCAGGCAATGGAAATAACATTTGAAAATTATAAAAGTATAAGAGATATAATGAAGATGGGAGGAAGCTCCATGACGGAGAAAATGATTTTATTCTTTTCAACACATTATTTCTCTGTAAATTGTGCTTTTCAAACGAACGGTGATGGAGGGACTTCCTGCATTCTGTAAATTGGAATATTAATGAAGTTTTGATATTTTGGACGAATCTAGAAAGTCTTCTTTTAGAACTCTATATAAATTTCTTTTGCATGAGTAATAGAAATTGATATTCTAGTTCCTTTTATCATTTTCTTCAGTGAATTGAAGTAATATTCTGAACTTTGTTTTCAGTGTCTGCTCCATATTTTTATAATCATATTCTTTTATAATTCCTTTTAAGAGATAATGATTGTTATATATTCGATTTATTAACTGTAATTAATTCAGTTTTGCATATTAAAAGTGCTTTTGTAATACTTCATGATTTTATTTTGTTGTTTTACATTAACTATGCAACATGTAGTGATCAAATAATAGAATTTATTCTTTGATTTTGATTATTACATGTTTCATTCATAAATGCAAATTGAATCAATTTTAAATTAAAATTGCTACCGCCGGATAGGTTTTTATTAATTTGTTTAATAGTTTTAATCAGTATTTTTGTATTTTTGTAGAGAAGAGCTACATATTTTATTTTTTTACTTTGGAACTGCATTTTATTAATTTTAATTTGCATTTTTAGATTTAAATATGCATTTAGATCATAAAAGATTTAACTAAGTCTCCATTCAAAGAGAAAATAATATCAGTGGCTAGTAGAGCCTTGAAACCCGTTAGAAGTAACTACACCAAACGACTTGGTTTTGCTCTAAGGACCTCAAACCGAGTTGTTTCCTTTGAGTTGACGAGTGGTCACTTCTGCCCATCAACACATTCCCAAATTTTTGCATTCTCCTCTCATAGTCCAATCTCCTCCCATTGTGTCCTATCCAAAGTTATGACTACTTGATATACTTGTCTTATATAATGGTATCCCCAACTTTTAAATTCCATAATTAGTTGGGGTGGGAGCATATATGCCTCATTGTTGGCAATTCAGGGGTCCAAGACAATTTGGACTTTCTTACCTCTCGCAATTTTCCATAAAAACTAGTTGCATATCAAGGGGAAGGACATAACCACTGCTTTCCATATTATTGAAGAATTTTGAAAATTTCGAGCTAGATTTCTGATCCATTCCTCTATGGAATCAAGAGATATGTATTTATCTTTAATTACATGTGCCAAGAGTCCAAATTATTGTATGAATCTCCATACATTTTTGGCTATTAGAACCTTTAAAAAAAGGAATATGTTTTTTAGGCCCCATCCTCTTTGAGATTTTGGAACAATAAGTTTTTTCCAGGAGGCTAGAACCATCCCTTTTTTTCCTACCTCTCCAGACCAGATGAACCTAAAACTTAACTACTTGATTTTGTATAGGACTCCTTTTGGAATCCATGCTAGGGACATACAATAGATGGTTATGGATTCCAACATTGATTTGACAAGCACAAGTCAACAACCTCTAGAGAGCCATCAATTGCACCATGAGTTTCTTCTCTCTTTTGGCTATTAGCCACCGCAAGTCACCTTTTTTATACTAATTTTATTTCAAATGAAAGCTCGAGAATTTCATTTCATCATCTATTTATAATAAATGAAAAGGAAAGAATTGGGAATACAAATATTTTTCATTCTCCGAGATGCCACATAAGGAGATTGTTGACTTGTCAATGTTAAGTTTCATACCTATAGCTTCACGGAAGAGAGTGATGATCTCTCTAATGTTTTCAACCATTCTTCTGCTTCCTTCAAAAAATATTAAAAAGTCATCAAAGAATACTAAATGGATGACATAGTAGGAAGTATCAACATTTATACCTTTGATGTTTCTAGTTTTGGTGGCCTCCTTAAGAGACCTATTGAGGCCTTCAACAATAATTTGAAACAATAGGGGGGAGATAGGATATCAATGTCTAATCCCTCCTTTAGACTGAAAGAAGGAATATGCCACATCATTGATTAGAATTTCAAAATATACCGAGCTAATACAACTCATCACCCAAGTAACAAAGTCGTTACAGAAACCAAGATGAATAAGGACGAGTCTAATGAAGAGTCAAATCACCTGATCAAATGATTTGGAGAGGTCCACCTTCAAGGATATGGATTTTAGGTTTTCGTTCTTTGTTGAGTGGATAATATCCAATGCTATTCCCACTACCTCATGAATTTTCCTCCCTTTTAGAAATCCAAGCTGCTATGGAGAGACCCAATGAGAGAGAAATCCTTTCATCCTCTTGGATAATAATTTTGGGGATAATTTAATTTTATAAATGCAATTATAGAGGGAAATCAATATAAAGTTCTCAAAATGAGTAGGATTATCTGTCTTTAGGATCAAAGATAAGCAAGTAGTATTAAAAGTTGCAAATAATTTCCTAGAGGTTCTAGAGACGTCAATCATCATTGAAGGTACTCTTCAATAAAATGAAACAACTTAGAAAGAATTTGACTGGAAGGCCATATGGACCAAGGCTTTTATCCTTTTGGAAGCTATGAAGAGTTATAAGAAGTTCTTTTCCCCCTACTTCAATGATTAGTTATTGGTTATATTTAGGATTAACAAAGTTGGGAAGGAAATTAGCTAGTTCGATGACTACAACTATGGTTACTTTGGGTTCCCCTTAACTACAACTAGATATCTCTGCTCTTAATTCTCCATTCTTTCTCCTTGTTAAGTAGGATCTATATTTTTTTTTAATCTTCCATGTGCTTTATCTCCTCCTTTTGATTCTCTGTGAAGAAACCAGGGCCTTCCTTGTTATATTAAGAGTCTAAAAATTATTCATCTTCTCTTAAGATCTTATCATTCATCCTTTTCTTTTCTCAATAGACAAATTAATTGCAATATTCTTTACCCTATTTATGTTTTGATAAAATTGAATGGGGGTTGATTCATCAAGATACGGGTCAAAGGGATTCCATGCATCTTTTAATTTATTAAATAAATATTCATCCTTTAACCATTCAGAATTTAGTTTGAAGGGGATGGGAGGTTTCTCTTGTATTAGAACCACCTCAAAAAGCACTCAGTTACGGTATAAGTCTCCTCCTATAGAAACCCATTGATGTAATATTACAAATTCATCTAGAAAATCTTCCAAAAATAAAATTGATCCAATATTTTTTCTATTTGGGCTTCCCTTGTCCTATTGTCCCTCTAGATTGTGGTCAGTTTAACAAGCTCTATCTCTAGGAGCCTTGCTAATTCTAATTTGTTTATGAAAATCCTGAGAGGTTATCCATTTGTGCTACTGGTCCCCAGACCTTAGAATCCCCTATAGAGAAATTTGGATCTCCACTAATTACCAGTAGTCCTTGTCTAGTCCAGTCCCCATTGAAGAAATATTCTTGGTATTTTATCATGTCAGAGTAACACCCATATATGTTAATACATTTGATTTCTTTTCCCATGTCCAAGGAGAAAGGAGTAGTTCTCAACCTTGATACAAAATCCTAGGAGTTGGTTAGGGAGAATGATCATTTTTTCAAACTTACAATATTCCCCACTAATATACCTAAAGCATCAATAGAACAAAAATTCCAAACCTTTAAAAATATTGACAAGTCATTGATAACCTTCTCCCCATCTATCATAATCTCTTGCATGAAAATGATGGATGGTTTGTTAACTTCAATTAATCTCTCGAGGACCAAATCTTTTGAGGAATTGGCCAGTCCTCCATAGTTTAGGGCTAGAAAAATAATTTGGGAACATTCCCGGGGGAATTTTCTCTAAGGTCCCCAATTAAGGATAATTGTCTTCCACTTCGAAATTCATATTTAACTTACTTTGATGCCAAGGAAATAGGGGATTTTTAACCTCTATAGGGGGGTTTGTATTTAATTGTTTCCAGGGTCATCAAAACTCCTTCTATTCCTCCCCAAAAAACAGGGACTTATCTAGTTTTAGACTTGAGTTTATATTTAAAATTACTGGAGGGTTGAGAGCCATTGTGGGTATCCTTTTCAAGTGATAGAACAAGAGATTTCTCAGATATTTCAAGTACTTGAGGTAGTGGGCCTCCCAAACCATCTAGAGTAATGAGGGTAGGAGGTGTGGCCCCTTTAATTCTAGATAAAATGGGGAGAAAGACACTATCATGTTCATCATTAAACTCTTTTAACCCTACTTTCTTGAGTCGATCTTGAATTCATATTGATTCTCTAGTGGGTACTCCAAGCTCTGAACATTTGACTTTGATGGTAATTCCAACAGAGATTTATCCTTTGGTAGGATTTTTGGGAGAGCCTCTGGAGGAGCCTTGTTCCTTGGAATCTAAGTGGTGCTCTTGTGCTCTCGAGACTCCTGTCAAACCCATACATTCCATTTATTGGGAAGAGTACATTCCTTTTCCAAATGCTCTTATTTTGTGACATCTTCCACATTTGAGTGGGATTCCCTCATAGTACATGTGTTGGTTAAAAATGGTTGGCCCTTTTCTAATAATGATGTAGTCGACCAAACCTTTTGTGAAGTATAATCCAATGAGAAATTGTCCATTCTCATATTTCCTATTTCTTTGTAAGTATTGTCAGCTCTGTAAAACACACTTCGTTGAAGACATCATTTGACCAATTTCGTTGAAGACATTATATGACCATATAATCAGAGGTAAACCCGATAGCCTTACCCAGATTGGATAGTAGTCCATATGGGATGAATTGGCATCAAATTCCAAGTGTCACTTCTAAATAAAGAGTGATTGTGAACCACATTGCCATCTTGCATGAATAATTTTATCAGCATCCACCTTCGACCTAAAGGATCCAGATCATCCACCCTTTGACCAATACCATGTACCAGGGGGAGTAACCTAGCATCAAAACAAAGGTTTCATTTKTATARTCTTTTAAGGATTCTACATTCATGTGTTTKCTTGGRAAGAAACCCCCAATGGTTGARTCCTTGAGCTCCATCACTTCATTTAGTTTGGTATTATCTCCTAATTGTATGTTTACCACCTCTRCTTTATGTTTAATTTACTTTCACCTCTTCTTGGCTTTTCATGGTCCCAAACCCTCTTGGTCATAGGTGAARRATTTAGAAATGAGTATTCCACACATTAAATMTYTTGTGAGCATACCACCAATGAAACCCARCTYRAGTTATACACCTACAAAATCATCCTTGCCAAGAAACAAAGAGTGTGATAAGCCTAGAAGTAGGTCAAAAGGATAATCCTTTGAGGGATTTAATGATTAATGTAGGATTTAATATGGTGTGTATAATTCTCATCAGTGTATGCACTTAGGGGATAAAGACCTTGGCCTTTCAGATCCTACACCATGTACCTTCCAAGATCACCTAGTAGGTCTATGTGGTTACTTAATAAATTTTGTGACATCATGACACATGGTCCCATCGGGTTGAAAATCTAGCCACAAAATTGTTCTCTTTCCATATTACTCATAATTTCTATGATTTCTTCCTCCTGTGGATTTACATCAATTTTGATACTTCTTAGCGGCTGGGGGGTTCATATATGAGCCCAAGATCCATTGGATCAGACCAATTTTTTTGGATCTCTAGTGGATCTTAAGAGAAACCCACAATTTAATCCTCCATACCGCAAATAAAACCCTAGTATTCAATTATTACAACATAAACCCAACATTACATCAGACCAAATGGACTACAAATGGAAGCTAAGAAACTAGCAGTTTATGAAGAGAAATCAACTCAGCTTATTGTAATAGATGTTGGACCAACCCTAACCCTAATATTATCTCCCCTAGTGATCAAACTTAAAAACCTTAGAGCCTGAAATGAAAAACATGATGGTAAGGATGCTCCAAGCCCCTTTGGAAAACTAGTCTCTGATAATATTTTAAGTGTCGATCATAGGGTTGTAGGCATGGCAATAACTATTTAGATTTTGGTTTGATCTACATTGTGAAGTTGTGAGAAATTCAAGTTTGATTTGGGACTGTATGATATTCGCTACAAACATGAGTTAGGGTTCCCATAGATCACCACAAAAGAATACACCATCCCAAGTAAAATATCTATTTCCTAGGTGATAACCATAAAAATTTCATAAAATAGTTAAAGTCGGCCTCTCAAGAAAGCTCTGCAAATCCAAACTCATTAAGGGAGAATCCATCGCCTGTGCTTATGCGCTTAAACCCTAAATTCTTACAGAATCCATTGCTTGTTCTCTCACACTTAAACCCTAAATGCTTCTAGAATCCATCACCTGTGCTCCCCAATGAGGATCATATCTTATTGAAGGAAGACTGTAATATGTAATAGGAGTCTAGGCTATAGACATTTTGAAAATCGACTAAGATCCAAAAGGCTAATCAATGTGTATTTTGATTTCTTTTTTGAAACGTCAAATACAAATATTTTTGTTTTTTGGAATACGTGTTTTTTTCCTTTGCATAATGCATTTCCCAAGGAAACCCATAGGGAACTTCTCCTCATTCTTACGATGGTACACAAGGTAAACCATATTTTAAAGAAGCTTGAATCTTTGTCATGTTACTTATAGGAATACAACTTGTGTGGGGAGGATAACACTCCATCATACAACCACTCGGGCTAGACCCATCTAATTTTTTTTCTCCACATATTGCATTTTCTAAGGAAACCCATTGGGCACTTCCCCTCATTCTAAGGATGGTATGTAGGGTAAAGCAAATTTTTTAGAACCTCGAAGCTTTAACATGTTACTTATAGGAATAGAACTTGTGTGGGTAGAATAACGCTCCATCATATAACCACTTGGGCTAGACCCATGTAATTCATTTCCTCATGTAATGCATTTCCCATGGAAACCCATCAAGCACTTCCTCTCATTTAGAGGATGGTACGTAGGGTAAACTAGGTTTTGAAGAAGATCGAAGCTTTGTCATGTTACTTATAGGAATAGAACTTGGGCGGGGAGGAAAACACTCCACCATAAAACCACTCATGCTAGACCCATATATGTATGTATGTATGTATAAATCCCTCAAGTACTTCTCCATGATCCATGGATGGTAAACGAAGTAAATCATCATTCCTGATTACAGAGCCTACCCTTGAGGGGATCAAGAGATTCGAATCATGACCTCCCCAACTTTTGGGGAATATCTCACATTTGGCTCATGACCACTTGATCTAACCCTTGAGACTTATATACATAACCATATTAATACTAAATTTATCTTTACTCAAATTATAGATAAATTTAAAAGAGAATGTAATTATTTTATCACTTTTTTTTTTCCTCGAAAAAATTCATAATTTCATTATATCATAACAAAATTACATATGCTAATATGTTCCAGCTTTTTTTAAATTTAGCGAGAAGCATATTATCCATGAATAGGATTCAATCCCCCAAAAAACCCATTACATTCATTAGCAGGTCATGTGCCCACTATTGCTAACAACTCCCAAAAATAAAAATAAAAGAGTGATGTCCATCTGAAATGGCCTCTATATCTAAGGCCTCACCCTTTTGTACATTCTGTCAAAATTACATCAAGATCTTTGAATCAGTCAAAAAATTATAGTATTCTTCACCATCAAAGCAGGTAAGCATCTTTAATTTATTTGTCTTTCTTGAAAAGGTCTGTGATAGTATCCTCGAGATCCTTCCACTATAATTTTAGAAACATACCATTGGCCAAAATCTAGCTGCGTGGCTTCTTTGGAAAGCATGTCCACCAGTTGGTTCCTTTCCCTATATATATGAGAAAAAGAGATAGAGTCAAATAGGGTCTTAATACGAATTACATCCTCAAGCGAAGGAAGCAAACATGAAACTTGACATCTTTGTGTCCCATTGGTCCAATTGATGACAACTAATGAATCTCCAAAGACTTGTAAAGTTTTGCAACCCTGTTCTACAACAAATAACAAAAGGAGTTTTAGAGCCAATAGTTCAGAATAGTTGTTTGTGCCCCGCCCCAATCCTGCCTTAAGGGTAAGTCAGTGTGAGGGAGTGAGATGAAGACAACCTCCCCCACTGCAGTTTGTCTGATCAAACGAGGAAGCACCATAAAAAAAAACCCAAGGGATAATATAATCCAGGGCCGCCTCTTGCATATCCCTGGGATGAGTCCCAGTATCTCCCCTGAATAAGAATTGAAGAGTCCAATGCACCTAGCTGTCACTTTTTCTATCAGCATGTTCACCTCTTGAAAGATTAGGCCATTTCAAGAGATCCAGATCCCCCAAGCCATTATAAAAGGGAAGGCCTGATAGTCTACGAGGCCCCGACCCCTCAACCAATTCCTAAGGGATGAATCGAAGGTGAGCCCCTACCAGTTACAGAGGTCTGGTAGTAGTCCCCTGGCAATGTCCCAAAATTCCTTGACAAAATTACAGTGTAAAAAAAGGTGCTCCACTGTTTCAATATGAGATTTACAGAGCGCACATCGTCCCAGACCAGAGAAAAGATGTCTTTGTAAATTGTCCCAGGTAGGTAGTTTCTTTGTCAGAATCGACCAAACTAACAATTTCCCCTTGGCCGGGAAAAATTGTTTCCAGATTTTCTTCCACCACCAAAGGGGTTCCAGGGGATGTTGGTCCACGCTTATTTTTATGTACCCAGAACACGGAGTATATTCTCCATCTTCGACTCCATCCCATAACAATTCATCGTCTCTGTCCACCAAGTGAAAGGAGGCCTCTTGAAGCGCCTGAGTGTATCAATTCTACTGAATTATTTCCTCCTCTATTAGGCCCATCCTTTGCCCTAACATCCATCCCTAATGCCAAATATTTGTTTGTAATGGGTGGGTCGCCCACCTGAGCCAGATGAAGGATACCCCCCAGCGCCAGCTTCATCCGAATCCCATCGAGCAAAAAATGTCTCTGCTGACTCCCAGGCCACAGATCTAAACCGACGTGAACTAGGCATCCTGAACCCACTCTCCATACCAAGCCATGCCCCACCAGGTCAAAGGCCTTAATCAACGCATTCCATATTATAGATCCCCCAACCGACATTTTATTTGTAGTCCGGATTAGAAAGAGGAGCAATATATTTTTGGAGTACCACCTGTGTCAAGAAACTTGTAGTCTTTATCAGTTGCCAAGAGCATTTTACAGCGAGAGATTTGGAAAAGAGAAAAATGTTTTTTAATCCCCAGCCTCCCAAATCCTTTGGAGTAGCAATACAATCCCACTGAACCCAAGGTATTACTTTTTTGTCCTTGTGACCCTGCCACAAATACAAGAAACAAAGCTTCCACATCTTCTCCAAAATTCCTTTTGGGATACAGGCTAAAGACATCCAATAAACCGGAATAGCCTCAAGGACTGCCTTAACTAGTATAAGTCGACCAGCCCTAGAAAGCCAACAATGACTCCAACATTTAAGTCTTTTTTCCAGTTTTACAAGAATCCACCTCCAGTCAGTCTTCTGATAGTCGTTTGGTTTTAATTGAAAACCTAGATACCTCAGGCCCTCATCTAAGTCATGGACCCGAAAGGGGAGCTTAATGGAAATGTGTGAAGATTCAGCCTCCGATAGGTGATATAGTGTAATACTGTATTTCTAGTTGTTGACATCCATGCATGTAGCTAGCTTGAAGAGAAGAAGTCCCTCCCATAATTTTTCAATATCCTGTTTGGATCCATCGCAAAAAATTGGGATATATCCACGAACAATAGGTGTGAGATGTACATACCTGGGGAAATTTTAATGCCTTTGAATGTTCTGTCCTACTTTGCCTCGATCAGGAAATGGCTAAGGCACTCAACAACCAGAAGAAAAAGGAGTGGGGACAATGGACATCCCTGTCTAACTCCCCACTCCACTGTGAAGAAGGAGGTGGCTGAGCCATTGATCAGAATGGAAAACGACACTGAAGTTAAACATGCCAAAGTCCAATTTGTGAAGGCAACCCCAAAATCAAGATGTGTTAGCAGCATTCGAATATAGATCCATCTCACCCTGTCGAAGGCCTTTGAGAGATTAATCTTGATAACCACTCCTTTGAGTTTCTTAGATTTTATACTGTGTAGACCTTCTTGTGCAACTCTAATGGCTTCATGAATCTTCCTTCCTTTCAGAAATCCAAACTGTTCATCTGAGATGTGCCTGGAGAGAATTTATTTTAATATTCGACTAATAACTTTGGAGATGATCTTATAGATACAATTGCATAGAGAGATCGGTCAAAAATCATCAAAGGAAGATGGGCTGTCTGATTTGGGAATTAGTGCAATGAAGGTGGCATTAAGTGGTTCATGTATATGTTCGCTTTTCCTGGATTCCTCCAGTACTTTCAAAATATCTTTGCCCATAACATCATTGGAACCGAGATAAAGTTCAATTGGCCAGCCATCTGGACCAGGAATATTCCCTTTCTGAAAGGAGTTCATAATAGTCAACAATTCCTTTTCTGATACTTCTTGCATCGAAGACTCCCTTTCCTCATCCTCCACAAAACGAGGGAAGAGCCTGGCTGCTTTCACAATTTCAGCGATAGAGGATCCCGCTTGTGCCTTGAACAACGTTTTGAAATGAGAAATCCCCAAAGATGCTAGCCCATCAAATGTATTGACCAATTGTCCATAACCCTGATCGAGACCCCAAATGTTGTTAGTGATCTAGCCTTTGGCAAAAGAGTGGAAAAATTTTGTGTTCTCGTCCCCACATGCGACCCAAATTGCTCTACTTTTTAGTCGCCACATAACTTCTTTTTCAGCCAAAATAGTCCTCCTCCGAAGTTCCATTTGAGTCAACTCTTCCCTAGCTTCCCTGGTGTGGAAACCCTTATCAAGGTGGATTTGCCAGTCCTGCAATTTCATTTCGATATTGAGAAGCTCTCGATCCTCTTTTAATCTTTTCTCATGGGCCCAAGCAATGGTTGCCTTCTTAACTTTTCTCAAGTTGTCCATTAGATGAATAACTGCATGAGTATTTTGTTCATAACCAAAGGAGATCCACAAATTACAAACCAATGCTTGATACTCTGGATCCTTTAACCAACCTTCAAAGAATTTGAAAGGGTTGGGGGTTCTATGAAATCGACCGCGCAATTCTAGAACAATAGGGTTGTGGTCTGATTCATCGCTACTAGCCACCCATTGTCGTGTTAGGACCAAAGTATCAAGCAGTTCCTCCTTTAGAAGAAAACGGTCTAGTCGTTTTGCGACCTGCGCCTCGACCATCGTCATATTCCACCAAGTCAGCTGTAGTTTAACCGAGAAAACATCCAGAAGTCCAAAAGATTCCAGAAAATGTGTGAAGTAGTTAGACAGTGGGTCCAGGGAAGATCGAGGGCCCCAAAACTCCGACGCTCCCAAGGAAAAGTTTAAATCTCCACCCACGACAACCTGTTGTTCAGAAAACCAAGAGCACTTTTCCAGTGTGTCCCAATATCGTTTCTGATCAGCATAGGGACCATAGATGTTAATGAGCAATAAGGAGTGTCCTAGCTCTGTTGAATACATATTAAGTCCAATCCTCGAGTTGAATCCCCAAATCCGTTCATATTTACAACTCTTAAGACACCAACCAAAAGCAAGTCCCCCAAAGCGGCCCTTTGCATACACTGTCGCAAAAGACCAACCAAATAAAAGTGATTCCAACGATGATACCACCTATTCACTAACCCGCAAAGTTTCTTGTAAAAAGATGACATCTGAAGCAATAAGCACAACCAAACTTTTTAAAGACGATTTTTTTGTCGGGCTTGCCAGTCCCCTACAGTTGAATGAGAGTATTTTCATAGGGAGACCATAACTTGGGTTTGCTTTGCTCTAAGCGCCCATTCTATGGAAGATTTCCTACCAGAGGCCACATCCAACTTTGCTCGGTCTTGAGCCAAAAGAATATGTGATCTCTTGCCCCTTCCCCGAGACGAGGATGAAGCTCGAGGTAGAGACCCCAGACCAAGCCTAGAGGGATCCACCTCACCAAAGTACGCCAGATCCTCAGATAAAACTATCTTGTTTCGAAGCGAGTATCGAATCCCAGACCCCTCTGAGGACTGGGTGCCAGAAGACGACGGATTGTCGGAGAGGGTAGGAGTCTCACAAAGGTTCATCGTGGAAGGGAAGGAGGTATACGACCCAATGGAAAAGATTTGACCCCTCGAGGAAGCTGCCAACAAACCCCCAATCTTAGGCGACATCGAGGTGTGGGAGACCTCAGTCAAGCCTGCCCCCTCAAACGCCTGTCATAGAGAAGAAAAAGGAGTACTAATCGAAGGAGGGAATAGAGCCCCGACAGAAGAAAAGGAGCAAAAAGTCACCTCGGGACGAGGTTGGGAGGAAGGCAAAGGTAGACCGACAGATGTAAAATCCTCCAAACCCCTAAAGCCCAACTGTTGTAACAAAGCATAATTTGAAGTAGTAACCAGAGGGAAAGAGCGTTGTTGTTTACCCGACACCAGGAGAGATCTTGGGCATGCTAGTGGTGAATACTTTTGTGCCTTTGCTCGAGCCATGTCTCTATCTTCTGAAAAATAACAAACTGGAGAGTGTCGACTATCATCCCTGCCAAAGTGTTGAGTCTGTGACACCCCCTTGTGATCCCCCTCAGTGTCCTTAGTTCCCTTTCCCGCATGATTAGGTCCAGATATAACACCCACATCCATAGAACCTCACAGTTTACCCCTAAAGGGAAACTTACAATCCACTACCCCATGCCTGTAAGCATGACACCGATGGCATTTCAAAGAAATGCCTTCATAATCAAGAGGCTGAATGAAGGAGCCGAATGTCGTCTCGATCATCAATTCTTTTAGAAGCCCCGACCTAAGATCCAACCTCACTAAACTCCGCGCCAGAGACATAAGCCTAGTATCCTCAAAGGAGTAGTCTGCATCAATAAATTCACCGAGTTTGTTCCCTATCGCCGAGAAGCGGACAGGGTTCCAGTATTGCATAGGGAGGCTCGGTAGCCGAACCTAGACCGGGATGACATCCACCCTCTCCCGCTTTACGTTGAAGCCCGAAGTCCAGTGATTAAGGATAATGGGAGTGTCGACCATACTCTAGGTTTTAGAGAGAACCCAAGATACATCCAAGGAAGCAGTGAAGACAAAAACAAACTAGCCCTTTGCTAACAACCTGATGCTAGGAGGAGCAGAGAGGTTTGAGCCCCAAGATTTTTCCATCCAAGAGCGTAAGAAGGCAGTGCCCAACCGTTTCCCACACGCCTAACCCACCACGACCAACTCCGAGAACTCCACCACCCGGTCCATGTCTATATCATCGCCAAATACCAGTCGCTCTGAATCAGATCTATCCCTCGCACACTGTGTTCCACGGGTTGTCGGATGCTTTGAAGTCTCAGGTTCTTTCAAACGGACGTGACCCCCTCCGCGAGCAATGCCTTTAGAGCCCGCGAGAGATGGTGAGATGGGAGGACTTGAAACCTTGGCAGGTGTAGAATCCCCTCTAGAGAAAACCCTGGCGTTCTCTACAGGCTCCGAGAAAGCGTCAGTGTCGTTGAGGATCTCCGATGGGGAGAAAAGTGCGCAGGAAACTGACTTCGGTAGAGTTTTTTGTTGTGTGCCCTAGCATTCGTCAACAAAGAGAGCCTCAGGATCGGAACCGACACAATTAAAGACTCCCGCTGTCAGCCCCGGAAGGGGGTCCATCCCTGAAACGCACCTCGACAAAGCTTCCACCGACGCCACCAAATCCAACCCATTTGAAAACGACATTGCCATTGAGGAGGGAGTCCCCAAATCTACGTCATATGTCAGATGATCAACCAAACCCTCTAGGTTCACCGCCTCCAACCCCAATGGAATTTCGCTAGACAAAACTAGGTCCCCCTCCCTTGGATTGTTCGCTCCAAATCTTGAGTCCGGCTCAGATCCCTCTGCCCCAAAGGTTGCCATACCAACCCACCAGGAAGAAGAGATGGTAGGTGGATCTGTAGGACGCTAGGGTTTCAAGAAACGCCTTCGTCGACCTAGGGAGTAGAACCAACCCCGCTAATGTCGAACCAACCGCACCCCTAGACAAACCTCTCGACAAGGAGGATCCTATCCTCCATCGTCGGCACCTGTCGCTGCCCCAAGATTGTCACCGACATCCACCATTGCTACCATCAGTTGTGCAACTCCTATTGATTGCCTTGCATTCTTCCATTCTATCACTTATATTATGTTAATACGAGATTCAATTTCATCTAAAATTATTAAATATAAAGACATTTTAAGAAAAACAAAAAAAATTGTTTAATTTGTTTTTAGTTTAAAATGTGTAAAGTTAAAATAAATTTGTATTTTTTAAAGAATTTTTCATTTTAATGTATTATTGTTATATACATAATTGTAATATGTCTCTTTTACATTCCAAATTATCAATTGTGATTCACTTATCTTATCAAGGAACAATAAATAAATGGTTCAATAAATTTTGTTCATCAATTTTGTTTTATCTTATTGTTTTGATGAGTGCATTAGGGGATAGGGACCATCCTTCATGGATGTGATACACCATGTATGATGTTATGTTAGATAGAGGTTGGTATGTTGATGGGGCAGTTTTTTTAGTACCGAAAAATGGTCTAAAGTGTGAAATACCAATGGTTCCTTGCAATGATCATAACCACATTGAAACTTAGTAAGTGTGACATGACATTGCCCTTAATTATTTTCACATGTGCCATTCACAATGCCTATCTTACAGTGTTAATTTAGCATAAATGCACACATGATTGCATGTTAAATGCCCTGAATCAAACGGTTACAAACTTAACTTAACTATTCTTTCACCTCCCCTTATTTAGTCAAATCCCTCAGCCATATGCAAAACACTGAAGAATGAGATGAACATAACCATCAAAGACCTAGTGGGTGTGCTTATCACAATTTTTGCTTCCCATGGAGTCTGGATGGAATTTTCCTCGAACAATTGTTATTTCTTGTGAAACAATTCCACTTACAGGGAAAAATATTTTCCATATCTTTTGCACCCATTGTTTGTGTGAGTCTTTTTAACTCTGTGTCATCCTTCACGGCTTGTGGTTTCAAGGGACAAGTATGATTTCTCGTCTAGCATTCTTATTTCCACTTATATGTCACAAAAATAAAATAAATATTGTGTTACCACACAATCTAGCGCCAAGTGCAAAGCCTTCACACAACACTAAGACTAGTGGAACATGGAAGATGTTACCACTATCACCTAGGAAACAAATTTCATCTATTTAGTGAAGGAATAATATCCAACACAAGGGAGGCTTCCCCACTAGCCTCCAAGATTCCCTAGGAAAGACAAAATAAAGTCTAATGCCCCCCAGGGTGACTACTCAAACCAACACCAATGAAAATGATAGACAAAGTATTAATGAGGTGGTGAAACAAGACAATTTGTAGTGTAGCTAGGGGGGATAATATGGGGTACCTAGGGAGGTACCCAAGAGGAATAATAATAAAGATTAAAATGTATTGTTATGTTTGTAGGTCACTTGTTATGGACCACATATCTAAATATAGAATCACATACAAGATATCCAAGAGAATATAGAATGCTTCACTCTTTATTAATATCAAACCTTTAATGTAGGGAAACACCTTACAATTGATCATTTTAAGGAAGGGATCCATTCATGTTCACTTGCCTCTTCGAGGGGGGAAACCTCCTAATGATCTATTCTCCAAATAAAATACTCATAAACTATGCTCAATACATTGCTTACACCTCTATCTATAATACTACCTACCACCTGAGAATATTCTAGAGAAGGAACTTTCTAGTAAGCCTTCTCACATTTTGTTGTGTTCATAGTAGGGCAATGTAGTGTAGCTAGGGGGGTAATATGGGGTACCTAGGGAGGTATCCTAGGGGAATAATAATATAGGTTAATATGTATTTTTATGTATGGAGGACACTTTTAGTAAATAAGGCCTAGTGTGAACACAATAAAGGTGAGAAGGCTTACTAGAAGGTTCATTCTCTAGAATGTTCTTAGGTGGTAAGTAGTATTATATATAGAGATGTAATAACTGTATTGAGCATGGTCGATGAGTATCGTATTTGGAGCATAGATCATTAGGAGGTTTCCCCCTTGAAGAGGTAGGTGAACAAGAGTGGATCTCTTCCTTAAAAAGATCAATTGTAAGGTGTTTCCCTACCTTAAAGGTTTAATATTGATAAAAAGTGAAGCATTCTATATTGTTCTTCGATATATTTTATTTGATTTTGTATTCAGATATGTGGTATTACACAAGTGGTATCATAGCACTTTCTTCGACCAAGAAAATGGACAATTTGTTTTTTCTATTTTGCAAGTCTTCATAGGAAGAAGAAAAAAGAGGGTATTAACAATAAGATAAATTCCTATAGCTTTATGAGAATAATTTGAATAAATTGGTTCTAGATATAAATTCCTCTCAGAAAAACGACCAATTTCCAAAAAAAATGTCCTAATTGGAGTTCGGGAGGTCAAGATATTGTTGATTTAAAATCAACAATTTTCAGGGTTTTTCTGAGGATGGTTGCATGATTTGCAGGTTTTTGTAACAATTGGTGCATAATTTTCCCAAACTCTATATATGGGTTCCTCTCACAAAATTAGCCAATTTAAAAAAAAAAAATGTTCGAATCGAAGCTCTAGAAGTGGAGATATCACTAATTTAAAATCAATAATTTTCAGGGTTTTTGCGTGATGACCGCGAGGCTGCAGAGCTCATAACTTTTGACAAGTTGTTCATATTGCTTCCAAATTAATGCCAATGTATAGAGGATTTTCATATATTTCTTTTGGTATATTATATGTGGTGCTTGCAATGGATATGACATGCGCTACAACGTCTAAAAATTTTCACTCTAAACTCCTCATGGGCCTAAACAAAGTTCTCCGAGATATTGAAACCCTCGGGAGCATAAAAACAAATGTTTGAAATATTCAAGAGAACGTAGAGAGAAATATTATGAGTACCATATACTCTTACATCATGGAAGAATATAATCAAGAAATTTATGCTTGATATGATTTCAAGGCCGATTGTGATGATTGGTATATGGATAATTGTCATTTCTAGGATGAGAACTACTTTCATCTTCTATTTGATGACTCTACTTCACCTTATGTAGAGAACAATCAATATCCTTCTCTGAATACTATTTTTAGTTTTATTTTTCTCCAGTACTAGTCTGTTATGTGGATGATTTTTTGGATATGGATGGATATACATATTTGGATCCACATGACTATTGTAGACAATTGGAGCACCGTTTTCAGCTGGCTATTGAGTCTAGGTATCTTCAGCGGGGAGTCCACATGAACACTTGGACATGGGAAGCAAGTTTACGGTGGAGCTCGAACTACTTCAACATGGTGGCTAGCACTTGTACATGGGACCTCAGTTCTCTAGCCTACTTCAACATTACGATCCACACTTATATACGGGACCATGGTATTTGGTTGTACTTCCTCTTAAAAAGCATTGAGGACAACACTTTCTTAAGGGGGGTGGAATGTAGTGTAGCTAGCGAGATAATATAGGGTACCTAGGTAGTTAACCAAGGGGAATAATACTAGAGGGTATATGTACTGTTATGTATGGAGGTCACATTTAGTAAATAATGCCTAGTATGAACACAATAAATGTGAGAAGGCTTACTAGAAGGTTCCACCTACTACTACTAGAAGGTTCCTTCACTAAAATGTTCTTAGGTGGTAGGTAGTATTATATATAGAGGTGTTAGCATTATATTGAGCATGGTTTATGAGTATTGTATTTGGAGCATAGCTCATTAGGAGTTTTCCCCCTCGAAGAGGTAAGTGAACAAGAGTGGATCCCTTCCTTAAAATGATGAATTGTAAGGTGTTGCCCTACCTTAAACGTTTGATATTAATAAGGAGTCAGACATTATATATTCTCTTGGATATCTTGTATGTGGTTCTATATTTGGATTTGAGGTCTTTAATACAATTTCCACATTTGAAGTAATGAGGATCTAGGTCAATTTAAGAGGCTTTCGAAGTCAAGTATAGGCTCAAGAGGATCCCCAAACACTAAAAATAAAGAAAAAGTCTAGGGATACTATAAAACTATAAAGAAATATATAAAATTACAACAATAAGTAAGTTATTACTACAACAAATAAAATAGCCCTTTGACATGCGATAATTTAGTGAATAAAGAGGGTTAAACGATGAGCTAAATTTGAGTTTCAATTACCAACAAAATTAGAATTTAAAGAACAATAAAAACCCTATTACCCTAAATGTTTTTCCCTAGAAGGGTATTATAACTCTTCGGAAATATAAATAAGGGTTTTTACAATGTGTATTAGGTCAACAATATGCCAAAACACCTTAGTCTTTTATGGTTGTAAATGAAAAAATGTTGTAACAAAACCCTAAATTAACCCTAAAAAAACAAAAGAAAGTATAATTCAAAAGATGGTGATCGACTATTGGGAGAAAATACTAGTGCCTACTACTTGTTTGGGGCATATGGGGTCAATTAAGGATCCCTTTGGAGAGAAATGAGTGGATTTTTCAGGGTGATACCTAGAGGTTGTTCACTACTAAACCTAGGATATACTCCTAAAATGTCAAGGGGTAAATCAAGGGAAGGTTCTCCACTAGACACCTTCTAGTAAATTTGACAATAAGAGTTTGTTCAAGAATAATCCAAGAGAATGCTTAGATAACACTAGAGAAACAACATTACACTTAAATGCATTCATAAACATAACCACGAGATGAAAGGAGACCACCTACTCAATAAATATTTCATTCATAAAAACCCTAGCAATGATCATCCAAGTAGTGGTATAACATCCACAAGCATATATCCTCCAAAAAATCGCTCTAACTAACCATCTATAACATTTCTCATAAGAGAGAGCAAGTAGAAGTAAACAAGTAGTGATATATCTCCACAAGTAGCAATCATTTACAAGTGAGAAGTAATTCTCTTATGTGATTCTCTTATTTATATGAGATATCTAACACCCTTCTCACATAATATAAGCCCTAAAAACATACAATAAGGCCTTTATCTCTCATAAACCCTAGAGATAAGGAAACAATACATAAAAAAAATCCATGATACATGAGTGGATATGTATTTAAATCCCCCAATGATGCCTCCAAGATGAATTAAAGTAGTTGAAACATCAAATCATCCCACATAAAAGTGCTCTAGAACTCACACGTCGCCTTAAAAGGGGATGACTCACTCAAAAAGTGGTGAATAGGGGATAAAAAATGAAACATTACCATGAAAGGGTGCAACATTTCATCTCCAAGAGGTGCCTCGTGTCCAAACGGTGCGACATCTCATCAAAAGGTGCCATAGCATCATTAAG
Organism: Picea engelmannii; assembly: GCA_009831015.1. Taxonomy (NCBI): domain Eukaryota; kingdom Viridiplantae; phylum Streptophyta; class Pinopsida; order Pinales; family Pinaceae; genus Picea; species Picea engelmannii. The sequence goes on along the minus strand of ML795697.1, from coordinate 97,397 downwards.
AATCCCCAAACTCCACATCAAGGTGCCCCATCATCAAAAGGTGCAACATCCCATCATAGAATAACAACAATCCATCATCAAAGGGTACTATCATCAGTGGAAAGGTGCCACGTCATCTCTCCAAGTGCAACATCCTCAAGAAAATGTCCAATGTCCTCTAGAGAAAATGGAATTTCCCATTAAATCATCATCGTCATCATCATCATGTAATTTCCCATCACCAAAAGGTTCAATGTCATGCCCCATGTGTGCTAGGGTGTCTCGTCAAGGGAGCCATGTCATCAAAAGGATCAATGTCCTCCTAGAAGCATGTAATGACCTCTTTCAAGTGGTGGGGATAGCCTCCATAAAAATGTGCTAGTAGCCCCTCATATTCTCCAAAGGATCCAAATGTCAACCATGCCTATGGCTATGTGCAGTCCATCATCCAAGAAGGGGCTCATGTAGTCCAATGCATCATGAGAACCAGAAGCATACATAGTCCAAACACAACATATAAATTGAATCATGTCAATACAAAAGCCATTAGATAGTTCTCACAAAGTATCCTCTTCAAACTTCACACTATCTTACAAACTTATATAATATGTGAAGTCTAGAAATGGGATGATCATCATTACCCCCTATTAGGTGTGTCGGTACCCAGGCCAAGAAATATGTCCCAAGGAACCCATCAGGAAGTATGTGCAATTGTATGTGGTATGGATTGGGGTTTAATTCATGGGTTTATTTTCATTGATGTGCAAGGCCATGTACAATAGTCATCTCGATGAGTGCCTTTGTAGAGGGAGTGCTTAGGCAATGAGTGTTGATTTTTCTATAAGCAAGGCTTAAGCATGAAGTTCATTCCATTTTAGCATTTTACTTAAACCATAACAAATTATGTTGCAACAACCAAGATCAAAAGAAGAATCACCATGCACGAGTACACAAGAAGTATCCTGGGAAACCCTTCTCAACAAGGGAAGAAAACTCAACCAAACTTCTTTGCTATATTCTTCAAGAGAAATACCTTCACCACCAAGAAAACCTAGCACACAAGAGGGTGCTTCCAAACCCTAGAATACTAGTGCCAAAGAGAGGTGCACACTTATCCCAAGAAGACGTACTTGCTGAAATTTCCAAACTCACACAAAAGATATCATTCCGCAATGGGGAATTTACCTTTACTTATATTAGACTTGACCCATCAATAGAAGTGTCTATTGGCACAATAGGGCCGACCTCTCTATTTCATAATATATTTAATATTAACCAGATTAATTATATTTTACATTAATTATCAATTACATTAAGGTGGGGCCGACCTGTACCCTTTACATTACAATTAGGCTTACAGGCAAGTCTGACTCTTGAACAATATAGAAAGGGATCTCATACACCCACTAGTGCTCAACCACTAGGGGCACATCCATAGGGATGTCCATATCTCTGGCTCATTGCATTACACAGAAGAACCACTCTCACTAGTGCTCAACCACTACGATCACGTTCACATGTGCTCGTCCATAGGCACGTCCACTCAACAGATCTTATTTCTCACTGCATTACACAGGAGAGTCATATGGAGTTCATCGTCAACTCTTTGCTTAAAGGAGGCTAATACATCATATTCATCTATGTCTCATGACGATGCACCCAACTCTTTGGGAATTCACACGTTCACTTTGTTCTCAACCACATGCACGTCCAACTCTACAGATCTCCATTCTCGCTACGTTACACAGGAGAATCATCTGGAGTTCTTCTCAACTCTCTATAAGGAGGAGGCCATCTCTACATTCCAGCTCTGTCTCATATAGGAACCACACACCCTTCTCAGGGGCTCTCTCTCAGGTTTGTGTCCTGGAGAATGTCTCATGCAACTGTAATCATCAACAATGAGGTATCCTTTCCTTGGAAATGTGTCTTTCCAAACCCCTATTTATCTTTTTCTTTATATATTTAACTTTTTTAGATTTTGACATTTGATTTGCTAAGTCCTTTTGTAAGATATGCATTCATTGCATAGGAATTGAGTTGATGGCCTCTTAGCGAGGGGGTAGAGCTCATGCTTATTTTATTTTTTTAACACTTTTGTTTTATTATTTGTTTATTTTCCCTACACTTTGAATTAGGGCCTTTTCTCTCTCTATATCATATTTTTTATAATGTTGCATCAACCTTGGGCATTCAAGCCCCTTCTTCTGATGGGATTATGAAGCACAAACCTTTTGGGGATACATGTAACAACCAACCCAAAAGAAAGGACAATGATTAGGGAATAGATGGAATATGTTATTGATTATAAGGGGTATGGACATGTTACCTTCATTAAAGCTCATCAATATTACAACTTTGTGTAAGAGTGACAACACTTGACTAGGAGATGATGATGACCACCGAAGTGAGACAAGGCAAAACGTATAAATTCAAAGCATTGTGATTCATTATCCAATTCAACCCATGATCACCATTTTCATGCCTCAAGTATTGACATTATCACTCGATATGATGTGACATAACAATGTACTTAAATGCGTAATGCACAATATCATTTGAGTGAGCTAAGTCGAGCATGTAACGAAAGGAATTTGTGGGAAATTTTCTATGGAGAGTCATAAATGACATCATTGGAACTGTTGTCTAGAATGTGGATCATGAAGAAGAAAAAATCCTCTAGTTACCACTAGAAGTGGGGGGCTAAGAGATCCCACATTGACGGTACTACATAGTAATTATTTCACATGCTTTTTAAACGTATTCATTAAAATAACTCAGATATGGCCAATATCTATGCATCTTGGAATTATTTTTATGACATTAATTCCTCCTTCTCATAATATTTTCTTGTTGATGACATACTTATTTCGATTTGTATATTTTTTTACGAGGCTACATTGATCATATTGTCCATTCCATTTCGAATAAATATAGTGACTTGTCCTATGTAGGCATTTCCTATATTTTATTTATAGGCTACAACAACAACACTAGATTTACATAGTCTCAACAAATCTTTTATCAATGTTGTATAACAATCTTTATAATTGTGTCTACAATACTTCAACTATTTGTCTACCCCATTTAAAAGAAGAATATTTCAAATCACGATTTAAATTTTTTCCTTGTGTGTTCTAACTTTTCTTATGGTTCTATGGTCCTATTCTTCACAGTGCCACGATGTATTTCACCATGTTGTTTTGAGAAAATTAAATGGGATCATAATCGTATATTTTGTTTCTTGGTCTTACATTTGTGTACCATATAATAGGCTATGTTCTTGTGTAGTGTAATGTCCAACTTGTTTTTGACTTGATATTTTGGTTCAAATAGTTAATTAATTGAACTTAACAAAGACATTTTTTCCCAGGTAAATAGATCTCCGGAGAAACCACCCGGGCACTTCCCCTCATTTTGAGGATGGTATCCAAGGTAAACTCCAGTTTCTCTAGGGCACAAATCCAAGTCAACAACTTATGAATATATCATATATAGCTCATCAAAAATCAGCTCACTAAGAGAAAATGTGTCCCGAAGTGGGATTTGAACCCGGGTGGGGAGGGCAACAAATTTCCTCACAACCACTTGAGCTACACCCAATTGACACATATGGGATGAAATTATCACACACACACACACACACATGAGTTCAAACTATAAGATTTGTGTTTTAACTTCTACATAAGATAGCATGCATTACTGGGAAAAACGGGTTTAATGGATTTTTATTTTAACTTTTACATAGGATAACATGAATTTATGTATGTTTTTATTGGAGATTTTGTTTGTGGTGTGAAAAAAAACATGGCATACTGATGCACTAATGGTATGGGAGCATCATTAGTAGACTTGAACATTTCATGATAGTGTGTCAAAAGACACACAAAGCACTAGTGCTCCAAACTAGATTTGAAGCACTAGGGCTCTAAACAAGATTTTGGGCATTGAAACTCCTTTATGATCCAACTCACTAGGGCATTGCAACTCTTCACCCCTAGATAGGAAGAGACAATGCTCCCAATTATACATGAATCATTAGTGTGCCACAATAGACGCAACACACTGAGGTGCTTATGGTTTCTAGTAGGACATGCTTTTTTCCACTTGACCAGGTGTTTCGAAACGAATTGGGTTAGATGAAGCATAGACATGCCTCAAGGTCATCAAAGCATTAGTGTTACTTTGGCCTATTAAAGGACCACTATACAAGCTACGGTAAAGAAACGATGTGCAAGCTTTGGTAAAGCACTACTGGTGTATACTATTAACAACAATGCATCCATGTGCATTTTCTTTATTTTAGTAACTAAATGGTTATCATTTGTATTAAAAGGAAGCTACAACCATACTACACAATAAATTAACACAAAATAAAAAAAGGATTGTCTAATAGCTTAGTTTCAAACAAACCCAAAATTTCAAAATGATTGCTAACTAACTGAGTAATTCTTACAATTATGGAAACATAGCTGAAAAGTCTATTGGTGTAGATATTAATGAATTGAGCTAGAACTAAAACAATCTGGAAAACATATAAAACCTAAGCTTAAAAGAAAACATGCCTGATAACGGGCTTGTTGCTTGATATTTACTTGAACAGTTCGTTCCAATGTCGTGTTCTCATTTGTCATGTCTTCATCCACTTGCTCAAATATTTCTTCATCCTTGACTACTGATCTGGATGACCCGATGGAAATCTTGGAAAATAATCTAGAGAGTGAGAGATATTGGAAAGACTGAAAACCAATTCATATAACAAGTTGAAATATGCTTTTGTTTTCTCTACATGTTGTCTTTGATATGCCATAATAGCTGTCAATTCAACGTTTTTGGCTTCTAAGTGTCTATACGAGACAATGATATTCTATTGAAATGAGAATAAGCTACCTGGAGATCCTCAATTTTTCTAGCACTCCTCCTCTAAAACTTATGCAAGTCATAAATTTTGCAGGGGTTACACCACTTGCATGCCTACGACCCTCTAGGTTGCTCAGATACGTAGAGAAGGCCCCAATTTCAAGATCACCAAAATGCCCAATAAACCTCCAAGATGAGATCATCCAAAAGAAATATAACTCAAAACCTCTTATTGAGCCCCGACCCTTTAGAAACAACAAGATGGACCTAGGCACTAGATCCCTTTGCCAAAAAATAAATAGAGCAAACTAGAGGGTGGTTTTGAAACTAAAAGGGTTAAGCCACCATATACTTGAGAAAAAACTAAAATTCATTTACATTAAAATCCCACCTTCATTATCGAGCTCTATCATATCGCCCTTAATGACTGATCCTTCTTCTCACATGTAGAAATGTGAGTGAGATATAAAGGGTCAAACTATGGTAAATGCTCGTCCCATCACCCATGAACCTTTGGCCACTTGTCCAATGATTCCAAAGACACGTGACTTGTAATGTTTGGCCAACTTCTATTCATGGGAGGTATGATTTAAAATGACCCTCCCATTTAGAATTTGTAATTCTTCATTTAATGAAGTTCCTTTATTTGCCATTAGATATGCCAAGTGGTTGAAGACCCTCAACACCTGATAAAATTCTATAGATTTGAAGCTTCTTAACATCCCTTGAGCTCTTTTAATCAAGTTGGAGAGGCTTGAACTCTGAGATAGAGCCTAGTTTTTCATTTGTTAGATTATGATTGACAAATTTCTGAGAACAATTAGGCTTTTCATTCCTTTTGGTTTAAGAATAGTCAATCCCTCTTGATTTTTGGTGGGCTACTCTAAACCACAAGCAAACTTAGTTCAAGATTTCTTTTGGGGGACCCTCCTTGCACTTACCACCCCTACATCGATGTGCATTATTAATAATAGAGATGTGGTGTATTGATGATATAGCATTTGTGGCGCAATTTATTGATAACATAGCACTAATGCACTCTATTGATAAGGAACATCAAACCATTAAGTAGAGTAATGTTTTTGAAAATATATTTATTTTGCGAGTCTATAATTATATTATGTATTAAATAATTATTTGTAATAATATATAATTCATAAATTCTTTATTTTTTTAATATTTAATAATTAATTAATGTTTAATATTTTATGATTTTAAATTAATATATACAATGTCATATTAGTGATTTGATCATTAAAATATGTAAAAAATAAATAATAAATAGGAGAATTTAAATATATTATAAAATTTACATAGAATATACATATACAAAATATATCACATAATAACATATATTAGAATAAACATACGCAAAATATATGAAATAATAAAATATATGAAATAATAACATATATTTTCATTAATTAGTATGAGAATGATTTAATAACCAAAACATAAAATAATCAATGTAGAATAAACATTTGCAAAATATATGCAAATAATAGCGTATATTTTCAATGATTAACATGTATATATATGAAATAATAACATATATTTTCATTGATTAGTATGATAATGATTTAATAACCCCATCAAAATCAAAAGGGTGAAATAACTAAAACATAAAATAATCAATGTTTTTGGACATTTGCTATATGACAAAGAAAAACTCTAATCAGTTCATATCCTTAAAAGGCTATCCTATTCATTTGAGTTTGCTTTCAACGATACATCGTTCACATCTCAGATGAACTGCTTACATAATTTTCAGCCTCTTGTCTTTGCTACTGTTACTCATATTCAACTTGCAAACATATAAATTAAGGTTAATTGAAATTTGTATGTAGCCATTTACATTACGGTATACACTATTTATTCATAGTGGAAAAGTATATGCTTTTGTTAGTATATTTACTCACGTGGCAATTGCTTGCATGCTTTCACGATGAAGTAGTTACATGGTCTCAATCTATATTTTTATTCATATTTTATAAGACAACAAGATCTAGAAAAAAAAGTTACATGTTTTATGAATTAAATAAGAGGTACAAAGTAATAATGTTTAATTTAATTTAATTTATTTATTTTTATATTTGATATTTTAAGTGTTAAATTAGAATATACAGTGTTTTTTTTTAATAGATTAAAAAAGAATTTATACTATTTAGAAATATTGTTTTTTTCTCTATCCTATGAATATATATTTCAATGTTTCAAAGCTCCAAATGATAAACTTTTATATTTCTTTCATCAAAAATTCTTTATAACCTTAGGCGTACATCATTATAACAAGACAAAAATCACAAGACGTACATCCTTTAAGCTCTAAAATCATTAAAGTGACCATCTTTACTTACAAAGTTCTCCATTATTTATTAGTCTCTAATCCATGGCATGGCTATAGCAATGAGTTTGCTACTGATTTGACATTAATTTGTTTTATATTTTAAATTTGTTTGTAAAATGTAATATTTAACATAAGAAAATAAATATATATTTTTTGATATAGTAAAAATATTTATTTTTATCATCTTTAATTGGTTAATATATTTCAAGTCTTATTGTTGCCTTCACGTATTTCAATATTTAAAATTAATTGCATAATCAATAACAACAATTCTAATTGGTTGTACAACATATATAGCACTTATTACACCACCACAATAAAATATTTTTTTTAATTTACATTTTTCAATATAAATCTCTATATCCAAACATGATGTTGATGTTTTGTTTTGAATATATCATGTCATAACATATTAAAATGTTATATAAATTAAAATATATATTATATATTTTATAATATATATGTTAACACATTAAAATATTATATGTATTAAAATATATATTATAATATTATATAAATTACAATATATATTATAATATTATATAAATTACAATATATATTATATATTTTATAATATATATATGTTAATCCATAAAATATTATAATATATTATATATTAAAATGTGTATTATATTTTATAATATATATGTTAAGATAGTAAAATATTATATATATTAAAATATATATTATAAAATGTGAAATATTTATTTTTATTTTTTATTTTTTAAATAAGATTTGCATTTGGTTTGCTTAGCTTAATTAGAAGGAAATTCAGGTTAATCCTAAAACTATATGGCAGCTACATTAAAGTAAAATTATGGTAAGATATTTTGTCCAGTGGTTGTTATGACAAATCTATAAACTATGTGTCATCATGGAGCAATAAGGCTTTCTCCATCCCTTGTGAGTCTATGTCGAATTCTTTTAACAAGCTGATTCTTTTAAGATTATGAAACTAGCTCATTTGTTAGCATATTATTCATGTTTCAAAGTAATCATCATAATCAATAATTTACTTGGCAGGGACTAAGCTGCCATGTAACCCTTGTTGATATTGCAACAAATAGCCACAACCTCTCTCTAGTTCAATGTCAAATAGTTCAGGTGATGGCTATTCTCCAAACTTAACTATGGATGAAACATACATGAATAATTGTAAATTATAATATGAAAAATAAAACAAATATTAAGTACATTAGTTAAAAAAAGACATGCATCTTTTTATTTATTTTTATATATTTTGTTATCAATCCTTTTTTAGTTGTTGTGTAGTCTCATCTATTACATGTATTCATGTTTTAGTTATCTCTTATAAAATTCTAACTATTCAAAATTTAATGTTTGGTTTTACTTTTTTTCATATTAGGAATTTTATGTAATAAATAAAAAACTATTCACAATTAAATAATTTTGGTTAATTGTGTTGTTAGGTTAGCTCTCAATGTGTTGTTTCAATCGTTTGTATCTTTGTGTACCTTTTTTTAACATTTTTATTGCCATAATTTGCAAATCATCATGTTCTTCATCTTTTCTTGCCAATATTTCCCTAGAAAATATATATTGCATATTAAAAGTAGATCGATGACTAAATAATAATACAAACTCAATATTCCATATACATTATGAATGCAAATTTACTTTTTTCAAGTCGTATTTATTGTTGTATGCTTTTGCCAAGTTCGTTAAATTGTGTCAATCTTGAGTGGTCGAGAGAAATAATTGTTATCCTTCCCACCTGGGTTCAAATTCCGCTTATGACATATTCACTCTTCGTGAACCAATTGCTAACTAAGGCATCAGCCATGAGGAATATCTCACCCTTGCTTATGGGTTGGAGGGTGGGTTGAGTAATTACATCAAAAAAAAAAAAAATGTTGAACCATGCCTTGGGAAACATTTAGGTAAGTTACCCAAAAATGTTCGTGTTGGACTCTTTGCTATAGTTTTTGTACTTCAAATGAAAAGTGAAAGTGTGTATATATGTCCTTTCCACCGAGTCCCTCAACTCTATAAAACTAATTTCCCATACCATTGACTTCCAAGTTATCTCTAAATGAAGTCATGACCAATGCATCATCATTTATATGGTTCAATTTTGTTTTCTTCTTGGGAGGGTGTTACGATCTCTTATTGTCGAACCCTTAGAATTTATCGATGCCTTATGTAATTTTGGATATGACATTATTGTTATCAAATAGTATTAGAATCTCTCATAAATAATATGATGTAGAAGTGTGTTATGTCGATGAACTCTTGATGATCTACCTTCCATCGTTTGTTACTTTTTTCCGAAAAGTATGTTGCTCATATGCATTAAGGTTACGAAGAAATTTTGGAAGTTTTTCATCTTTTTTTCCTGCATGATATGCGTTGACCTTCTTCACATCACTTAAATTCACATCAAATGCAAACTACAACATATATCTAATTACATTTGTATTGGTTTGCCTTTTTTTTTTTCAATGTTTGTGAGGCTCCACCCTTGGTGAATTTGATTCTCTATGGATAAAAAAATTATAGTGTTCTTTGTGTCATCCTTTTACAACATAAAACTACTAATGATTAGATGATTAAATATACCAATGCCACAATACTCTTAAAATACATTCAAGATTAGTTTAATCACATACACACATCAATTAACATGATGGTGTGCCTCTCATTAATGGATTCATTGGTGTGCCTATTTGGAAAGAGCACATTAAACATGTAATGTAGTGTTTGAAGACATGGGAATCAAAAGATTTGAGCATTTTCTTAAAACTGGGCATTTTGGTATACAATACTAATCCCAATATCCTAAAATATAAAATTATTTTTTTTAGGAAAAAAACAACATTAACATAATTATACACATGTTTGGATATATGTATTAAAAAAATAGAGATTTTGAGGGTTCCGTAGTACTAACAGGGTTATACATATCCCAAAAATATTTTTAAATGAAAAACCCATCATATTGAAAATAAAAAACAAAATGTGATGTAGATTAGACGTTAAAAATATGTGTACAACAAATGGAATTGAAAACATTGGGAGGATGTATATTAATTGTGGATATTGAAAACATTCAGACTATGTTTTTTTTCTAATTCACTCCCATTACATTTTAAATTTGAATAAAAATATTTGAAAGTTAAAAGGAGTAAAATAAAAAGGAAGAAAAATGGTTGAAAATGAAAAATTGCATCTCTATAATTTTCTCTTTTATCTTGAACAATATGTTTTCTCCCTTAAATCCATTCCCGAAAAATTACCTCTCTTCATGAAGTCTTCTTCGAAAAACATTATGTGTCTATGAGCATTCTAATTCACTCCTACTAGATTTTAAATTTGAATAAAAATATTTGAAAGTTAAAAAAATAAAATAAAAAGAAGAAAAATGATTGAAAATGAAAAATTACATATATACAATTTTCCTTTATATTGAACAATATGTGTTCTCCCTCAAATTCCTTCCCTAAAAATTACCTCTCTTCATGAAGTTTTCTTCGAAAAACATTATGCGTCTATGAACATTCAAACCATAATCATGCTAACCATTTATCTTATCGTATGAGGATCTATGAATAAATCTTCACTTCGGTTAATGTAAACTATGAATATTTGATATGCTAATAAAGAAGCGCAGATGAAGGCCGACACAATTTAACACAATATTGAAAGATATCTAATGGTTGTCAAAAATACTTTTCACATTGAGAGGTTACCTTCTTAATTTTCAATGGTAGTTAGTTATTTCAAAGATCTATAATCATCTTTTGTGTGATATAATAGAGAAAATATATAATATGTTTTCTCTATTATTCCCCCCATCACATGTATTATGTTTTCTCTATTATATGAGGGTGGGGGTGGAGGTGGGATGAGGGTGAGGGTGGGGAGGATAATAGAGAAAACATAATATGAGAGTAATATATCGATGAAAATAAATAAATATGAGAGTAATAAATAAATAAATGAGGGTGGGGGAATAGAAGAAAAGTTGAAAATGGGCGGTGGGAGGGTCTGCGGCAAGGGTTTCCCTGGCCGCAGACCCAAATTTGCTTTCGTTTTCTTCTTCTAAAGCCCACGCGTGGTGCCTAGCCACAATTCATCTTCTGAAGCCCACATGCGATGCTTGATCTATCCCTGCTCTTGGCGATAGTCTGACATTCGCCTTCACTATCAAAACTTCCTTCTACTCGACGTTTTTTCCTTGCTACGGTGTCCTTCTCCGGGTCTATTTTCTCTGTGGGGAGTTCTTGATCTATTTTCTATGGATCGAGCTCTTTTCTTTGGACGAGACAGGTTCTATGATGGTGGGCATGGCTCGTAATGCCCAGATCATGATTTACTTGCCCGGATCGACTTTTCTTTTGCTCGAAGGTGCCTTTCGGTGCTCACGTCCTCCATTTTTCAGTCCTTCTTTGGTTCCGTCGGATTCTTGTGGCAAATCATCCTTAATGAGTGCGCAGATATGGGGTTGTCTTGGTGCTTATATCTCATGCTTTGTTCCACTCCTGGTTTGTGGTTCCTCTCTCTGGTTTCTTTGGTTTGTTCAGGGTTTGATGTATGCTCAGATCTGGCTCCTATTGGTCGTTGTCGATGGTTTTTCTCTCCTTTCTGGCAGGGATTGTGCCAGAGCTTTGAGGTCCTATCCTTAGGCGTGCGGTGAGTAGTGGTACTTTGAGGTCCTTTGAGAGGTCGTGCAACTCTTGGTCTTCTCTTTTTGATTGAGGCTTTCATCAATGTTACTGCTACCTGGTTATGTTGTTGTGAGGGTTTCATACCACTTTGACTCTATCCATTCGACCACCAGGGTTTTGTAGGGATTGCTTTTTTAGGGTTATTTATGTGGCAAGACTTCTTCACCCGGATTTTCCAGCCTATTTGCGGTTTCTTCCCAGTTATTGTATTTATATTTTCTTTGTGGCTTACCATCCAGCTTTTGTGTCCCTTTGGAAACTTTCTACCCAAGTTTGGGTCGTGCTTAAAGCACCTACAAAATGTAATTTGGTTCTCTTTGGATGAATATAATTACACTTTTTTCCGTGGAAAACAAATAAAATGAGGGTGAGGGTGGGGGTGGGGGGCATAATAGAGAAAACATAATACATATTATGTTTTCTCTATTATCCCTTGTAGGATGAGGGTGAGGGTGAGAGGATAATAAAGAAAACATAATATGAGAGTAATATATTGATGAAAATAAATAAATATAAGAGAGTAGTCATTCAAATCAATATAAAATGAAAAGATAAGAGTAATACATAAATATTAATAATAAAATGAATAAATGGATTTGGTAAAAAAAAATGAATAATATTAAAATACAGTAATAAAATATTAATAATATAGTTAAAAGGTCAATAACATGGTTAAAATGATTTTTTTTAAATACATTAGTATGAATAATATAGTAAATGAATAAAAATAGAAGATTAATAATATAGTTAAAAGGGGTTGGTCAAAGTAATAAATGAATAATATAATGATAATATAATAATGAATTATTAAAAAAAAAGATAAAAGGGGAAAAAAGAGGTTCAATAATATTTAAAAGATGAATGATAATAAGGGTGGGGTAGGGTGGTGTGGGGTGGGCCGGGGAGGAATAATAAAGAAAACATAATACATATTATGTTTTCTCTATTATTCCCCCCACCCCCAGAGAAAACATAATATGTATTATGTTTTCATAAATGAGGGTTGGGGGAGATAATAGAGAAAACATAATATGGGATAATATAGAAAACATAACATGTTTTCTATATTACCCCCCCTCCCATCCCCAGAGAAAACATAATACGTATTATGTTTTCATAAATGAGGGTTGGGGGGGGGGGGGTAATATAGAAAACATATTATGTTTTCTATATTATCCCATATTATGTTTTCTCTATTATCTCCCCCACCCTCTAAATGAGGGTGAGGGTGGGGGTCGGGGGGATAATATAGAAAACATATTATGTTTTCTATATTATCCCTAGGGAATATTGGAGAAAACATAATATGTATTATGTTTTCTCTATTATCCCCCCCATGTATTATGTTTTCTCCATTATTCATCAGGAATAATAGAGAGAACATAATACGTATTATGTTTTCTCTATTATCCCCGGGGAATAATGGAGAAAACATAATATGTATTATGTCTTCTCTATTATCCCCTCAACCTCCACCCTCATATCTGGGTAATAATGGAGAAAACATAATACATGTTATGTTTTCTCTATTATCCCCCGCACCCCCACCCTCATATACCTCATAAATGAGGGTGGGCGTGGGGGGGATTATATAGAAAACATATTATGTTTTCTCTATTATCCCCCCGAGGGGTGGGGGGAATAATTGAGAAAACATAATATGTAATATGTTTTCTCTATTATCCCCCCGCCCCAACCCTCGGAGTGGGGGGAATAATAGAAAAAACATAATATGTATTGTGTTTTCTCTATTATCCCCCCACCCACACCCTCATATGATGGTGGGGGTTGTGGGGGGGTGGGGGGATAATAAATGAGGGTGGGGGTGAGGGGGATAATAGAGAAAACATAATATGTATTATGTTTTCTCTATTATTCCCCTCACGCCCACCCCCACCCTCATAAATGAGATTATGTTTTCTCTATTATTCCCCCCATATTATGTTTTATAAATGAGGGTGGGGGTGGGGGGAATAATAAAGAAAACATAATATGGGATAATAGAGAAAAAATATTATGTGGGTGGGGTTGGGGGGGATAATAAGAAAACATAATATGTTTTCTCTATTTCCCCCCCTCAACCCCACCCTCATTTCCTCACCCTCATATGAGGGCGGGGGTCGGGGGGATAATAGAGAAAACATAATATGTTTTCTCTATTATCTTCCCCAACCCCACCCTCATTTACCCTCATATGAGGATGGGGGTGGGGGGGATAATAGAGAAAACATAATATGGGATAATAAGAAAACATAATATGTTTTCTCTATTATCCCCCCCACCCCCATCCTCATACGACGGTGAGGGTGGGAGGGTGGGGATGGGGAGAATAATAGAGAAAACATATTATGTTCTCTATTATTTCCCCCATCCCCACCCTCATATGAGGGTGGGGGTGCGGGGGATAATAGAGAAAACATATATACATTTTCCTTTAAGGTTTCCTTTCAAATTTGTTTTAGGGTAAAGTTAAAAAATAGAAATGCAATAGAAACTTCTACAATCCTATTTGTAGAAGTTTTCGCAAGACGTTTTTAAAAAATACCCTTTTAAGAATTGTAGTATGTTATACATATTTGGAGTGTTAGTGTGCCAAAGTAGAAATAGAGAACCAATGCGCTTACATAGAATCTAAGTGTTATTGATGGAAAATATTTGTTGCTTCAATATTTGTTTAGTTAAAATGAACACACTTCGGCCTAAATATGCCTTCCTTTTTTTTTCATTGTTTCATCACTTTAGATATTAAATGCTCACAATATTATACTTTTGGTTGAATTGCAAGATAGGATACATTTAAGTGTTGAAATCACATGCACAATTTTGAAAATTCCTCATTTGACTATGGCAAGCTCCAGGTACATTAAGTTCTCCCATCACACTTACAAGTGATTTGAGTTCCATGATATGTCTAGGAATAATTCTTGCATCTAATTATTTTTTATTTGTTTGATGTGTTTTTAATTACTTTGGCACGTGCATATAACTATGCTTAATATATGTCCTTTGATTTTTGTGGAACCTTGACACGTGATTGAATATAGAAAACATACTATTTTTTCTCTATTATCCCATATTATGTTTTCTCTATTATACCCTCCACCCCCACCCTCGTACCTCATAAATGAGGGTGGGGGTTGGGGGGATAATATGGAATATTACCCCCCCCCGAGGGGTGGGGGTGGGGGTGGGGGGAATAATAGAGAAAACATAATACGTATTATGTTTTCTCTATTATCCCCGAGGAATAATGGAGAAAACATAATACGTATTATGTTTTCTCTATTATCTCATGCACCCCCACTCTCATATACCTCATAAATTAGGGTTAGGGTGGGGGTGGGGGGGATAATATAGAAAACATATTATGTTTTCTATATTATCCCATATTATGTTTTATGTTTTCTATATTATCCCATATTATGTTTTCTCTATTATCCCCCCCGAGGGGTGGGGCTGGGGGGAATAATAGAGAAAACGTAATACATATTATGTATTCTCTATTATCCCCTCCACCCCCACCTCAGGGTGGGGGAAATAATAGAGAAAACATAATGTGTATTATGTTTTCTCTAATATCCCTCCACCCCCACCCTCATATGAGGTGGGGGGGGATATTATGTTTTCTCTATTATCCCCCCACCCCCACCCTCATATGAGGTGGGGGTGCAGGGGGCGGGGGGGAGGGGGTAAATAGAGAAAACATAGTATGTATTATGTTTTCTCTATTATTCCCCCAATATTATGTTTTCTCTATCATTCCCCCCACCCCAACCCTCATTTAGGGTGGGGGGAATAATAGAGAAAACATAATGTGTATTATGTTTTCTCTATTATCCCCCCACCCCCCACCCTCATATGGGGGGGGAGGTAATAGAGAAAACATAATATGTATTATGTTTTCTCTATTATTCCCCCAACATTATGTTTTCTCTATCATTCCCCGCACCCCAACCCTCATAAATGAGATTATGTTTTCTCTATTATTCCCCCCACCCCCATCTTCATAAATGAGAAAACAAAGAGAAAACATAAATGAGGGTGGGGGTGCGGGTGGGGGGAATAATACAGAAAACATAATATGGGATAATAGAGGAAACATAATATGGGATACTAGAGAAAACATATTATGTGGGTGGGGTTGGTGGGGATAATAAGAAAACATATATGTTTTATCTATTTGCGCCCCCCCCGACCCACCCCACCCTCCCTTATATGAGGGTGGGGTAATAGAGAAAACATATATGAGGGTGGGGTTGGGGGGGATAATGGAGAAAACATAATATGGGATAATAGAGAAAACATAATATGTTTTCTCTATTATTCCCCCCAACCCCACCCTCATTTACCCTCATATGAGGGTGGGGGTGAGGGGGATATTAGAGAAAACATAATATGAATAATAAGAAAACATAATATGTTTTCTCTATTATCCCCCCAACCCCCATATGGGTGAGGGTGGGAGGGTGCGGGTGAGGATGGGGATGGGGGGAATAATAGAGAAAACATAGGGGAATAATAGAGAAAACATAATATGTTTTCTCTATTATTCCCCCCATCCCCACCCTCATATGAGGGTAGGGGTGGGGGGGGTAATAGAGAAAACATATATACATTTTCCCTTAAGGTTTCCCTTCAAATTTGTTTTAAGGTAAAGTTAAAAAATATAAATGCAAGAGAAACTTCTACAATCCTATTTGTAGAAGTTTTCACAAGAGGTTTTAAAAAATACCCTTTTAGGAATTGGAATATGTTATACATGTTTGGAGTGTTAGTGCGCCAAAGTAAAAATAGAGAACCAATGTGCTTACATAGAATCTAAGCGTTATTGATGGAAAATATTTGCTACTTCAATATTTTTTTAGTTAAAATGAACACACTTCGGCCTAAAGATGCCTTCCTTTTGTTTCAATGTTTCATCACTTTAGATATTAAATGCTCACATTATTATACTTTTGGTTGAATTGCAAAACAAGATACATTTAAGTGTTGAAATCACATGCACAATTTTGAAAATTCCTCATTTGACCATGGCAAGCTCCAGGTACATTAAGTTCTCCCATCACACCTACAAGTGATTTGAGTTCAATGATATGTCTAGCAATAATTCTTGCTTCTAATTATTTTTTATTTGTTTGATGTGTTTTTAATTACTTTGGCACATGCATATAACTATGCTTAATATATGTCCTTTGAATTTTGTGGAACCTTGACATGTGATTGAGTATAGATGCACATGATGCTCTAGCACCTACAAATTTTTCCGATGGAAGAAATCGTTGGAAACCCCCTGAATACTCCCCCACATTTCATGGATGGTAAACATGGTAAATTGTCGGCCTGGTTACAGGCCTAACCCGGTGGGGATATCGAGTGAGGCTCAACAATCTCATCAAGAGCAACAATAGCTTACCGAGGATTTGACCCCGATACCTCATTCATAATAACCACAACACTCAACCACTCGAGCTAACCCATCGAGCTGCTCCACCACCTACAAATAAGCATCACAAGCTTAAATTCATAGAAAGATTATTTAAGCAAATAATACATGAATATTCAGAACCACTTTACCCTACAAATTCTAGCATACTAACATCAAGCCACCATTCTAGGGGAGGAATACTTCAAATTGCACTAAACATCATATTTTATTACATCAATCCACCATTCTACTTTTATGGATACATTGATCTAATGTATAATCTTTCACAAAACATAAGTCTAATGTCGAGGGGCTTATTTATACTATTCCAAACCACCTGAGCCATAATGAAAATTGGCTTTAAAAAAGGAACTCATAGAGGAAGCATAAAAGGAGTGGTTGCAATGACTTCCATAGCATTTTACTTATTATTGAGTGATCCATTGGTCATGTGTACACTGCCACTAATCCATCATATGTAGGGAGTTAATACATTGATACATAAGTTGGTGTGGATGATTTTATATACGATACAATTGCCACAAATGAAATGTTAGTCCATGCATATGAATATGTAGGGGGTCAATACATTGATACATAAGTTGGTGTGGATGATTTTATATATGATACAAATGCCACAAATGAAATGTTAGTCCATGCATATGAAT
>ML795697.1:49026-79035 GCA_009831015.1 Picea engelmannii | reverse complement strand
TAATAGTGCAACAATAAATAATAATATATAATCAATATCTACAAAGAATACACACATAAATAGAGAAAGGAAGAGATAGAGAGAGAGAAGTACTATAAAGGTAATAACAAGTAGTATTTTATTGATCCTTGATAAATCTTTCTTATTACAGTGACATGATGATACTCTACACATAGAGGGGACTTAGTTACAACTATTTTAACTAGCTTTGTCAATCAATTGACTTGATTACTTAGTCGACTCTTACATAGATATCTCTAGTTGAATAGTCAACTAAAGCTCCTACAACATCTCCCCAACCTCAAATTATTCTTCATCCTAAAGAAGGAAGGAGATGGATGCAAAATTTACAAAAAAAAAATGCTTTCTTTCCTAAAAGATTTGTAACAAATACAAAAGTTCTTCCTTGACACTTGTCTACTTGTATACTACTTGTCATTACAGGTTCCATTGTAGTCGATGGTTTGTTTAAGAAAGGGATTGGTTGGAATAATAGGTTACTTAGTCCTACAAGATGGGGTGGTGGATCCTTTGACACAACTATATTTGTCTTCCTAGTGCCATTCACATATATTTTATAGATATGTGGTGAAACAAATTTCAAATTTCTTCAAAACTCTACCACTCCTCAAAAAACCACTCTCTTGCTATGTTGGCATGCTTGATATCAACCAAAAATTCCATCTTAATGTTGAAGGGTGCATTTTATATTTCTTTCAAGTTAGGGTTTAAAAGTTATTTCATATGCATAACTTGTTTGTGAGCTAACCAAATATGTGAGACTACCTTGGTAGTCTCCATTTGAGCAATATTCCCTTCTTGAAACCATTCTCTTGTTTTGTAATGCCATCTCTTCTTTTGTTTTCCTTTCTTACAAAAGTTGTGTGCTAAGCTCATCCCAACTTCTTACATTTGTAGTTGCATCTCTTCTATCTTTCTGTTGACAAACTCTTACCCCAATGACTTCAATAGTATACATATATTGGCATAATATGATGGCCAATTGTCTAGTATGGCGTTATTTTATTTAGTCACGTTTCCAGTTTCATTTAGTTTCTATTGAATTTTCTTAAACTATGCATATTCTACATCCAATATTGCAATTATTTTATCTTTCTTTCAATCTTCTATTTTCCTCCTTAAGTTTTTCATGTCAATTGATACGTTGTATTGTGAGGTTCTTTAAATTGTCAATAGGATCAACATTCTTTACAGATATTGACATCCTTAGTGCTTGCTCCACTCTCTCTTTGCGATATTTCCACATCATTTTTCTCCTAGGTAAAATATCTTGAGGGAAACCTCTCGGGGACTTCCCCTCATTCCAAGGATGGTACCTAGGCTAAACCCTAGATTATTCAGGGCACAAGGCAAGATAAACAACTCATTAACGGATCATATATAGATCAACAACAATTGAATCTCTAAGAGAAAACATGTCACAAAGTGACATTTGAACCCAGGTGGGAAGGATAACAAATTTTCCTTGCAACCACTCAAGCTACACCCAATTGACAACTTTCCACATTAATTTATCCTTTTATTTCTTCTATTTTAGATTTATTGTCACCCTAGTCCATCTCGTATTTTTCTCTTTGATTAGTACCTCATGTAGTACTTGTATCTCACCACCTAACACATCCTTGGGGTCAAACAAGAATACAAATTTTCCAAATTAGTCCTCCTAGACCTTAAATATTGTAAATGTTTTGTTTTGGTCAACTTGTTCTTTTTTATTTTCTTTGTCTATTGTGTACTCTTTTGATAATTTATTTGTTTGTCAATAGTTTCTTTTTCGTACTCATTGTATGTTGTTTCTTGTCGTGGACTTGTCAAATTTTCTTACCTTTGAATCTTTAATTCTCCGCAATCTACTTTCTAACTTTGTTGATTTCCTTTTATTGAATTTATTGTTCATTCTTGGTTCTACATGCCTTGACTTATTAGCCTCCATTGGGATAGAGATCGATCATGTCATCCTCTTTTCCATTTCTGCCAAATCCTTATATTCTTCATTTGATATTCTATTGTACTTTGCACCCCAGTCCTTTGCCCTAATATTCTTCTAAGCTATATCTCTAAAATTATTTCTAAGCATTGTTGTAAAATCTTCCCATTGTTTTATAGGCATGTCTCTTGACCCATTAATTGTTGTATTGGTGTGCCTTCTACCATCATTTCATCGATGTAGGTGGCCATAAATGTTTATTAAGTCACCTTTTCTACTCTACTTTTCTTTTACCACTCTTTTGGTCATCTCATACTTTCCAACTAGACCATCAAATGCACTCCTTTTTCATCTCCTTGGTTAAATCTTGGTTTGGTGATTAACTTATATGGTTGCATCCATTTTTCCCATCCATTTCCTTTGTGTGTATCCTTTTCTTTCTCCACTAGGTTTCTTTCATTTCTATGGTGTTGCCAATTATGTTGAATTTCATTGCCTTGTCTCATTAGTTTCTTATTGGCATGTGGCTCTTCACTTCATTCACCCACTCTTCATGTGTGTTGCCTGCTAAAGTTATATCTTTACTCATTTCTTTGTTGACTCCATTTATGCTGTGTTGGATTATCTCTGTGAAATTCTTCTTTGTGTTTCTTGTCCCATTCGATTGTAATATGTATTTTATTTTTATTTTTTTATATTTCTTTTCTTTTGCTAGTCTTTTTGTAGTAGATGGAGTTCACAGCTTAAGAAATAGTCTACAAATAGTTACCTAACCCATTTTCCTAGCCGACGAGGTTGTTTTTTTTGTAATTTTGAGAGTTTTATTAAAAAAATCAATTTTCTAGTTTTTTAAGGATCAAGGGTGGTACCTTTTGAGTATGGCACCATTCACTGCTTTCTTTAAAAAAATTCCATGGAGTGTGTTTAGTTGTACAACTCCACTGGCTCTTACATCATCACTTACATAAGGTCCAAGCCAAGTTATTTCCATTTTTTTTGGCTTGTCCTTTACTTTTCCATGAGAGGAACAATTAATCTCCATTTATAAATTATTTTCTTTTCAAATGTCTATTGTGCCATCATTTATAATGTTTTTTTGTACCTCTTGATGGTGTAAGGCTATCCTTCTTTCTTCATATAGCTTATGTATTTTCTATAGTAAATTTTCTTTCCCTTGTGCTAGATCAATTTTTAATACTCTATCTCCACTTGCTCTAAAATGTAGTTGTATTACTACTTCTTGTCCACACGCTAATTTGAATAGGGTTTGTCCAATAACTCTCTTATAGGCATACACCTAAAGAATAGTATCGACTTTATCATCCTAATCTAACCTATCCACATTACACATTTTTATCAGTACTTTGGTTAAAACCTTGTTAAATGCTTTGACTGCCCCATTTGCTCATGGGTGATAGGGGGGACTCTTTCTATAGTATATTGAAAATCATTCCATCAATATACCTATATTGTTTATAAAATGTGTTTTGAAATCACTTATTAGTGTAAGTGGACATATAAATATAGTGATGGTGTTCTCGTAGATAAGCTTGCCTACTAGTTCTTTGGTACAATTATTGACTAGTTTTGCTCAACCAATTTTGTCAAGTACTCAACCGTTGTGATGATGTATTTTATCTTATTCTTTTCCCTCTAATTTAAAATGGGCCCATAAATTCAATAGCCCAAATATTTAAATGAATACTTGGATTGATTGAATGTAATGGCATCTCATCTTTTTATAGGGGATTCATATTCTTTGGCACTTATCACACGTGTTTACTTTAATTATGCAGTCTTTATTTGACAAGGGATGCCACCATAATACTACTTGTAAAATCTTCCTTCTTGTAGTATTTGCATGACAGTGACCACCTACTAGGCTAGCACATTCTTCCTCAATAATTTCTTATCTTTCATTTTTGAATGTATATATTCTTAGTACATCATCAAGTTCTATTTTATGTAGACTCCTACCAATTTGTGTGCATGGGACAACTTTCATGGCTAGTACCTTTTCTTCTTCTCTAGCAATTCTTGAGGAGCCTTACCTTCTTTTTCTTCTCCAAGTTACAAATCCCAGGGAAAACCCCCGAGTACTTCTCATTTTGAGGATGGTACTCAAGGTAAATCCTAGAATATTCGAGGCACAAGGCCAATCAATAACAGGGCTCAAAGCGATTACAATGATATACTCATTAAGATCTCAACATGTCACTTGCGAGAATTGAACCTAGGTGGGGAGCATAACAAATTCCTCCCGACCACTCAAGCTAAACCTAATTGACTTGAGGAGCCTTACCTTCTCGCAAAAACTGTACAATTTCTTCTAGATCTCTCGGGGCAACTTTGACTTTAAACACATGAGCATTAGGTAGGTCATCATCTATTCCCATTAGATCTTGTCTAGTCTTAGTTCTCAATAGGTGGTTAGGATCAACATGTGCCTTCACCAGTTTCACCATAATTTCAAACTCAAACTCTTGGAATAGTGACAACCATTTGCAAAATCCTAGATTTATGCATTGGATTGTTTCGCAAGTACTTTAATGCTTGATGGTTCGTGTAAAATATAAAAGGATTGGCCCACAAGTAGTGTCAAAATTTATGTAGAGAAAATATCATCCCTAGTCCTTCTCTTTATGTAGTTGAGTAGTCCCTTTTTGCCTTGTTAAGCTTTTGAGTATCATAATAATTTGGGTGGTCGATGCCATCCTCTGCAGGATTTGCTAAAACAACTCCCATTGCTATATTCGATGCATCGACGTGAATATGGAACTTCTTATCCTAGTGAGGGAATCTTATATGGGAGCCTTGATTATCGCTTTCTTTAATATTTCAAATGATTCAATGCAAAATATACTCCATGCAAATTCTTTGTCATACTTTAACAAATCATCTACAAGGGAGGTTATATTGAGTAATGTTTGATAAAATTTCTATAATATCATATGTGACCCAAAAGTATTCTTATTTTCTTTGGATTTTTGAGGGGGTTTTTCCCCAAGGAATTTTGATATTTACCATATCAACCTTGACACCTTCTTTGCAAACTACATTCCTGAGTAGTATGTCAATTGGTGTAGCAATGACACATTTTATTATGTTTACACATAATCTGATTTAAAAAAGCCTACATCTCTCCAACATCATCCTTAGCCAGTGTATTCCATTCTTGAGCATGCTATATATGGTATGTTCATTGAAGTATACAACCATAGTCTTATATATAAATTCTTGGAATGCTTCCACTACTATCCTTTAGAAGACAATGAGAACAATATTTATCCCAAAAGGCATCACCTTATATGCAAATAACCCAATCTCCATGACAAACATGTTCTTCTCCTAGTATTCATTGGCTATGGGTACTTGATTGTATCTAGAGAAACCATCCGCGAACGAGTAGCACTCATGGTCTACTACCTTATTTATAATCTCATCTACAAATGGTGTTGGCAATGGATTTGTGAGTGCCATCTTATTCAAACCTCTGAAATCAACACAAATCCTTAATCTCTTAGGTTCTTATTTATTTGGATATACCACCACAAGAATGGCCCATTCAACTCTATCCATGGGATATTAAATTCTTGTTGCAAGCTTGTTCTCAATTTTCTATTAAACAATTTCCTTGTATTTATGTGCAAGTTTATATAGCCTCTTCCTCACATGCTTTGCATGTAGGAATAAGTTGATCGTCAGCTTTCCCATCTTCTCGACTAATCCTTTTAGATCTTTACAGTCTCTTGCAAATACATCTTGATACTCCTTTAGCAGGTTGACTATCTCTATTTTTTTCTTTTTTTACTAGTAATCACCAATCCTCGTCATCTTTGGTCTCCCATCATTGAATATATTGACTTCTACTCTCTTTATCTTTGCATTCATCCATTTACGTGCTTTTGATTCATCAATACTTTCTCCCTATTTTAAATCATTGTATGATGATGTAAATTTGATCTTGTCATGTTTTTCTTCCATATGGCCTTTTTATTTGTTCACTTTAAATATAGACCTTATTGGTTTGTTGACCACTGCATGATTTTTTTTCTACCTAAAACTCTTTCCATTATAATTCTCATTCTCCATTTGAATTATTTTCTATATAAGGTTCCCTTCTCGTTGATATGTAGGTGTGATCGTGTTGCAAGTCAAAGTCAACAATGTGTCTACTTTCGGCTTACATTTATCTTCTCTACTCTTATCAGTCCTATTTTCAACCATATCCCCCATCTCCTAGATTGTTGGTTCTAACATCTCTTCTACATGACAAAAGGAGAAGTCTTTGATAAAGTTTATCTCAATATATTCCAATTCCATGTCTCTCCTTTTGTTGTTTACACGTTATACCATTTATATACCACATCCTCGATTGTACTTGGGAACATGTGTGGCCACACTCTCTCATCGTGGTATCCAATTTCATTCCTCTCTTTTTCATAATAAGCTCTATTTTTTCCAAGGAAAAAAAATAATTTTATTTATATAACAAAAATACATAGTCAAATTCACATGGAATTCATAAGTGATTATAACCCCTTTACATGACATTCCTATGTCCAATCCATCATCACAAAAAACAGTTGAAGTTTGTTTTTGTTCAGTTACATCTATAGCCTCTTCAAAAAGAATAAAAAATATTCAAAGTAGTACATTAACCATTCATTTAGTGATTTGTGATAGTCCATCATTATATAAAATCTAAGATAAATAACTAAAAATATTAAATTTAGGTCCATGGTTCATGATTATATCATGCAATGTGTCCATTCTGGATTACTGTACTAATCTAGGTTCCTTGATCCATCCCAACTTGATCTAGATTATTTTTTGGCACGAAATGAGAGCGGAGATATAATAAAGAAATGTACAGAGATATATCAAATATCCAATAATATAACAGAGATATATCAAAGATATAACCATAAACATAGAGTTATAGTAATACACAATTTTTATTAATGAGCGAAATGTACAAAACTATAGAAATACAAAGTGAAAGACTCGCTATAATGGTGGTTGTTTATGTTTGAGAAGAGATGTGATGGCTACATTCATTCGCAAGAAGATGATTGTTACAATGAGGCTCCAAAGACATTTTTAACATAAAGAAAATACAAAACCCTAACCCCGGAAGATGAAAATCCAATAGTTTTGTGGACCCCGTTTTGGGTAGTTTGGTGTATCAACTTCGCGAGGGCGTAAATTTGGCATATGATCTCTGTTTGGGGCGCATGATAGCTCGTTGGAAAGGTATCAACGAGGAGATTCATTTTGGGGGCTCAATTATATCCTTAGACAATTTTTAATGCTCATGATCGTGAAAAAAACGTCGTTTAGGCCCTCAAAATGGCCCCAAAAGTTTAGGATCCGAAAAATGCTAAAATTAGTAAATTACCAACAAACTGTTTTGAGTTAGATGGAATAGGTATGTGGTCACCAATATCCACTTGGATAAATCCTCCCTCCATAGGAAGCAATGGTCTCCATTGCATTGAGTTCCTGGGGGAGAGGGGAAAGCGTTTGTTGAATCTAAATCTTGGCGAGTTGTTTACCTTGCTGGAGAAGTTGTGTTGCTTAGCTTGTTGAAGGTTGTCACAAACCTGTTGTTGGAAGGGTTTACCGTGTAAAACGAACCTATTGTATCTTGGATTGACTGGGTAGTGTGTAGGTACCATTG
This sequence comes from Picea engelmannii, assembly GCA_009831015.1. NCBI lineage: Eukaryota > Viridiplantae > Streptophyta > Pinopsida > Pinales > Pinaceae > Picea > Picea engelmannii. The sequence goes on along the minus strand of ML795697.1, from coordinate 71,404 downwards.
TAGGTGAAGAAACAATATCTTCTTTCTCTTCTGCCTTGGGCCAAGGCTACAGTGGTTGCAGTGTCCTTTTGTTCACCTTTTGAACAGATTGTGAAGAGCTTGAATTTTGCAGTATGAGAGATTACCTTGTGACACTGTTTTGGTGAGACAATAGTCAGAACTACCTCTAGTATCCTGTAGAGATGACCCCGTGGAGTAACAATGACACTACGGGGTCGAGACTAGTAAATAGCATGGCGCTTTCATATATATGGTTGGCCCAAAATAACATCATAGAAATCTCGTGGGGAAATATCACATAATACCTCATCCTTGAAGAGTTAGATGTCGTATGACAATCGACATTGTTGGCTGACATGAAGATTCTTTGATACCCAACTTGGTGCGCAAGGTATGGAAATTATTTATGAACTCCGACATTATTTTTCCCCTCTCTTGTCGCAGTGTGGTCCATCTCATGTACTGGTTGTCACAGCTACCAACAGGGTAATATTGTTCCTTGACCGCATCCACACAAAAATCCCAAGTGGGCTCAGCCCCATATATTCTAGAATCCTCTGTGGAGATTTTCTCCGAGTAATTTTCCCACCAATGTTTGACATGGGGGAGAGCCTTAAGGAGTGTGAAGGTGATCTTTTCCGTGTCAAAAAAATTGTGAACAAAAAAATAACCTTCTAGCAGATTTAACCATTTTTTTAGGGCATCCACATCTATCTAACCTTCAAATATGAGAATATCAAAATTAACTTGTACCTTGAAAGGAGAGGTGACTCCAAAGTGGCCACTTGATGAAGATGTTTTTGTTGTTATTGACAAATGTTGAAGGATGTGGGAAAAATTCTCCATCATTTCGTGCCTCTATCGCGCGAGAGCTTGCTCAAGCAACGGATTAATAGAATCTTATGCTCTGTCGTCTTTCTTTTATTCTACCATGGAGAGTTTCTTGGGCATGTGAGAGTGATTGTCCTCAAGAGAGACAATATCAAGACCCAACTTGCTATACTCGGACCTCGTCGAGGACATGCATTGAAAGACGATCAAGAGCAACCTGCTTTGATACCACTGATCCAAATTATTTTTGGCATGAAATGAGAGCGGAGATATAATAAAAAAATGTAAAAAGATATATCAGATATCCAATAATATAACAAAGATATATCAAAGATATAACCATAAACACAGAGGTACAATAATACACAATTTCTATTAATGATCGAAATGTACAAAACTATAGAAATATAGAGTGAAAGACTTGCTAGAATGGTGGCAGCTTATCTCTGAGAAGAGATGTGACAGATACGCTCATTTTCAAGAAGATAATTGTTACAATGAGGCTCCAAATGCCTTTTTAACATAAATAAAATCCAAAACTCTAACCTCGGAAGATGAAAAGCCAACAGTTTTGTGGACCTTGTTTTGGGTAGTTTGGTGTATCAACTTCCCGGGGGCGTAACTTTGGCATACAATCCCTGTTTTGGGTGCACGATAGCTTGTTGGAAAGGTATCGACGAGGAGATTCATTTTGGAGGATTAATCAAAGCCATAAGAGATCATTAAGGTTCCCGGTCGTGAAAAAATGTCGTTTAGGCCCTCAAAATGGCCCCAAAAGTTTAGGATCTGAAAAAACTGCTAAAAATAGTAAATTGCCACAAACTGTTTTGAGCCAATTGGAATAGGTGGGTGGAAACAGGTATCCACCTGTATCACAATTCAATCTTTTAAGAGCCCCTCTGCACCATTGTTCATATCCTTGTAAATATGAGACAAAGATGCATATGAGAAACATGTCAATAAATTGATCGCTTTATCATACAAGGGCCATAATGTAAATTCCTGAGAGAAATTTCTTTGTGCATCCATTGGATAACCAACATTGAGTCTCCAAAAATTTGTAATTGGGTTACACCAAACTCTTGTTCTAGTTTTAGTACCAACTATAAAGTCATCATTTCACAGAATTCATTGGGTCCTTGACCAATTCTAGCTTTAAAAGAAATATTGTGATCTAAAGATAGGTATATTATGCCTCCTAAACCTCCCTTGGAAGAATTCCCCTACAAATCACCATCGGAAAAATCCCATTGAATATCCTTATTTATTTCCACTTCACCTTACCTATGAGGAATAGATTTTTCATACGCCAATGGATAGGCATTTAAATTATTTATGGCTTGAACAACACATTTGAGGTGAAGTGTCTCTTTGTCTTCAAACAACTTTAGATTTCTGGAAAGCCATACTCCCCATACTATGTTGAGAGGTGGTGCTTTGATCTTGGAAGTCTCCTTTCTGCTATATTAGGTTTTGAAGGTCCCTTCAAGACTTCCTCCTATCTAGAAATTCTCGATCCCTATCAATGTTTCCACCTCTTTGAAGATGTGTAGTGTGGTAGAGGAAACACATCACAACACTTGGATGATCCCAACTATGCCACACTGAACAAAAATTAAATGTGCAAGAAGACCAAGGAGATCAAGGGAATCCTCTATTTTGTGGTTTATTATGGCAGGTAGTTATGTGATGTAATTGAACATATTTATGTAGCTTAATACGTTAGTTAAATTAGTGTGTAGATATATTCAAAGATAACTAATGAGACGAATTGTATAAGTAGTCTCTCAAGGATAAAAGTAGTGGTTGGTTATTGTTAGGGTTGTTCACTTGTTGGTTCTATTGTTGTAGGACATACTTTGTGCCATTGTAATGCTTCTACTATTGTGATGATCACATAGTCCTATTGCATGTAGGATGATGGATTGGATATGTATGTTAGAATGGAATAAAACAATATGCCATTTTTTCAAATTGTGACTCTTATGCTTTATATGGATGATTGGTACAAGATTGATTCTATTTACTCTATGCCATATTTATGTGCCATTGTAATGCTTCTACTATTGTGATTATCTCATAGTCCTATTGCAAGTAGGATGATGTATTGGATATGTATGTTGGAATGGAATGAAATAAGATCCCCTTTTTTCAAATTGTGACTCTTAGGGTTTATATGGATGATTCGTACATGAGTGATTCTATTTACTTTATTTCAGGGTAGATTTGTTGTGGGTTATGAATGTGAATATGTTGTGCATGTTAAGGAGTTGTAGAGAACTAGCTTTGGTTTTGTTATGAAGGATAGATAGGATAGAATGGTAGAATACTAAACCTACAACCTACCTCTCTATATTTATCCTTTGCACATTCTTTAGGTGATACCTTCCCTTCACGGGGATTGAAAATGCCAACACTAGACTACATCGAACCCTTTTTGGACACCTAAATGGACCCTAGTCTACCAAATAGAGCCCACAAACATTTACATTTTTAGGACCTTATCATGGGGGAGGAACTCTTACAGGATGAGATTGAGATTCTCGAGATTATAGTTAGACGACTAGTTTGAGAATAGATTCGAGGAATTCATTAGACAAAAAGCATAGTTGCATGGAGGGGATTTTGAACATTGTAAGCAAACAATATTGCATGGTGATGCTAGTAGGAATTAATATGAGATATTCTAGGTGGAGTTCATATTGATTCTCTATTAATGGTTGCAATGACTTAAGAATAAACCAAAGCACGCCTATATGGAAAATGAGATAGTGGAAGGGAACATTTAGAATTTAATTGTGCTACAACGAGTAGATCATTCGATAATTCATGTAGTTGATTTATGGGTGAAGACCACAGAGAAAGGGTTTGTTGTAAATGGATTCTAGTCCTATTCAGAGGCCTAAGAAGAGTTTAAGAGGGGTGTGTGTGGAAGAATGGTAAAAGAAACCCTTAACTTGATAAAGATGTTGTTGGTTGTGGAAGGTATGCTACCTTTTGAACCCATTAGCATGGTAGAGTAAACACCCTGCATCATGGGGGTGGCTGGAATAGTGTTGGTGACACCAAGGGATTAGAAGAAATGGTATGATGTGGAGAGTGAATAATAAAGAGAGGGTTGAACGACTTATGAGGAGGGCCAAGATTACAAGTCGATGATGGATTAACTAGATGTGCATAGTTGAGAAAAGAAGTGAATAGTTACAGAATGAGATTAATGATGAAGGAAGCAATGAAGGAAGGTAGCAAGAGTTGAAGAACTTGAGGAAGCAAGGAGATATGGCCAACCAAATGTTGAAGGATATGGGTTTAAATCTAGAAGGAAGTCAATTGAGAGGACATTGTGGTGAAGTGACATCGATGGGTTTAGAAGGACGATTGTAGAAAGGGTTGTAAATGAATGATGAAGCCTAGACCGGGATGGTAGATTTGCCTCTAAGAGAATTTGTATTCTAGTCCAATATTGAGAAACTAGAGAATAGAGAAATATAAGGAGATGTGCCACGAGAGAATGAAATCATGGATGTATTTGGGCCATTTTAAGGAGAAAAAATACCCCAAGAGAATGTGGTATTATTGATCGCCAGTGAAACCGACTAAGCATTGGCCACAGCCCAGGTGTCATTGAAAAATCAACTACCTTTAAATAATTATGTAGATTCTAGTTTTATTTCGGTAATATTCAATTGGAAAGAGGAGGGAGTAGTGGTAGTGGTGGGATTCAGTCAAGAATTAATCAAGGGGGTGGTAGCACATACCATAAATAGAGTTGAAAATTTGTAGCACAACCAAGTCTAAGAGGATTTATTTTGATCGGAATTATTCTAATAATATGGCGGGAACACAAGGTGGATCTATGTTGAGATTAACTTATTTTCAAGCAAGGGTAAAGAGGATGAAAAGAAACATTAGTTTCTCTACAAGGCTATATGGAATGTTAAGTGGACTTCCCCAACAATAGAGATGGTATATTTTTAGACAACTCTATGGGGCATGGCCTTGCAGTGATATATGAATTTTATGCACAATCAACAAGTTGGGGGGACTCTAACCTTAGATGAAGCAAACTAAAAATTTATTTCTTAGTTCCAACAACCTAAGTCAAAGCAAAAGAGTAGTGCAAAGCTAAAATATATTAATCAAATAGAAGGGGAGATTGCATTGGGAATATGCTTAGAGGTTCCAATATTTGATGAATCAATTGACTTATGAGATCCATGATACGCAACACAAAGAATGGTTCATCGAGGGCCTCCTCCCTTTAACTAGAATTCCTCTAATGCCACAAAGGATAATCTCCAAGGGAAGCATTGGAGAAAGTTATGAGGATAGAGTCTATTGCGAGATATCATGGGTATACACACATTACAACATCTAGCTCATCTCCAAAGTTAACATAATTTCAGACACAAAATGTAGTGTTGACAAAAAAAAAATCAAGAACTAACTAAATTGAGAAGGTAGAAAGATAACATGTGTGGTGTACCAGTTGCAAAGTGAAAGGACATCATGCAAATCAATGCCCCCTACTTAGAGGAGGAGTTGCATAGGGTTATCCAATTATTCCATTCATGGGTAGACCTTTAGGTAGAGTTTCACAAGGGTCTTTATCTAGCCCTTTCTAGAATATGTAGGTGAGGGATTACTATGAAATTTCTAGAGGGTATGGCCATACTCCACAACATTAACTCACTCTACAAAAAGTACTACCTAGTTGTTGTAAATGTACATTTTAAGTTTTATAGAACCAACAAACATAGTACAAAAAACTGATGAACTCGGTAAGCCTTGGCATAAATTATGTAGAAGACCTCATTTTGGGTGGAAGATAACTCCCAACCATAAGGCAGAGTCAATTTCAAGGGAGAGGATATCAAGGAGGTGGAGCTAGTGGAAGGTTTGGTCCAATTTGGTTTTTTAATTGCGATGAAGTGGGGCATTTCTTCCAATATTTCCCACTTATTAGGAAACCAAGGTGTATCAATTGTGGAGCCATGTGACATACTACTAAATATTTCCCTCATTTTATTGAGCAATGGGAAGCTTGCACAAGGTAGCTGACTAATTACCTATTGAATGATGAGCCTAGGTTGATTGGTGGAGGAATGAGACCCATAATTAGTATGTTATGCGCAGAGGTTTTTAGATTGGGAAGATGCCAACAATCAATCACTAGTTAGTATTCTAAAAGATATCCCATAAGCACCTAAGATTGATGCAATAGAACATAAAGGCTTCTTGCAAGGAGCTATTAAAATAATGAATAATGAAAATGTGCCTACAACTCTATAAGTTACATAGAGAACTACAAGGCTCCATGTCCCAGAATCTGCAAGGATAACATAAAGTTGGGGAAGACCCCCATTTGGTGTAGACATAGGCAGTTTGATTGAGACTATATGGTAGTAATTTTAGTTGTTTGCTCATATCCTGGAGGATGAAGAGTTGACTAGGAAGTTGTAGACTTCTGCTAGATAGTTGGTTGGATATTGATATGAAGAGTTTTCTCCCATTGCTACTAATTTACGTGAGGGACACTCACATTGGGTTAAGAGGAGGAAGGCTAGGATAGGAAGACAATTCAAATAGGATTCCCAAGTCAATGTGTATGATAATTGAAGATGTGATGCTAGATTTGGGTTCAAATGTTAACATTTTGCCTAAACAATCATGGGAGATGATGGGAAATCCAAGTTGATATACTCCTAAATCCAATTGTGCCTAGCGAAAAAGTACTGCATTTTTCAAATTGGATGGTTGAAAAATGTGAAAGTTGACATTATCATAGCTAAAACAATTGTAGATTTTAAATTCATTGAGATAATGGATGAGAAGGATCCATATCTGAATTTATTATGGATCGAATGGGATTTTGAAAGTAGTTTTGTAATTGATTTGAAGAAGGAAATGATGATTTTTTAATTTTATGGTACTTATAGGGTAGTACAACCTTTATACCTATACCATGACCCTCGATACATTGAAATCATAAAATATGCTTTTTAGGACACTCATGTGTTATATCATATTTATAATTTGATAGTGTGGAAGAGAGAAGATTATGTAAACCACACTACAGTTGGACCAGTTAGCTAGCAAAGCATTAACTCCATTGATAGTGTTTCAAAGGAAGCTATGTACTATTGGTAGGAATACAACCATAAGATTTCTAGTGATGTGCTTCAGTATATGTTGTTCATGACTTGGGATAGAGATTAGAGACCCTCATAATTATGATGGGACTGGATATGTTAAAGACTTTTTGGATGCCATGGAGTACATAGCTATGGAAGACCAGAGGGTACTAGCATTATATGTTGTGTTAATGGATATCATTACTTATTGGTGGACCACACACAATGAGAATATCCCCGTCTAGTTTGTAGTGCAACTTGATATGGTACATAGGTTTGTCCCAAACCCACCCCTATTTTTTTCATTTCAAGATTTATCTTTGACTAATTGGGAAATTGTGGAATTTATGGAACAATATCAAGGAAATATAGACCTTAGTATTCACATAGAAAAGTTGTATACAAAAATGGGGTCAATAAGGCCTTCATCAAGATTATTGGGTGCATAATTTATTGTATAGCTTGGGGCCTATTCCAAGGGCTTGGTGTCACCATGAAGAATCTAGGAGATATACTAAGGATTGGCCTATGGCTTAGGATAATTTTTTTGTTGCATTTTCCTAAAATGATAAGACTTTTAAAATAATAGCTACCATGATGGTTATCAAATAATTTTTATTCACTAATTAGTTACCAAATGGTTTTAACACTGGGAATTGTTTACAAGATTGCAAGTTGGCCAATTTGAGGGAATTGGACAAGAAGTTAGTTGAACCACTATGTTGCAGAAAGGTGGGACATTGTGAGGGAGAAAATAATGACTTGGAGGAGTTCTGACATCTCTTATTTTAGGAGTCTAAAGGTTCTACGAATATCTAAGAGAAAGGTGAAGGAACATATGAGAAAGTTTACCAACAACTAGTGAAGTTGTGGAAGATTAATTTTGGTATAGAGGAATGCTTGGAAACTGCCTCTATGGGAAATTATTGGGACAAGTAAACTAGATTAGATGTTGCAATGTTACTAAAGGAGTATGCAAACCTAATCCCACAAATTTAAACATGAATGAAGGGTATCAAAGGGAAATTAGGTGAGACAAATATTAAGTTGTAGCTAGATGCAAATCCCATGAAACGATGGCCTTATTGTTGAGGAAAATATATGAATTATCTTGCTCAAGCATTTTCGAATCTTACCTTGCTAAGACAAGATAGTCGAGAATATCACCCTATGTTTTATAGCCTCAAAAATATTTTCCCAATCCACAAGTATTAATTACAAGGGTTTAGGATGATTTTTTTAATGAAAAGAATATTGCAAAATAACATAAAAAATTGATAAATGTTTTTGAAAAATATACATATTACAGAAAGTAAATGTGGAGATCAAAAAGAAAAAGCAACCAAGTCACAGGTACACACAAATGAAACATAATAACAATATGCTTTATTTCATTCCAAGAAATCAAAAGCGTTTTTCTCTTTACAAAACCCCTATGAGGACATGGACCAAAGTCTAATTTAGAGATCCCCGATGAAAATCGTACAAAAGGACTCTAACAAGAAGTAAAAACTAAACTTTATAATAAGGATCAGCTTGCCACAGACTGCTGCCAATTTGACTCTGCAAAATATCCTTTGTCAATTATGAAACTTAATCCATAAACAAACAAGTATACACAGACTATCAAGGATGGATCAACACCTCTAAAACAAACATCTGATTGATTTGGTTCAGTTCTGAACCTTGCTGTCTACAATAGGACCCTGTTGTCAAAAAGAGAATTAGGCTTTGAATGAACTCAAGAATGAATGAAAACTGAAACTATCTCATGAAATCAAAAGAGCAAACCTTAGTCTTGCTTTCTCCTTCTATTCTCTCTTTGTTTCTTCTTCTCATTTAGCTTTTATGTCTTCCAAATAAGTTGAAGTAGTTCAACTACTTTCTTTAGTTAAGGAGAAATAATAATAATAATAATAGTTAAGAGTATTTATTTAATAATAACTAGGTAGGTGGGACCCCTTGTGACTCCCTTCTTTTATTCTTTTAAAATTATAAAATAAAACACAATTGGTAATCATTTAAACACATGTCAACTTGTAACTCCCTTAAATACCTTCAAAATCTGAATATTGAAATATCAGAAATAATTCAAATCATATCCAAAAATATGTAAATATCCACATAATCCACATTATCCCAAAAAATAGCTTTTTGTCCAAACTTTCAGCAGACCACTGTCTTCAACAACTCAATCATAAAAACACATAAATTAAAATCCATACATGCCACTCTCAGAGGCAATCTTTCTTTTATCATTGTTGCCCCCCTCTGACTTCCCAGAAGTAGCCTTTGGTTGATTTGAACCTTAAGGTTGTATCTCACTAATAACATGGGAACAATCATCCTTCAAATGGATACGGGAGGACATTGATTTTGAAGAGTCATTTGAAGGGGAGGAAGGGGAGGCAACAACTTTGCCTTTATCTTGCACATGGGGGACATCAGTTTTAAGCCTTTTACTAGCATGAGAGGATTGAACAAGTGAATGCACAGGGGCAATTTGAACATTAGGATTTACAGGTGGTGGAGGGGGTAATGACAAATTGGGCTAGCCATGACGGTGAGAGACAGTCGGATTGACAATCTCTTGCCATCCATCATTTGCAAGGACACATGAGGAGGCACATGAATACCAGGGATGTTTTAAGGTTGAAAGGGGGGTCTCTCTAGTCGAGGTTGTATTATTCCTTGTCCAATCCAGTTAAAGAACCCAACTTGGAACAACTAGTTCAATTCCTGGGGGTCAACATTAGAATGAATGGAGAATCTAGGCCTTTTAGGCCCTCTGTTCAAGTAACCTCTTCCTCTATTATTTCTGCCATGGCTACCCCTACTGAAGAAACTCATCCTATATGCAACAATTCATCAATAACTAGCCCTTAACATACCATACATCACATTCTGCTTGCATGAAACAAAATTTGGCTCATGAATTGACACAAGACCCATGCAAATCCATCCATAAGAAATGATTTAATAATTTCCAAGTGAGCAGGGGGTGGTAGGGTTCATGGGACATCTGGAGGGAGTGTAATGAGTGAAAAAGTGATAATGAGAGGGGATAAATACACAAGTACTGCTCAACAATTAATAAAATAATTTAAGTGTGCAAACAAATACCAAAAATATTAGTTGCCATATATTTCTATGTTATCACTTTTTGTTGTTGTTATACAGAGTTTTTTTTAATTTATTTTATAGAACAGGGTTGTCGAAATGAAATCGGAGCTATGAGGGGGATATAATGAGCGAAAAGTGGTAGCATGGTAGGGATATGGATATTGTTCATATAAAATAAATCAAATCAAACAATTAAACATAACTATCAGCATTCACTTTTTAAAAACCACTATCAAACTGTCATTTCTTTTACAGATTATTTGTTGACTTTCAAAAACAACAGCTCATATGCCCAGAAATACTCAATTACAGTAGCCTTTGCATTTATATAATATTTATATAGCATTCCTATCAAAAATCTTGCAATCGATATGATGAACATAATAACCCTCTGAGCCACAGCCATTCGTATTCTAATGCTAAATCTCTTTTCCTTTTAAAACCAATAGAAGACGCACATTGATCTCAACCATTTATAACCAATTCTTACTTTAAACTCAAATAAGAACATGCACATAATTAACCACCACTATCCATTGTTTAAACATTGTTGGCATAATCGAACTGGGCGTTAGAACTCATAGTCGGGCCCCATCCATTCACACATAATGCTCCATTAAAAATAATCAACAAAAGAACCAATTCAAACAACATTCAACAGATAACATGCAACTATGAGTCCAAACTTCACATAAATTATCATGTACAAACTTCTCTTCTTTTTTTTTAAATTTCCCAATTGAGAAATAGAACCAACTCGTGCCGAGGGTCGAACTATGTATTATGTACATTGAAATAATCAATAAAATTAAAAATCAATGGCTACGATACAAGAGGGACGGTAATGATGGGGGGCTATGATTCCACAAGAGAGGGGGCTAAAGGGGGATACAACGGGAAACCCTTGTCATTTGTTGAGTCAATGTGCCATTACCACATAATCCTCCCTTTGACTTGCTAGACACTCAATCATTGAATTCATGTAAGAGGGTGGGCGTGAGAAGTCACGTCCCTTAGTTATTGGGAGCATGGGTTGAAGTATAATCAACATTGGGGAGTGTGGGAGTCAACAAGCAAGGGAGAAGAAGGAAATTCATTTGGAAAAAGGAGGGGAGTTTTAAATGTTGATTTTTGGGAAGCAAGAGGAGAGCTAAGTGCTAGGAAGAGCGCCAGTCATGTTCTTCTTGAAGGTAGCCATTATTGGGTTGTGTTTATGCTAGAAATGTGGTTTATGTGCCTGTAAAAATAGTTTGTGTGTCTATGGATCATTTTCACGTTGAGAAAATGACTCAAGAACCTTGTGAAGGCTATTATGAACTCTCTTGGAGTGGTTGAGAGTTCCTGGAGCCCCCAACTATGAGAATCTTGGCCAATCGAGTGCACTGGAGCCATGGAGGGAAGTGGGAAGGCTTGAGGGAGCGTGCGTAGTGAAAGGGGATCCCATTCCCTGAGTTGTGCAGGTTGTGGGGAAGAGAGATGGTGGATTGGAACTGTTGCTGGAGTAGAACTTAGTTTTTAGGCTACTAATTATGTAAAGTGGATAGCCAAGAGGGCCAAATCTCCTTGTGGACTCATAGGCTCATGTAACACCCTGTTTCCCCCAATCTGTAAAATAATTATATTGGCCAAGAACTATGGCAAACTCAAATATGTGAATGTTTGATTTGATGGACCTTTGTATAAAAGGTCGATGAATGTAAATTATGTTATGAATATGTGTTGCACGACTGCTGGGGAGGGGATGTGCTAAAAGAGACCACGATGGCTAATGAGAGGTGGTGGAAGGGACCTGGAATGGTTGCGTTAAATTCCACCGAACCAATTATATACTGGTTTTTACTTGCTCAAAGACCAAAGCAACTCTCTGACCCTGGAATAAATTACCCGTCAAGATGGTAGGTGGGGAGGCTCCTCAAGAGTTAATGAGGGGATGGGGGTGAACCGCCCATCCGTAGAAGCTCTCAGACCTGACCACGAACGGGGGAATTCATGCCACACACAATCTTGTAGAAAAGGCAAGAAAGGAAGTGTGAGGGGGAGGAGAAGAACGCGCGCAATAGGGATCACGGAAGAAACCGGAGGAACTCTGGAAATACAGGGAGTTCTGAACAGAGGAGAAGGAGAGTAACCTTCATCCTTGACTTCCGTTGAGCTGGAAGTAGGAGACTAAATCTCAAGCATCGTGGTCTAGCTCGGGGGTGGCTAGTGATAAATCTGTTTGGAGTCACTGAGCCTGCGGTTGGGTGGAAACGAGCACCCCTCTCAGCAGTCGTGTCACACCTTGTGTTTCTGATAAGTGTTTATGTCTTGTATTTTGAATTGAATATCCTGGATGCATGCTCATGTTTATACGCTCATAAATAGTTTCTGTATAGAAGTGATTGCCTTGTATGTTTGATTGGGAATAATGGATGCATGTTTATACTTATATGACCATAATCGGTTTATGTACAGATTGAATAAGTTCAGAATACGAGTTCGTTCCCTTGAGAATTGTCCCATCTACTTGACTCGTGCTCTGTCCTTGTTTAATTTCCCGAAGGCACCTTCTTCCGGGGATTTTCCTCACATTTCAGATTCGGAGTGAGTTCCTTGAAAAGACTACCTATACAGTAAACCCACGAGTTTACTTTACCCCGGTCACATAATTCATAGCTCGGCGAAGTAGGAAGGCATCTTAGTCAGGTCACCAAGCCTAGGGATAATTACCTAAGAATCATCTGAAGGTCCAGATGACCTGGATCTGGAAACCTTGTACAAGAAAGAGTAGTCCTCTCAGGTTTCAAAGTCGTGGGAGTTCGAAGCCCCGAGAGGTTGAATCTTGTGAATCAAGCTCAAAAAGGATAGTGAGCCCAAATATCGAAAGAGAATACCCCATCGTTTGGTAGACGAACGATCAGAATCCTTTCGGAAATACCCCAGATTTGTGAAGAGCGATGGATCTAGAGGAGGAGCTCAGACGTTAACACCTCGACCCCTTCAGCCTTCGCAAGTAGCGATGGGATCCAGGACCGCAGATCCAAGGATCTGTCAGAGCTCTATTGAGCCGTCAGATCTGGAGGCATGGATCAACATCCATTGATCTCGAGGTAAGGGGCGCATGGTTTAATTTCTTCGGCATTTCGTATACCGAGAAAGATAAGAGGGAGAGTCTTTCGACCCCCAGGGATGTGAAACTTTGAAAACGCCCCAACCGTTGGATCTGGAGCGCAGTGGCATGAGAATCACTGGATCAAGGATACATGCACGGGGTTTAGTCCCTAGGAGGTGCTCATAAGATTTGATATGGACCGTCGGATCAGGGGAGGCTCGGAGTTCATAAATTCCCATATCGAGAATTCGAGGATCGCAGTTTCGAAAGGTAAGGAAACTCTCTGTTGTGGATTTTCACGAATCGCTAAATCCTGAAGAGCGAAAGGAGTAGGACCCAATCCTTGGAGGAGGGTCATATGGCCCCATAGAGTTGAGGGCTAATAATCGTTGGGCCCCAACCGGGTTTCGGGGTTTCAGGACTCAAGAGGTAGAGTTGCATGGTCAACACAACTCCCAGAATCATAAAGAGAGAAATGTCGAAAGGTGGGTCCCAAGTATCAGTCAGAGGATACGTGCGGTGGAAGTCAAAGGAGTGGTCAGAGTTCCGGAAACCTTTCGAGTTCCAGGGATTTGAAAGGGAAAGGAGGAAGGCTTGCATCGCGAAACCCCGAAAGTTTAGAGGAATAGCTCCAGGTCATAGGACCGGTCGTATGAAAAGCGACTCAAGGGAGGAGCTAAGGATCTGTTAGACCCTTTCGGATTTCGACATTTCGAAAGACAAAGAATAGGGGAACGCTTGCATCGCGATTCCCTGAATCGCAAAATCCGAAAGCGCCTTTTTTTTTGGTAAGGCATGTGGTCATAGCCAATGATCACATGGAGGAGGATAAGGGAAGGGATGGTCTGCGCTAGGCCCCATAGAAATTCGGGGATTCTGTCCCTCGAAGAAAAGACGAAAATTCTAGGTCGTCGTAGTGGGGGTGTGATATATTGGTATCAGAGCATGGTTACAACACTTGGCCTTCTTGGGCTCATAAGTGAGTTGCGCAGAAACTCCATTTGAAGTACTCTTAAGAGGAGTAACCCTCTATCTTAACCCCCTTTATCAAAAGTTGAAGTTAAGAATGAAAATTCCTATTGTGTGTATGCATTGGAAAGATATGAATTATGCGTTGGTTGTGAATGAATACAATGTTGACTAACAACAAGTGTTTTTTTTTGTTTTTTGCACACAACTGGATGATCAATTGTGGGAAACTGTAGACGCATAGAATGGTGACACACCACGAAGTGGGGGATGGCTCCCACAATAGAGACAAAGAGTCTGATGAAAGGAGAGCGGTGGAGACCCCTCCAGATCTAGCTGAGACTATGAGGAGCCTCATGGTCGAACTACATAGCTGCAAGGCCGACAACGAGAGGTTGATAAAAGAGCAAGAAAAGCAAACGGAGATTAATGCAGTCTTGCTACAGATCTTATCCAACATACAAAGACAATTGCAGCATGGACCTGACACCAGTCACGCAGACCAACGACAGACAAAGAGAAGTCGAAGCCCACCTGGGATACGGAAACGTGGTCTTTTAAGTGGCCACACTGGGAGGAGCACCTCGAGAAAGGTCCACCCCAGAGATAAGGGACAAGCATCGGATGATTCCTCTGGAAAGGAAATTGGCGACTCGGAGGGATCTTCTAGTAGCAGAACTAGTTCTTATTCCCGAAGAAAATGAAAGAAGCAAAATTATTCCAAAAATCATAATCTTGAAGAATTCAAGAAGGCCAAACCACCCTCTTTCAACGGTGAAATAAAGAAGGGAGAGGAAGCAGAGGCCTGGCTACTTGGACTAAAGAAGTATTTCAGAGTCCATGACTTCTCGGAAAATTTGAAGGCCCGAGTAGCCACTTTCAACTTGAATGGGAAGGCTTTCATTTGGTGGGAAGACCTTAAGAATGTAAAAGGGATTCACAAAGAAGACCTATCTTGGGAATAGTTTGAGAAATACTTCAGGAAGAAGTATCTGTCGGAAAAGTATTTCGACGAAAAGACTAAAGAATTCTATGAACTCAAGTTGGAGCAACGCACCATAGAGGAATATGTCAGCAGATTCCTCGAGTTGCTGAGGTACGTACCCTATATAAAAGAAGAAAAGGCAAAGGTGCAACGATTCATCAGTGGACTACCTAAGGACTATCAGAATAGGATTGAGTTTGACGAGCCAAAGACCCTAGAAGACACTATTTGAAAGGCAAGATATTGTTATGAACAGCTTGGGCATAGGACAGAATCTCGTGAAGGCTGGAAGCAGAAGAATAGTTCGGGATTCCAGAAAAAGGGTTTAAATCCCCAAGATTTAGAAACTATAAAAAGGACTCAAGGATGAGCTTCCCAACCCGAAGTGTACACCAGCAGAATTTCCCCTCCCAAAGCGGAAATAAACATTTTGGATCTACCCCAGGAAAGATTGATAACCCGAAGAAAGAACCCTTAAAATGTTGGGGTTGTGGAGAAGAACATCTACTGAGGGACTGCCCGCACTGACAACAGAACAGTCGAAGAATTTACAACATTCAAGAAGCTACCACCGTCAATGACATGGCCAGGAGTATGCCGCAAATTTATGCAGCCGTGGATAATAAACAAGCTGACCACCAAGCTTCAGTGGTGGAGATGGAAGGTATGATCACCAACCATCTAATGTCTATTCTAATTGACCCTGGTTCAAATTTGAGTTATATAGCTCCTAAGGCTATTGATAAGTGTAAATTACAGCCACATAAACACACCAAGCCATGGTTGGTACAGTTAGCCAATGACACCAAAAGAAAGGTAACAGAGGTTATACCATCTTGCCAATTCACTATGGGTGAATTCCCCACCCAAGCAACCCTTAACATACTACCCCTAGGATCATATGACCTATTGATTGGTATGGACTGGCTAGCCACATATAAAGCCATATTGGATTGTTACCATAAAACCTTAGAATGTTTAAGTGAAGAAGGAAGAAGGATAACCCTTCAAGGGATCCAAAAACCTGTCTCGGTGAGGCGAATATCAACCCTTCAAATGAGAAAGTATTGTAGAAAGGGATGTCCACTATATGCGATACAAGTGTTGGAATCAATTGAAGATGACAAACCAAGCCTCGAAGACCACCCCACACTAAGAGAATATAGAGATGTGTTTCTGGAAGAGGTATCGGGTCTACCTCCGAGAAGGGTCATTGACTTCTCGATAGAACTTGCACCAAGAGCAGTGCCAGTGTCTAGGACACCCTATAGAATGAGCACACCCGAGCTAGTTGAGCTTAAACTACAACTAAAAGAAATGATGCACAAAGGCTATATCCGACCCAGCGTGTCCCCATTGGGAGCACCAGTTATGTTTGTGAAGAAGAAAGATGGTACCCTCCGACTGTGCATAGATTATAGACAACTCAATAAGGTAACCATAAAGAACAAGTACCTCTTACCCTGGATTGATGACCTGTTCGATCAATTGGGAGGTGCTTCCATCTTCTCAAAGATTGACTTGAAATCTGGATACCATCAAGTCTGAATCAAGAGTGAAGACATCCACAAAACCGCCTTCAGGACGAGATATGGTCACTACGAGTTTGTGGTAGTACCATTTGGATTAACCAATGCCCCTGCCACTTTTATGTGCTTGATGAATAATGTGCTCAGCAAATTCCTAGACAAATTTGTACGGGTTTTTATTGACGATATATTAATTTACTCCAAGAATAGAGAGGAACATGAGGAACATCTTAGACTTGTGCTTCAAGTGCTAAGAGAACATCAACTCTATGCCAAATTTAGCAAGTGCGACTTTTTCCAAAAGCAAATACACTACTTGGGCCATGTCATATCTAAAGAAAGAGTAGCAGTAGACCCTGACAAGATCAGGTCTATCATGGAGTGGCCTACCCCAAAGGATGTTTCGGATATCAGATCTTTTATGGGCTTAGTAGGATACTATAGGAGGTTTATAAAAGGATTCTCCAAGATTGGTTGTCCAATCACTGCCCTCCAGAAGAAGGGAGTTAAATTCCTTTAGACCCCAAAATGGGAAGAAAGGTTTAAATCCCTAAAACATCTACTGACCCACGCACCCGTGTTGAAGATCGTCGATCCCGAAGCTGACTTCCTACTGTGCACAGATCCCTGCAAGGAAGGGCTCAGAGGAGTCCTTATGCAAGGAGGAAGTGTAGTCTGTTATGAATCCCGAAAATTGAATGAGCATGAAGTCAACTATGTGACCCATGATCTAGAGTTGGTTGTCATAGTGCACGCCTTAAAAATGTGGAGGCATTACCTCCTGTGAAGGAAATTTGTACTTATGACAGACCACTGTGGATTATGACATCTGTTTGGCCAACCAAAACTCAATGCCAGACAAGCTAGGTGGATGGCCCTCCTTAGCGAGTTTGATTTTGAAATCAAACATATTAAAGGAAATGAAGATAAGGTGGTTGATTCCCTTAGCAGAAGTATGAAAACAATTCACCTGGCAACGATGAGCACCTACGAGGCGAATGTCAAGGAAAGAGTCAGGAATGCACAAGAAACATACACATTCTTCTAGACCGTGACCTCGTACCTGGAGCAAGAACCCACAGGGATAAAGTATGAAGGCTACCAGATGATAGATGGAGGTCTACTAACTTATAGAAACATATTGTATATTCCATATTGTGACAACTTGAAGAGGTTCATAATGGGTGAACTACATAAAATACCATATACTGGTCACCCGGGATATCAGAAGATGATCACGGCCACTAGGAAACAATTCTATTGGCCTGGGTTAAAGAAAGACATAGCTAACTATTTAGCTAAGTGCCTAGAATGCGAACAGGTTAAAGCAGAACACCGGCACCTAGTCGGATTATTACAACCTCTACCAATCCAAGAATGGAAATGGGAGACCATCTCCATGGATTTCATTACCGGACTACCAACATCAGCCAGACAGAATGACACCATGATGGTGGTGGTGGATAAATTGAGCAAGTCTACCCATTTTATCTTCGTCAAATCGACTTGCAAGGTAATAGATATCGTCAGCATATTCATGAAGGATATATTCAGACTACATGGTATGCCTAAAAAGATCGTGTCTGACAGAGACACGAATTTTACTTCCAACTTTTGGAAATCCTTTATGGCTGGTCTAGAGACCAAATTATTGTTTAGCACAGCCTATCATCCTCAAACCGATGGACAGACGAAAAGAGTGAACCAAATATTAGAAGACATGCTAAGAATGCATGTAATGCATCAACCTAAAAAGTGGGAAGATTACCTACCACTGGTGGAATTTGCCTACAATAACGGCTACCAAGAATCCCCGAAGATGAGTCCTTTCGAAGTCCTCTATGGTAGGTCGTGCAACACTCCAGTCAATTGGAGTAACCCAGTAAACAGAATTATTATTGGACTTGACATGTTGAAAGAAATGGAACAACAAGTGATTCAGATAAAACAAAATCTAAAGGTCGCTCAGAATAGACAGAAAAGTTACACCGACCGAAAGAGAACTCCAAGAGAATTCAAGACGGGAGACCACGTATATCTTAGAGTTAGGCCCAAGAAGAGTTCCCTAAGGATGGGAGCTTGTGAAAAGTTGGCACCTCGGTATTGTAGACCCTTTTAAGTCATAAATAGAGTGGGACCTGTAGCTTATAGGCTAGCACTTCCTCCCACAGTAAAAGCACATAATGTTTTCCATGTTTCATTATTGAAGAAATATGTACACGATTCTAATCATATAATTGACTGGTCTGTGATCCAGGTGGAACCAGAGGGAGAATTCCTGCTAGAACCTCAATGTATACTGGACAGAAAGGAAACCCCACTCAGGAACCGAACCATTGCACAGGTCAAGGTGCAGTGGAAACATTTTGGCCCAGATGAGGCTACGTGGGAAATGGAAGATGCCATGAAACAAGCATATTCGGTTTTGTTTACTTTTGTACACACATGTCATATTGATAGATAGAACATCGAGGACGATGTTCCTTTAAGGGGGAGGGAATTGTAACACCCTGTTTCCCGCAGTCTGTAAAAATAATTATATTGGCCAAGAACTATGGCAAACTCAAAGATGTGAATGTTTGATTTGATGGACCTTTGTATAAAACGTCGATGAATGTAAATTATGTTATGAATATGTGTTTCACGACTGTTGGGGAGGGGATGTGCTAAAAGAGACCGCGATGGCTAATGAGAGGTGGTGGAAGGGACCTGGAATGGTTGCGTTAACTTCCACCGAACCAATTCCATACTGGTTTTTACTTGCTCAAAGACCAAAGCAACTCTCTAACCTTGGAATAAATTACCCATCAGAATGGTAGGTTGGGAGGCTCCTCAAGAGTTAATGAGGGGATGGGGGCGAACTGCCCATCTGTAGAAGCTCTCAGACCTAACCATGGATGGGGGAATTCGTGCCACACACAATCTTGTAGAAAAGGCAAGAAATGAAGTGTAGGGGGGAGGAGAAGAACACTCGCAATAGGGATCACAGAAGAAACCGGAGGAACTCTGGAAATACAGGGAGTTCTGAACAGAGGAGAAGGAGAGTAACCTTCATCCTTGACTTCCGTTGAGATGGAAGTAGGAGACTGAATCTCAAGCATCGTGGTCTAGCTCGGGGGTGGCTAGTGGTAAATGCGTTTGGAGTCATTGAGCCTATAGTTGGGTGGAAACGAGCACCCCTCTCAACAGTCGCATCACACCTGGTGCTTCTGATAAGTGTTTATGTCTTGTATTTTGAATTGAATATCCTGGATGCATGCTCATGTTTATACGCTCATAAATGGTTTATGTATAGAAGTGATTGCCTTGTGTTTTGATTGGGAATAATGGATGCATGTTTATACTTATATGACCATAATCAGTTTATGTACAGAATGAATAAGTTCAGAATACGAGTTCATTCCCTTGAGAATTGTCCCATCTACTTGACTCACGCTCTGTCCTGGTTTAATTTCCCGAAGGCACCTTCTTCCGGGTAGTTTCCTCGCATTTCAGAGTCGGAGTGAGTTCCTTGAAAAGACTACCTATATAGTAAACCCACGAGTTTACTTTACACCAGTCACAAAATTCATAGCTCGGCGAATTAGGAAGGCATCTTAGTCAAGTCACCAAGCCTAGGGATAATTACCCAAAAATCATCTGAAGGTCCAGATGACCTGGATCTGGAGACCTTGTACAAGAAAGAGTAGTCCTCTCAAGTTTCGAAGTCGTGGGAGTTCGAAGCCCCGAGAGGTTGAATCTCGTGAATCAAGCTCAGAAAGGATAGTGAGTCCAAATATCGAAAGAGAACACCCCATTGTTTGGTAGACGAACGGTCAGAATCCTTTCGGAAATACCCCAGATTTGTGAAGAGCGATGGATCTAGAGGAGGAGCGCAGATGTTAACACCTCGACCCCTTCAGCCTTCGCAAGTAGTGATGGGATCCAGGACCACAGATCCAAGGATCTGCCAAAGCTCTATTGAGTCGTCAGATCTGGAGGCATGGATCAACATCCATTGATCTCGAGGTAAGGGGCACATGGTTTAAGTTCTTCGGCATTTCGTATACCGGGAAACATAAGAGGGAGGGTCTTTCGACCCCCAGGGACGTGAAACTACGAAAATATCCCAGCCGTTGGATCTGGAGCGTAGTGGCATGAGAGCCGCTGGATCAAGGATATGTGCATGGGGTTTAGTCCCTAAGAGGTGCTCATAAGATTAGATCTGGACCGTCGGATCAAGGGAGGCTCACAGTCGTTGATCTCATACATAAATTCCCATATCGGGAATTCGGGGATCAGAGTTTTGAAAGGTAAGGAAACTCTCTGCTGTGGATTTTTGTGAATCGCAAAATCCTGAAGAGTGAAAGGAGTAGGACCCAATCCTTGGAGAAGGGTCATATGGTCGTTGGGCCCCAAACGGGTTTCGGGACTCAAGAGGTAGAGTTGCATGGTCAACACAACTCCTGAAATCACTAAGAGAGAAATTCTCGGAATCACGAAGAGAGAAATGTTGAAAGGTGGATCCCAAGTATCAGTCAAAGGATATGTGCGGTGGAAATCAAAGGAGTGGTTAGAGTTCTAGAAATTTTTCGAGTTTCGGGGATTCGAAAGGGAAAGGAGGAACGCTTGCATCGCGAAACCCCCAAAGAATTTAGAGGAATAGCTCCAGGTCATAGGACCGATCGTATGAAAAGCGACTCAAGGGAGGAGCTAAGGATCTATTAGACCCTTTCGGGTTTTGGCATTTCGAAAGACAGAGAACAGGGGAACGCTTGCATCGCGATTCGTCGAATCGCAAAAGCCGGAAGCGCCTTTTTTTTTGGTAAGGCCTGTGGTCATAGACAACGATCACATGGAGGAGGATAAGGGAAGGGATGGTCTGTGCTAGGCCCCATAGAAATTCGGGGATTTTGTCCCTCGAAGAAAAGACGAAAATTCTAGGTTGTCGTAGTGGGGGTGTGACAACTCAACTTGGGGGTGGCTTGTTGTTGAGAGAAAATGAAAAACAAGCCTATGGATGGGAGGAATGTCCTTCGTACGCAATTAGTTGGTTATTTTATAAACACATAAGTCTTATATTTTGTTTATTATGTTATTGTGTTATGTAATTGGTTTTTATATGAATGTTGTGTGGTTGTTATTTGCTTGAATAGTTACATTCATGTTTTAAAATATGATAATGGATGCATGTTAAATTATGGACTTGTTGCCCCTTGATTTATTGTATATGTATGGGTCGTTTTAAAATTTCATTTTAACGGGATTGTATGTTACAACAAATATTTGCAAGTTCTTATGCACTCAAGACCCAATCTCCTCATAACTTGAAGGGGTGTGACATTTTGCCTTGCTCCTGTGTCAATGACAAAATTATGGAGAACAAAATCAGAAATATTTACTGAGACATATACAAGAGGAGCTCCTGGATTTAAATCAATTACATCATATTCTTCTTTTGGTTGAGAGGAGGCCTCTTTGGAAGGCACAAATATCTAATCTAATCATGGAGGAGGAGGGGTTTGTAAGACATGAGAAAGGTTTTCAAACTGAGCATGTGTCCTAAGAACATCAAATAATGTCATATGGGTTGGATCCTTCTCGAGATATTTAACTACATTATAAGGTCATGGTATTGGGAAACATGGAGGAGGTAGTTCACTAGATAAGTTAACCTTGTTTGGAAACTAAGGAGAGATGTTCCTTGGAGGAAAATGTGATCTACCATTCATGATAG
>ML795697.1:26909-47102 GCA_009831015.1 Picea engelmannii | reverse complement strand
GAGGACTAAAACAATTATCCGGTAAATGGATTATGCAAAAATACTAGAATTTAAGAGTCAAAATAACTTTAGAAACCTACAACTGTAATACCCATGTTTTCCCCAGTTTGTAACTATAACTATAATTGGCTAAGAGACTATGGCAGACTCAATATGTGTGAATGTTTGATTTGATGAACCTTTGTATAAAAGGGTCAATGCATGTATTTTCTGTTATTAATAGAAAATGGATATGTGTTGCACAACTGTTGAAAGGGGGGAGTTTGCCAAGATATACCATGGATGTTATGAGAGAGATGGTGAGGGAAACCAAGAATGGTTGAGATGACCCTCACCAATCCAGTACCTTACTGGATGTAATTGCTCAACAGTCCTCTGACCCCGAAATGAATTACCAGTCAGGCTGGTAGTTGGAAGGTCCTCCTCAAGAGTTAATGATGAGATGGGGTAGGGTACCCATCTGTAAGGCTTCCAGATCCGACCACAGGTTGAGGATTCAGACCCATGCAACATTGCTGAGAAAGGAAAGAAAGGAAGTAATTCAGGGGACAAAGGCAGATCTGCAAGAAAGTAGAGTGGAGAAAACAATCTCCAGAAGAGAAGAGAGCATTGTTAAACTCTAGAAAACTGAGAAGCAAGCTCGTTCTAGGTGCAAGAAGCCATGGGCAGGGTTTTCACTATAAGATGATAAACGAGGCCAATGAGTAACTATGGAAGTACTCGTGCAGACCTCCTTGCTTGGTATCGAGAAAAAATGGTAGCCAAGATCCTGTGGGGGGAGGATAGTAACCTTCGTCCCTAACCGTCATTGAGAAAGGAGAAAGAGTCTCTCCCAGAGCATCATGGTCTAGCTTAGGGGTGGCCAATAGTAAATCCGTCAGGATTGATTGTGCCTATGGTTGGGTGGAAACATGCACCCCTTTCAACGGTCACTTCACAGTTTCCAGTTTCTGATAAGTATTTCATACTCTGTGTAATAAAATGAATGTGATGATTGCATTTTTGTGCTTATGGTTAAGTTTTACAGTGTTTGAATAGTTATTAGAAATGCTCATTTGATTATGTAAACTATTGATCTGAAAATGTAAAAGGGTTGTGTGTATAAATTTGAAAGTGAAATAGTTATGTGACTTAGGCAATAGGATCAAGTTGAAAACACATAAACTTAATGAGTTTTTACTTAACATGAGCAACATAAACAAACATAGACAACCATAAAAAACAAGCACATAACACAACAAAGTGATAAAGGAGTTCACCCCTCTCTTGGGCTACATCTCTTGGTCTAGCCTCCAATGGATCATTTTCATTATTTGCTTAAAGTGTCAAAATCAGTGCTTTATAATGCTCAAAATGCAAAATAGGTGGCTTCAATTGCTCCAGAATGTCCAAAAACACCTAGTTGGGCTCTTCCTGCACCTAGTTTGGCCAAAAAAATGAGAAAAATACAACTTTGGATGTTTTTGCCCAATAACTTATTGTCCCTGATCACCAAAACGCACCTCTGCAAAATTGAACCATACAATTTAACATATATTTCCTTTCTCTATACGTAAATCATTCATTCACATCCTACAAGCATAAAAATTCTGCTGGAATTCAAATCTATTTACAGCATGAAAAATAACTTAACATAATAAAATTTAATTACCTCTTCCTGATGCTAATTTCTTCGTTGACCTGGTTGTCTAGCCTGCTGCTTTGCTGCTGCCTGATGCGCTGACCAACTCTGCCCAAACCGTGTTTCCTCCCTACTAGCTAGGAGTAGCATGTCTGGCTTCCTAGCTCCAGGATACCGTAAGGATATCCTAGCCCCGTGCCCAAAACCCCCAGCAAACCGGTGCCCCCTGCTTCTAGTTCACCAAAAACCCATAAAAAAAACTCCCCGCACCAGAAAAATAATCACCTCGGACATACAGTCTTTCCCCCTCCCATAATTCTTCCTCCTCCCAAAATAATCATCCCCTTCCCGTAAGACTCCTCCCGTCATATCCCTCCTTCACTGACCCTTTCCTCCTCATTAATTTCCTTATCCCTACATTCATTATCTTATCCTCTTATTTAATGTCTTATCCTCTTATTTAATGTTTCTTATCCTTATATTTAATGTTTCTTATCCCCTCCGTATACGTAAATCATTTAAACAAATTAAAATTATTAACCCTCTTAAATTTATCACCCATGTCATTGAATGTGATAGGTAATTAATTAATTAATTAATCAAAATTATAACAATTAATTAATTAATAAATATTTAATTAATATTATTATGCCAGTCTTTGTTTAATTAAAACCATGTTAGGACAATTAATTACCTAATTAATTTTTACCTAATAATCCCTAAGCATATATTCAACTAGGGTTGTTACACCCCTGGATCACTCCTCTCCATTGGGAAGATTTTATACCTCCAAAAGACTACTTTCAGTCAATTTGAAGATGAGGGTATAGTTCCCTCACCTTTCCAACCTTAATCCATCTAGATTTGCTTGGATTTGTGCCTTTAAGACCAACATGAAGGCATTCCACATTCCCTCATTTTGAAGTTCTCATCCTCCTATCAAGGATTGTATCTTTATGCAATTCTGAAAGATATTATGGCAATAAGTCATCTATGGAAGGAATCTGAACATGCTCTCCTTGATCATCAATCAAAGGAGGCTCATACCATCTCAAATTCTCAACATTAAAAACTGCATACATTTGCATATAAGGAGGCAAATCCAAACAGAAGCCATTCTTACAAATCTTTTCAAGAATCTTGAAAGGCCCATATCTAATTGGTTTCAGTTTTTTACCTTCTCCTTTAAGCCTCTCTTTGCTAATGTAAAGTCAAACTTCATCTCCAACTTGGAAACTGTGATCAACATGATACTTTTCATGTCCTGTCTTGTACTTGGCTTGGCTCTTTTCCAACACCGATTGAATTTGTTCATTGAACTTCTTTGCTCTATCAATGTCATAATGACCATCAATAGCAATATCCTTCCCAGAGATAAAATCTAAAGGAGATTTGGGCAAATAACCAAAACATGTGTCAAAAGGAGATGTTTGAGTCGAAGAGTGCTTAGCCCGGTTATAAGCATGTTGAATGTAGTGTAGGTGCTCATCCCAAGTCTTAGGATGTATGTTGCAATAACCACGAAGAAGATGTACTATTGTTCTTTTCACCACTTTTGTTTGACCATCAGTTTGTGGATGAAATGTTGTGATCTTTTTCAACTTGGTGTTCATGAGTGCCCATAAGCTTGACCAAAAGTTCCCAATAAATCAAGAATCTCGATCAGAAATAATGGATTTGGGCAACCCAAAATGTACCCAAACATGTTGAAAGAACATTTGTGTCGTTTATTCAGCTGTAACCTGCTTCTTACAAGGCATCAAAATACACATTTTGTTGAAATAGTCAACCACAACATAAAGATAATCATGATTCTTTTTTGACATAGGTAGACCTCCTACAAAGTCCATGGATGATTTCCCAAGGACGAGAAGGAACCGGAAGTGGAGTATACAAACCCAAATTTAAATTGCTAGGCTTGCTTGTAGCACATAAAGAACATCCTCTTACATATCTTGAAACACTTTCATTCATTTTAGGCCAATAGCAATACCTTTGCAAATTAGCCATCATCTTGCCTACACCAAAGTGGCGAGCAATAAGAGAAGAATGTGCTTCCCTTATGATGTTGACTCTTTCACCCTATGGAATACATAGCTTGCCAAGATGATACAAAAGCTTATCATGCACATGGTAATCCAATTCCTCAACCTGGCTAGAATGACACAAAGTTGTATAAACCTCTTTAAAATTAGCATTTAAAGCATATTGTTCAACATAGCTCTCATGCATAGTAGAATTATGCTTAAGAATAACTTAAGCACTAACAATAGGCCTAGAAAGCATATCAACAACTTTGTTATAAATGCCTTTCTTATACCTGATAACCAAGTGGAATTGTTGTAGAAAACCTATCCATCTGAATTGCCTTGCTTGTTGTAGCTTTGTTTGTGATTGCAAGTATTGCGATGGCTGATAATCTGTGTGAATGATAGTTTATTTTCCCAACAAATAATGTTTCCATTTTTTCACACTTTTCCCCAATGCATACAACTCCTTATCATATTTAGGATAATTAATCACAACACCATTAAACGTTTCAGAATGAAAACAAATGGGCTTACCATGTTGCAACAAGACTGCTCCCTTTGCATAATTACTTGCATTTGTTTGGATCTCAAATGGTTGTCTCAAATTAGGAAGTGCAAGAACTAGAGCTGAACTAATCTTCTCCTTCAATGCATCAAAAAAAATTTGTTGCTTGCCTCCCCATTGGAAAACTTGCTTGATGTTTGTCACTACATGTAATGGAGCTGCAATTGAAGAGAAGTTAGCAATAAACTTTCTCCAATATTGGGCTACTCCCAAAAAGATTCTTACTTCTATCACATTATTGGGCTTGGGCCAATCCAAAATGACTTTGACCTTGGAAAGATCAATTTTCAGTTCTCCTCCTCCAACAATATGTCCAAAGTAAATAAGTGAGGTATTTTCAAACTCACATTTAGACATCTTCAAAAACAAATTTTCTTTCTTCAAGACATCTAAAACTTGTTTTACATGCATAACATGCTCTTCATGAGATTTGCTAAATATCAAAATGCCATCCAAGTAGACAATCACACAATCATCAAGAAAAGACCTTAAAACATCATTCATAACTCTCATGAATGTAGCAGGAGCATTAGAAAGCCCAAATGGAATAACCATCCATTCAAACAAACCTTGCTTTGTTTTGAAAGATGTCTTCCATGTGTCTCCTTCAACAATCCTAATCTAATGATATCCACTTCTCAAATCCAACTTAGTAAAATACTTAGCATCTTTCAATTGATCAAGAAAATCATCAATTCTAGGAAGAGGATAATGATTCTTTACCATAATCTTGTTCAAGGCTTTGAAATCTACACACATACACCATGTACCATCTTTCTTTGGTACTAAAACAATTGGTGACCCACATGACGATGTGCTTGGCATGAAAATCCCTTTGTCAAGCAACTCTTGGATTTGTTTTTTAATTGCAACATTCTCAATGACTGACATCCTGTACATACCAATGTTTGGCAGAGGACAATCTTGTTGCAATTGAATATCATGTTGGATACCCCTTTTAGGAGGAAATCCTTTTGGTTCCTGAAAAATCTCATCATATTGGTTAACAGCCTCATATAAATCAAATTTTAACTTTGCATCACAACCTTGGAAAGCTTCTTTTTCAATATTTTCTTTGGGTTTGATCATCAAGAGCACAAAGTTCTTACTAGCATTGACTAATCTCTTCATTTGTCCAACATTTACAAGTGAGAAATTCAACTTCTTTGTATGTGCTTTAACAATGTACTCAACTCCATTTTTAAGCAAATGATATTTGTTCTCACGACGATGAAAGATGGCTCTTCTATCATATAAATATGGGCTTCCCAACACAATACCACAGATATCCAATGGAATAACATCAAGCTCTACCTCATCTATAAAGTTTGCAGTGATGTCAAATCTAAGTTTACATCTTCTTGTCACATGCAATTTGGCATTGTCACATATCCAACCTAGAGGGTATGGTTTAGAATGAGGAGTAGTTTCCAATTTTAATTTCTTGATAGTGTCTTCATATATGAGGTTTGCTTGAGATGGAGTATCAAAAAGAGTATCTATCTTGGTATGCTTTGAAATAACCCTTATGTGGAAAAGTTTTCTTCTTTCTTTTTGATGTTGAGTTTCATTGAGGCTGCTACTACTTGAAGAACTAGTACTTGCAATAGAATCCTTACCTTGAAAACCCATGGTTGTAATTTTTGTTTCATCTCCCGAATCAGAACCTAAATCATGTTGTGTAGTTGCAACAGTCTTTGGTTTAGTTTTGTTGTTGAACTATTTGGGTCTCTTTTCAGGATGAAGTTTCCAACAATGGTCTTCATCATGGCCATCTTTTGAACAATGTTTACATGTGATTTTTTCTCCCTCTTTCCTGATTGAAGCATTATTTCTTCCATTTCCCTTGAATTTCCTCTTTCCCTTATCTCCATGAACAAATGGCTTCTTGCTGCCCTCTTGCTTCCAAATGAGTTGCATGTACACAAACTTCATATAGATTTGTAGGGTTAAACATAAGTATTGTGTGCCTCAAGTAGCTATGCAATCCTCCAATGTATTTAAGTAAAGTTTCTTAAGAAGATAAATCTATACCCAAAATCAAAGCTCTTCTTCTAAATTCTTGAGTGTAGCTTTGCACACTTTGCCATTTAGCTTGTCTAAAAATTTTCCAATCCATAATAGCTTTCTGCATGTATGTTAATGGATAAAATTGTCTTTTAAGTGCAAAAATAAAATCATTCCAAAAGGATAAAACTTTACCATGTTTCTTCATGTCCTCTTGAGTTTTGGCTTCCCACCAAACGAGTGTTGCACTTTCCAATCTAAGAGAAGCAAGTTGAATCTTAGTTTCATCATCTTTGATTCTTTGTATCCTACAATACACTTCAATCTGACGAATCCAGTTATCCAATTTCTCAACATTTACCTCTCCATTGTACATAGGCAATTCAAGCTTAATATCAAGCTTAAGCAAAGGAGTATGTGGAGGAATTTTACCATGTTCTTTTGGAGAATTTGGAGGTGGTTATTAAATGGTAGAAGAAGTGGAATATGGAGGTGAAGGAGGTGGAGTATCACCATTCCCTCCATTTCCTTTTGGAGTTTTATCACCACTATCTTCATTACCTCTTGGAGGATTTGAGCTTTCACCTTGCAACCTTGCATTCCTTTCTTCAAATAAAACTTTCACCATTTATGTCATATCATAAAAAGCTTTTCTGAAAGTTTCATCTTCTGAAGTAAGAGTTTCATGACTCTCCTCGTGAGCCATACTTGGTGAATGGCTCCTTAAATCTTGAGGTGAATGTATAATTCTCCTTTTTGAAAGTTGAGAACTTGGCTCTACAAGTTTACCTTCTCCTCTTATGAGCTTCAACCTTGTAAGCATCAGAAAACAAACACTTGCAAACAATCAAACCTTCAAAAACCTTTGCTTTGATACCAACTTGATATGAAAATGAAAAAGGCTTGTGTGTATAAATTTGTAAGTGAAATTGTTATGTGACTTAGGCAATTGGATCAAGTTGCAAACACATCAACTTAATGAGTTTTTACTTAACATGAGCAACATAAACATACATAAACAACCATAAAAAGACAAGCACATAACACAACAAAATGATAAAGGAGTTCACCCCTCTCTTGGGCTACATCTCCTGGTCCAGCTTCCAATGGATCATTTTCATTATATGCTCAAAGTGTCAAAATCAGTGCTTTACAATGCTCAGAATGCAAAATATATGGCTTCAATGGCTCTAGAATGTCTAAATACCCCTAGCTGGGCTCTTCCTGCACCTGGTTTGGCCAAAAAAATGAGAAAAATACAACTCTGGGTGTTTTTACCCAATAGATTGTTGTCCCTCCTCGCCAAAATGCACCATTGCAAAACTGAACCTAGCTCCAAGTGTTTCCCATGCCAAAATCCCAGCATGTGCGTCATTTCACAAATTGGGGCATAATGTCGCACGATTAGGGGGCAAAGCACCTTTTCCGGCGAAGGTGTCAGTCACATGGCCCATGTGGCCTGATGCCGACCTAAAATGTAGCACCCATCGACCTAGCCGTTGAAACCTTTACATGTATGGTCGTATGGCATATGGTTTGAAAGTTTTCATGACTAGGGTTGGGGCTAAGCCCCGATCCTTTTTCCGCCCCAACCAAACATTAGTGCAAATTCAAATAATAGTTTAGATCGTAGAGGTTAAGAAACATTGCATAGGCGGGTTGGTAGCTCGACCTATGCAAAGACTATGCCATACACAAAGGTCCTCGGTTCGACCCCT
Source organism: Picea engelmannii (assembly GCA_009831015.1). Classification (NCBI taxonomy): domain Eukaryota; kingdom Viridiplantae; phylum Streptophyta; class Pinopsida; order Pinales; family Pinaceae; genus Picea; species Picea engelmannii. Next base: position 39,161 of record ML795697.1, on the reverse strand, counting down.
GTGGACTCTATAAATTTTACACCAACCAACCAATGACGAGGTGCCATGTGGCACCTCCCCATTTTCCATGAACATGCCACGTGTCAACCACCCATTGGTCCACATCAACCACTGCCACATAATATTCCAAATCACCACCTGTCACGTGTCCAGTATGATCCCACTGCCACATCAATAGTATGGTTTGCATAGTCAAACTGTACAATTACCATTTTTTTGCCTGTTTGGGAAAGTGGGCAGAAAGTGATATCTTTCGCATACAATGTTTATTTGAGCCCGTTCAAGTTGCATTGAGATCATGAGGACGAGATCTACGCAATGAATCCATTTTCGAGCAATTCCAAGCAATTTGATTTTTGAACATATTTTGATCCCCTGGATCAACTGCAATATTTACATGGTCTTTTGTTTGTCCCAATTTAACAGTTAAAGAGATATGGGACGTGAGTCTGTAAGTAAGTCTAAGCATAGGCTGCAATTTCTGCATTGGATGGAGAATTCCTAAGGGGACTTTTCCCCAAGATGGACATTGTAGTGCAAGAGTCAGGATGGGTTTAGCCAGATCATTTCGGTGTTGTCGACCTCTCAAATTCCCTTCGCGGGAAGACTAATATTGAATCTGGTGGAAGTAGGGCGCCTCTATCAGACCCTTCACTTGTATGAACAAGAGCTCGTGCCCCTGCCTTAGTGAAATCTCGGCTAAAATCCGATTGTAGCCCCTGAAACTCGGTAAGGTTCCATATGACCCAGGGTTGGAAACCCCTCGCTAAGCCCGAAAGGAGTGAAGCTACTCTAGCTTCAGAACTTTGGGACATATGACTTCAAAACACTCAAGAACAACCAAAGGTCGAGGATGCGAATTGATGAGGGTTGTGGATCTAGGAATCCATTGGGGATCTCTCTCAGTTGTTAGATCGAACCTAGTAAGGGGGTAGCGCTAAGTACTTCGACGAAGTCCCACTTTGGTAGAATAGGGGTGGTCTAATGCCAAAACTCCCGAATGTCAGAGTCACAAAATTAATTTGGACCGTTGAGAGAAGAGGAACGCGTGTCCACAGATCAACGACTATCTGAAAGTCCGGTTATCCGACGGTATCAAAGTATAAACAAAAGGACATGCAGGTTTCCTTGAAGCTCTACAAGCTAGAGTAAATCATGGCCGTGAATGATAAGTGCACATGGTGATAGATCATGCATGGTTCGGAGCTCCAAGAGGAAGCTGGAAGTTACACGCCAAACTCCCGAATGTCAAATTTACGAAGTGGCGTGGATCGTCGATCCTCGGATCCTTCGAGATCCTTCTCAACCGTCGAACTAAGGACTCCATTGAGAACCCCTCTTAACTGCCTAACCAACCAAGACACGTCGTGGGAGCGACACGTGGCCCCCCCCTCCTTGGTCCCCTGTCAAAGGTCATCCATTGGACCTGAGCCGTTGGATGAGAGGCTACGTGGCAGGAGATCCTACAGTTTGGAGACTTAGCACTTCAGAGGAACTTGGTTGAGAGTCTTCGAAAGTGTCAAGACTCTCAAAGTCGCGAACGACGGAGTAAATCTCAACCGTTGATAGGTAGAGGACACGTGGCGCCAGATCCTATAGTTTGGAGACTTGGAACTCCGGGGTATTTGTGATGTGGTGAGTTGATAAGCTCTAAAGTCGGAGTTGCGAAGCAACTGGAGCCGTGGATCTATTGATCTATGTGAACAGACCTCGATCATGAGACCTGAATGACGTTATAAGTTTGTTTGTCTGGGGTTGAGGTGGCTCATTGATGTCATCTAGGGTGACGTGGACATGCAACTAAGGTTCCACATGTCATCGAGATATGGGTGTTTTGCAGATCCCTTATGCCTATTAGAGTGTGACACATGTCACCCCTTGATGAGGGCACGTGTCACCCCTAGCCCTTGCTACATGTTAGCCCCTAGTACGTGCATGCCTAGCCAAAGTGGTTGGTGAAGTGACCGGGACTCCCAGACTTTGGGACTCTGGAGGATTTGGGGTGTAGCATCGTAGAGAGACTGAAAGGCTTGAAGGTCAGAACCACGTCACAAGCTTACGGGACTTCGAGAGGTCTCGTGTGTAGACAAAATGGGGCACTCAGCGCCGAACGTCGAATTATCCTTAGGCGTATGCCTTAATAAGGAGGAAGATCCGTCATCGGGTTAAATGGTGGATGGTTCTCCACCATAGATACAGGAACGTTAGGAGCTCCAAGACTTCGGGGAATTATGGATGATATGTATGAGATGGAGCCATGTGGATGCCACGTGGCCCTTGACTAATAATGCCCTGATGAGCCTCGAGAGGCAATAACTTGCAAACCAGAACTCATATTTCAATATGGTGGAAACCGTTAGAAAGCTCGTGGCGAGAAGATGTCGATGGAGATCCCAGAATTAGGATTTGAGATAGTTAAGGAAAATGAAAATTTGATGCCCCACCCCTTAAAAGAGTATTTAGGGGTCGAGTGTGTTACAATAACCATGCCATTTAATATGTGTAGAAATTATGAACGACAACCTTCTTGTGCTTCAAATGGATTAAAATAAAGTCTAAAATTGCTTGGAAAGTGCCTAAAAAGTGGTCTGAGTAAATTAAAGGAGGGATGAGTGTAAAATTTTGGGTCTAAAAGTTTGATTTAAGCCCTTCAATATGATGCTACAACTATGGAAAAGATGTAATTGGATGGAATTTTTTTTTACCAGGATGATGGGTGGACTGACAAAAGGTTTGAGACTTTAATCATGTATTCTTTTTAGATTTTAATTTGGTTAATCAACAAGTAATGATACCATTCCATTGTGAAGGTCCTCCCAATCAGGCTCACACCTTTTTATATTGCAATTGTTCTACCTAGTATAAAATGAGTGAGTTAGTGTACATTGCTTGGTTAGAACAATGAGTGCCCCATGATGTTCAGAGAAGGAGGGGTTAACCCCTTCTCGTCACTAGGGATTTTGGGCTCCAAAAGCTACTTGGAAGGAAGAAGGATATCTGCACAAAGAAAGAGGCTCAAGACTCCCCTGAGGGAGTTTAGTTGAGCTTATTCAAGCAAAGTGGTATTCCAATGAGAGCGAAACTATTCAAAGTTTGGAACTGTGAGATTTATCCATTGAGACCAATTCGAGGAAAGCCCACTCAATCAATACAAGGAAGAAAAAAATTCTTAGGAGCCCCTGATGAGGATTCCCTGACTTTGACTCTTTGAGGCAAACCCCAACCTTTTTTTATGTTTTTGGGTTTTTTGTGTTTTGTGTTTTTTATGTGTTGGCCCCTTTAGGGGAAACAATGTGAAAATGAGAAATAAGCATAAATATATACAAAAAAATTAGTGTCGGTTCGCCCTCCCTGCTAAAATTGACACTAACCGTAGAGGTACGATGGTAGGGAAACACAACCATCTCCCAATCACAGGGTTATGTGCCTTTAGCCTTCATCTCAAGTCACCTAGCACTTATGAAATTGGATAAATAATATAGAGAAATTATTTACACTATTCATCCTAGAGGAATGGAGTTGAAGCACTTTTTGGGGTGCATAACCACCCTGTGCAAAGGAACTTCAACTAGTTCCTTGGTTAATGGGATGGAAATTTAAAATAAAAGAATGCTAAATGATAATTACAGTGAAATACATACACATCTTACTGAACATAAAACTCTTAAAAACAAAGATTTTGTCTTGAAAATTAATGTTATAGTGACAATGAAGTGTGTGAATGATTATGGAAACTAAATAAAAGAGATTAGGAGTGAGAGGAGGGGTTTTTACATGGTTGTTCATTATTTTTACTTTCTTCCCTATTGGCTACTTTGCCTCAAACATGTCTTCAGTTGGTTTCCTACCGCACAAGTGAAGCAGAGAGGCAACGATGATCCAGATGGATGTCAGTGGCCTCCCACCTATTCCAACTGGTTCGTTTTGGCAGTTTTTTCAGTTTGGCAGTTGTTTTTTCCTAGTTTTCAGGTCCCTGACTTGCGAGGTCGTTTTGAGGCCCTAAACAACGTTTTTAGGGCTCGCCAGAGATCGTATGCAAAAGTTACGACCCCGGGAAGTTGATGTACTAACTTACCCAAACGGGGCCCACGTGACTTTTGGCGCTTCATCTCATAGGGTTAGGTTTTTGGATGTTGAGGGTTTTTGACATTCTTGTTCATTGTAGAAAGGCCTTTAGAGCCTCATTGTAATCATCTTCTTGCGAATGAGCGCATCTGTCACATCTCTTCTCAGAGATAAGCCCCCACCATTCCAACAATCTTGTTTTCCGTTGCATTTTACAATTTCAACTTATTTCCTTATTGAATAGAAAACTAGTTTTATTGTATCTCTGTTATTCTGTGTTAAACATCTTTTAATAATCCATATTCATTTTGTTTTGCCCATAAAATCCGTATCAACCGATCAACTTCCTAGTAGGTTAGCAATATTTTTTAGTGCATTTAATAAACATAAATGTAAATAAAAGAAACGTAAATTAAATTTACAGGTATAATAACCAATAAAGAAATTTGTCCTAGAAGGGTAAATTGACCAAAATGGCCAATTTAGCTATTCTGGGCAGCAACAACAAATAACATAAATTTAAGAGACATAAATAAAGTGAAAAATAGGGGAAGGACCACTATAACCAGTAAGGAAAGGTGGACTTGAGGGCTATCCTAAAGGATCCCTGGGCTTCCTAGCTGCCAACTAATGCTAGTATTCCCTGCTCCTTCAAGAAACCTACACAAACAATCACATAAAAGAGATCTACAAGAGTTGATAGTGAGAAAAAATAAGCAATTCATACCCAAGGAAATAGTAAGAAAGACCTAGCAAACCAAACCCTAAAGGAGATAACTAACATAACTAACATTCGTCATTATCCCTCAACCCTTAACCAACAAATATTCAAATCCCAACAACATAATGAGGACAAGTAAGCACAATAACTAAGAACCTTGAGAAATCAACAGAGCTTAGCTACTATATTCAACAAGTCCTCCAAAATACAAATGCCTTGCTCTTATTTATAAGAGAAGAGCCTAGCATTAGGTCACAAGACACTTGTCACTTTTGGAAAAGTGACAAGTGGACCAACCTTAAAAGTTTTTATCTTTTTCAAAAGCTAAATCAAATATGATTTGATTCAAAATTAAATTACATTATTTTATTCAAAAGTAAAACATTTGAGGAAATCAACTTTTGGAAAAAAAAGTCCTTGAGGAAAAGGACAAAATCTATGCCACATCACCATTTGCTTTGGGATTGGTGTCTCCCAATGAAACCTGTGATTGTTGGCCATGGACTTGCAATTGCAAATTAGGGAATTCATTGTGTCAGAAAGGTCGTCAATGGTTGTCAAATTCAACAGGAATGTGAGCCCATGGCTTGGGGAAAAATTAGTCTTCTTTGGAGGGCAAGAGATCATGGCATTGACCATTGAAAGTAAGGGAATATTTTTTGTTTAGGCACTTTTTAGACATGTTTTTATTCCCCCTTGCTACCTATAAGGCTGCCCCAAGGATTGGCGAAGAATGGCTTCAATTTGGGCTCACACTCACAAAGGGAGCCTCAAGCCTAACAACTTGAAAAGTTGGTACCATGTACCAAACATGCATCATTTTGAAATTATATGCACCCATACTGAATTTTTTCTCACTACAGTCCCAACGAATTTCATTTGGCGCAAATTGCGTTCAAGATGACCGAGATATGGCCCCATAAAGGTCAGGGGGAAACATTGGTTTGAGGGATGATCCAGGGAAAATACAAAATTAAAAACTGAATCCTTAATTGAAAATTAGAGTTGATGGGATACTACTAGCTTACATGGTTGTATCTAAAATAAGTCTCCTTTTGTTCGGGAAATCCAGCCCCAAAGTCCTCCAATTAGGTCGCCTTTCAACACTTGCTTCTAGGCCAAACAGGGGTCCCAAACACTCTTGAAAGTATCACTAAAAATATGGGATGGATTTCTAAGTGTGCTTGTTGTGACTGGATTTTACATTATGTTGTGTCCGTTTAAACTATTTTTGGGTGAAGATCCACCTCTGGATGAGGAAGATATACAATTTAGTTTGTCCAAACTCTCGGGGGCAAATATTAAAATTTTAATTTAAGGTTTTTTCACATATATGTTAGAATGTTTTGTTTTCTTTTTCAAATTTTCATTAATATATAATATAAATATCAATTTATATAGCATATAAATTATTATTTAAAAAAAAAAACCATATAAGGTATCTTAAAAAAAAGAACTTTGACATGGTATCCCTTGACCATATGAATCTTAATAAAATAAATTTTTTGGTTTTCATGCTTATGGAGGTCGTGCAATGTACAACCCTATACAAACCTTGTGTATATAAAAAAAATGGATGGGGAATTAAGGAGCCACGACCAAGTGAGATGGAAGGGGAGTGTGAGGACCGAGGGGTTTGGGGGGAAGGAAAAGAGGGTAAAGGTGAGGAGGAGGGGGGGAAGAATAGAATGGGGAGAAAGTGTTTTACTATGGAGAGGAGTTGTAGATCGTACAACCAAGGGGAGAGAAGGAGGAGGGGTCTTGGATTCACCCCCTCCCTCTCCAATCTATGTCATTTTTTCCTTTCCTTTTTTCTTTGTAATTTCAAAGGGGTAAGGGGGAAAGGGGAGGTCAAGGGTTCAAACACCCTCCCCTTCAAATTTGCAAACACATGAACACTATAGTTGAGCTAAAGAGAAACCCATAATTAAAAGTGTCCAAGAGGGGTTCAAATCCCCTCCCTCTTTCAATTTTTTGGCAAGAAAACCACTTAGTCACTCAACAAACCAACACAATTTCTAAATCAAGCCTATTGCACCCAAAATTAGCCATAAATAATCATAACCAACAATAATAATCCATCTACTTCTTTCCAAGTAAACCAATGATTTATGAGAAAACCAACCAACAATTACCCAACACTTAGAACACCGACACATATAGACAAAACATTCCAGCCATAAAAAGATATTGAACTAGTAAAAAAATCTTGAACTAGCAATCTAATTCACTCAAACTCTCATAAACAACCTTATTCAGATTTTGAATTGATGAGAGCACATGCTTTGATAATTAATTGTTGGGTATGTGTTAAATTCTTTGCACGACCAATCCCACGCGTTGGTTGCATCCGGCACGCGGGGGGTCATAGGGGGGCGATGACCCTCGTGTTCGAGGGGTTGCAGGGGGGGTGGATCCCCCAATTTTTTTTGGGCGGTTTTGGAGTCTGTTTTAGTGGTTTTTAGCACACGCTTTGCACCTTTGGAGGTTTTTTGGTGCATGGTGTTTCAACCCATGGTTTTTTAATTCCAATTAAGGAATTATGGTTGTAGTCTAATCTAAATCAATGGATTAGGGGCTTTGGATGCCATGCAATCCTATATATATTACATTGTAAACAATGAGGATAACAAAATAAGTATTAGAAGTGCGGCTCTAAGTATCTTGTTGGTTTACCCGGTTTGGGTTTCCAAGGTAAATCTTTGTGTATATGTGTGATTGCAATTGTATTATTTTCTGTTTTTTCAAGAATTTGTATGTGCATTGAATTACTGTAAAGGGTTAAAACGTACATTAACTTAGCCATAAACCATGGGAAAAACGACCATGGATGAAATTTGATCAAGAATGGAGTTTTTTTCTTGTAGTGGGTAGCATGGTGTACCTACTTGTCTAAAGGGTTGTATGGCTTGCTATCCTCCTACTTGCCACAAATGAAAGTTGGAACTAGAGCCCCCTCCCCTCTCCAACAAACTTGTCAAATGAGCTTGAGAGAGAGGGGGTAGGGACTTTGTATTTTCCAAAAAAAATAATTTTTCTTTTTCCAATTTTGTATGGGAGGAAGTGTGTGGCAGCCCATGTGCTCTTGCCCCTCGCCTTTTTTCATTTTTTTTTTCATTATTATTTCCCTCAAAATGTGTGCAAAGTCAACATAGTTGACTTTGACTTTCACTAAAGGAGACCAAGAATTAGGCCGGATGAGATGGAGTCAAAATGCAGTGTGGGGAACATTGTTGGAAATGTATTAACAAGCCTATCATGACTATGCAATCAACTGAATGATCTAGTGCTACCTAGGCCCTCAATTTTGGCCAGGAAGATCTGTCATCTAAACCCTAATTTGCTAGTGGGGACTACATCGTACTTAAACTTGTGAAGGTTGACACATTGCCATACGATATCTAATCGAGGAAAACAAAGTATCACTTAGTGATTAATTCAATGACGTGGACACCAAACTCTAAGATGAGGCTGTTAAATGATGTTTTGACTAGCTTGGACCTCTGCCATGCAAGCTGGTTAGAGCATCCAATCTCAACCAATTCAAAGATTTGTGACAATTCTAACTAGGTCATACGATGCGGAAATGAGGAAAATGAGGCACCATTGGAAATGTGTTTGAGTCAAATATAGCATGGAATTCCTGATTTTTCGATTATGATCCCATCAACAACATTTTTTAAACCCTAAACCAATGTCACCAAATTGGCCCCTAAAACTAGTCCTGAAATTGCGAAGGCTCGTTCTCAACAACCAGGGGTTGAAACTTGGCATGTGATATACTATTGGAAAGATATTTCACTTCCCTACATCACATGTAGGCTCGATTATCCTTTTGAGTCATATTTCAAAACATAAACTAATAAGTCACAACTATGAAATTTGGCCATTTAAGAGATGTGCACCTTGTGCCCTTCATAGACTAGTCATACAAATTTAGAATAGGGAAAATGATAGCTCATTGAAAATCTTATCTCGAATGCTATAGGGTAAAACCACTACATTTTTAATAAAATGAACATAAGTCGTTTGATATTCTACGAAAAATTATGTTCATATGGGACCTACCTAGTGACCAACAAAAGGGGCCAACTTTTAAAATTTTGCAAACTAAGTCCTCACTTCATGAAATCTAAAATGAGCAGTCTTGAATCTCACATGGGAGGGTTTTGAAACTACAAAATAGTCTCTGGATGGCCTCCCCTAGGGGGGAAATACTATGATCCTAAAACATGTTGAACAAGGTCGGATTGAGCCCACTTGGGTGCCAACAAGATGTTGTTAGACATAATGGTATTAATGCTTGTCATGAGGATGTCCAATATGTGATAGTAGTCTATGGATTACTATAAATTTGAAATCCATTTATCCCTTATAACTCTGTGATTGATAATTGAGGCATTGTCCAAATTGAAATTTGAACCCTGTAATTGACTTGAATTGAGACTAAGTGACTTAAAATCAATGACCGATACTCTTCTAATATCTGATAAGTCACCAGGTGCTCGAATGAACCTCTAAAAGTAACCCCATGATACTATTTAATAAGAAAGGGCCATGGTAACTACGAATCCTACAATTGTCTTTGATTGGAACCGCAAGTTGATATGCTACTTAGAGCAACCCTCGTGCTAGCTTGAGAAGATAAAAAATGAGAGACATCATGTTGAGCCCAAAGCAATTTTTTGGGTCAACAAGGACATTTTGCTGAAGATTTTATTGTGGAATGTTTCTAACTCATGGATTCTTCTGTTGTTGGGTTATGTCTCACATGTCTAGTAGGAGTTTCCTTTCTATCAAGTTATCTTGTGTGATCTGGTGAAAACTTGCTTTACTATTTTCAACAAATAATTTAGATATGCTTTGCTAATTAGTTTCTTATATTTTTCATGATATGTGTGTTGTCATTTAATACATTTACCATTGTAGAAATAATTACTTAGCTAATTCCGAATCGAATGGAAAATCATTATGTGATGTTCTTGTAGATTTCCCCTTTATACAATGGTTAATTTGTGTTTCCAAGGAATATGCATGTATTTGTATTTTTTCAGTAGAGTTGTTTCTTGGGAGAATAAAGTTACGAATTACTTTCATTCATTGTTTTTTAGAGTTACCTATTTGGATTGGGCTTGTTTAAAACTCATTTAGATTAGATTTATTTATTTTATTTCACGTATAATAGAAAAGAGTAAAAACAAAAATACTTTTGAAACACTTTATAAATCCCATCGAATGGTTGTCTGACCATAACCTAGAGGATTATTCCATTCCAACTAAGGGAGAGTCTAATTGGGCTTCTTCCTTGGGTCTAATCCCTATTGTTGAGTATTGGGAATCTAACCCCCTTAATAGCTTCTTCTTCATCCTTGTCATCCTCTAGTTAAATATTTGGAACTATTCCTTCAGGTGTTTGTTCTCTTCTTGAAGCTAAACATTGATGGCTGATAGGTTTTCCAGCCTTTCATTGTTGGCTTTACCCATGCTAGGTCTGCAAGGTTATGGTAGTTGTATCATAATCAAGGATTCAACGGATTAGTACCATGTGATTCATAATCGAGGGGCTTATAGTGCACTCGCTTCACCAACACAAATGCTTTGTGGAATTAAAAAAAAAGATGGTTTCTACCCTTACTCTATCGAAGTTGAGATTAGGTTCTTCAATTGCTATTTAGACTTGAATGCTCTGGGTCCAAGACTTAGGTACTTGGATGGCTTATGTATTGTGTTTCAAAGGCCAATGCTCATAGGAAAATCCAATTGAACTTTGATTTCAATTGCCTAAAAAAGATCAACCTCCGAGAAGTACAAATGGTCAATCACAACACTATAAATCACCCTCGATGGAATATGAATTTTAGGTGTTTTTAAAACAACAATGCATTGCTTTGAATGTGCATCCCTAATACTTGAACCAAACACAAATCTATTCTCAATTATACTAGCACAATGCCCACTCTTCTATCTGGGTTCGAGCAAATAAGAACTATGTTATGACAATGCCTTGTGGTTTTATATTTGCACACACAACTCCAATTGTAAACCTATCCCTCCACACATCTCTAGTCACTTGTCCTTGGATACTTTTGTTATGTAGGATTGGATGCAATTGCTAACTCAACTCAATGACTCTTCAATTATAATTACCATACATGTGTATTAAGACTTCAACTTAGGTTTTAATACATGCAAACAATACTTGTGTATATAGTGTCTTTCCCTGATGCATAGCTTGAATATAATCAAATGTAGAGTTATAAACCCAATACCAATGAACTAACAAAGGGACTCCAATAATGTAGGGATTGAAGGACTGTTGTGGTTTATGAGGAAGAATTCCCAACAATTCCAATGTATTTGTTTCTTGTAGCAATGCCAATTTGAAAGAAGGTAGTTAACATGTTTAATTGCTTATTGAGGCATTCAATGACCATCTCTAACTAGCCAAACAAGACACAATCGAAGAGGAAAATGCCATGGTGAACTCTTTGGATTGGATAGCCAATACAAATAACAGAATGTTGAGTGTATCTCTCCCAAGCAAGAGACGCCCTCCCACAGTTGTGTATAGACCGTATGACCGTGTACGGTCTCTGTGAAGATTGTAGGGATTGTAAATGGCTCAGAGGATGTGTATGGCCTCTTTGACAACCAAGGTTAACCTTGAATTCACCTAACAAGTAAGATCGATGCTTAGAGGAGAGGGGTATGACCCAGACAAAGACAAAAAAGCCCAACAATGCTTAAAAATGCCCAACTATCCACCAAATAAACTAATTTATAAACCTCACAGAGAAGTGCAATGACTTTGAGGTGGTAGATCTTGATCTCTAGGCCTGGAGATGCATCCCACGGTGGTAGTAATAGAGTTGTTATACTCTATAATAGATAAGGAAAACCAATAATGTAGTAAATCCACAAGTTTGTTTACATATGCCCCTCATTCACACTCCCACTCCCATTAATATCAAAGAGAATGTCTATTATCAACACATAGATGAGTTGACATTGTAAAACAATAACACACAGAGAAAAAATTGCACATAGAGACATTGTTTATCGTGGAAATCCAAATGGGAAAACCAATGTTTAATGGTTGTTCAATGTTGTTATTTCAACAATCTTTGGTGCAATGTAGGTCATTGCTCTATGTCCATTCAACAATTCACACAACTCCTTCTCCTTTGCATTCTCTCCTCCTAACCCACCAAAAAGACCCTTTGAGAGTGAAAGTACAAGAAGAAATAGGGAGAGTTGGGGTAATGGTGAGGCTAATAGGCCTAACCTTTCATTTCCCACTCCTTAGTCTTTTCTTTCCTATCTTCATTTTCTATTTAATTTAATTCTTGTTTTCTTCTCCTTTGCTTATTCTAGTTTACTTTGTATTGTGCTTTACATAGTTACCAACCTTCATTAATCATCAAATTGCCTTATATATTGAGGCTTACAACAATTGCTTAGAGATC
>ML795697.1:0-11172 GCA_009831015.1 Picea engelmannii | reverse complement strand
TATCTTAGATCTTATTTATTCTAATCTCTGTGGACCTATGACTGCTCCGTCCATCAATGGTTATCTTTATTATATCATTTTTATTGATGATTGCTTCTGTAAAACCTGGATTTATTTTTTGAAAACTAAAGATGAATCCTTCAGTAAATTTCAGGATTTTAGGAATCTTGTTGAGAATCAGACAGGGATACATATCCGTGTTTTCAGAATAGATAATGGAAAAGAGTTTGACTCCCACAAGTATGATGATCTCTGCCAGACTTTTGGGATTAAGAGGGAGCTGATCGTGCCTTATAATCCCCAACAGTATGGGGTTGCAGAAAGAAAGAACAAGACGATTTGGGAGGCAACAGAGCTATGATGTATGATCAGAATCTTCCGTTGTCTTTTTGAGCCAAAGCTGCAAGTACTGCAGTTTATATTCAGAGTAGGTGTCCTCATAAAGCTTTGGAAGAGAAAACTCCATAAGAAATATTCACGGGTGCAAAGCCTTCAGTTGATCATTTGAGAATTTTTGGTAGTCCTGTCTACATTCATGTACCAAAAGAAAAGAGGACTAAGTTATAATCCTTTGGAAAGAAAAACAATTTTGTGGGGTACAACGAGATCTCAAAAGCATATCAAATCTATGATCTCTGTCGAACTTCTAGGATTAAGAGGGAGCTGACCGTGCTTTATAATCCCCAACAGAATGGGGTTGCAGAAAGAAAGAACAAGACAATTCGGGAGGCAACAGAGCTATGATGTATGATCAGAATCTTCCGTTGTCTCTTTGGGTCGAAGCTGCAAGTACTGCAGTTTATATTCAGAATAGGTGTTCTCATAAAGCTTTGGAAGAGAAAACTCCATAAGAAATCTTCACGGGTGAAAAGCCTTCAGTTGATCATTTGAGAATATTTGGTAGTCCTGTCTACATTCATGTACCAAAAGAAAAGAGGACTAAGTTAGAACCCTCTGGAAAGAATGACAATTTTTGTGGGGTACAGTGAGATCTCAAAAACATATCGAATCTATGTGCTAGGGCAAAAGTATATAGAGGTCAATAGAGATGTGACCTTGCATGAGTAAGCTGCGTTTCGTCGTTCTAGAGAGCTTCCTTGTGATACAAAGGAGCAGGAAGCTCCATCTCCAGAGCCTTAAGATTCACAACTTTCAGATGAGTAGAGAGAGGAGGCTAGAGAGCCTTCAGTGGACCCCATAAGGGATTCTATTGAGTTTCCCCTAGAGAAACTTCCCACCAAAAGGAAGCCAACATGGTGTCGTGAAATTTTAAAGGAAGCAGAAAAACATGCAGCACCTAAAGGAACTTTCAGAGAAAGCAAGAAGCCAGATAAGTACTCAGGTTTGATAGCTCAGTTGAATCTTGTGATTGACTCAGAACCTTCCACTTTTGATGAGTCTGCCAAACAAAAAGTGTGGAAGGATGCCATGATAGAAGAATACGAGTCAATTTTGAAGGGGAAGTGGTCCTAAGACCTCAAGGAAAATCGGTAGTAACCTCTAAATGGATTTACAAAATAAGGCATGCAGTAGATGTCAATGTTGAAAAATTCAAAGCTAGATTTGTGGCTCGTGGTTTCTCACAAAAAGAGGGAATTGATTATGATGAGATTTTTGCTCCTGTTGCCAGGTATACTTCTATCAGAGTCATCATTTCTCTTGCTTCAGTCTTTAATTGGAAACTTCACCAAATGGATGTTAAGATTGCTTTTCTTAATGGTGAAGTTGAGCAAGAGGTTTATATCGAGCAGCCTGAGGGTTTTGTGATCCATGGGAATGAATCCCATGTCTGCAAATCAAGAAAGCCTAGTATGGATTGAAACAGGCTCCGAGAGCTTGGTATGGAAGAATTGATAGTTTTCTTTAGAGTCTTGGGTTCTCCTAATCTTTATATAAAGATTGTGAAGAATCATCCTGTTATCTTGGTTTTATATGTGGATGATTTGTTCCTTACTGGAGAGGAACCTCTGATAGCTCAGACTAAGAGGCAGCTGTCAGGAGAGTTTGAAATGAAGGACTTGGGTCTTATGCATTCTTTCTTGGTTTAGAGGTGTGGCATAAACATGGTGAGATCTTTTTCTCACAAAGTAAGTATGCAGTTGATGTGCTTCGAAGATTTGAGATGCTGGACTGTAAGTCCATGACCACACCTATGATTTCTAACCTGAAGAAGTTACATGATCAAGCTACAGGTTCAGATCCAGAAGACCCTACAATATATCGTCAAATTATTGGGTCCTTGATATATCTAGTACACACCAGATCAAACATTTGTTATGCAGTGAATGCCCTCAGTCAGTTTATGTGCAATCCAAAACACATTTATATGGTTGCTGCTAAACATATTCTCAGATATGTCCGGGGGACTATAACTTATGGGCTCAGATATAATTCTAGTGGAGGTGTAATGCTTCATGGCTATACAGATTCAAATTGGATGGGTAGTATAGTGGACCGAAAGAGCACTTCCAGATATTGTTTCAGTTTGGGTTCAGCTATGATCTCCTGGTCCAGCGGGAAGCAGGGCTCCATAGCCCAAAGCACTGCAGAGACATAATACATTGCTGCAAGTGTTGCTAGTAGAGAAGTAGTGTGGCTCAGAAAACTACTCTCAGATTTGTTCAGTGTTGAGCTGGAACCCACAGTAATTCACTGTGATAACCAGAGCTGTATAAAGCTCTCCGAGAATCTTGTGTTTCATGACAGATCGAAACACATTGAGATGAGATATCAGTATGTTCGGGACATGGTGTAGAAGAACATTCTCAGTATTCAGCATGTTCCAACTGCGGAACAAACTGCAGATATTTTGACCAAGTCGCTGCCGTTGACAAAGTTTGTATACTTTCGAGACAAGCGTGGTGTTGCTGAGAATGCCTTTCTTGCTGAGAGGGAGTGTTAAAATTAATGTAGTTGCAAGAGCCATTCTCCGGGAGGATGGAAAGGACCCTAGTTGTGATCTAGGGCCCCCAATATACTCTTGGGGTTCTTGGTCTGGGACCAAGTAGTTAGAGCCATGGCAAAAGACCTTAGTTGGGCCCCTAGTGTATTTCTGGGGTACTTGGTCAGGGACCAAGCAATTTGATGATATAAGTCCCTAGATGTGTTCTAGGGCCCCTGGATGTGTTCCATGGAATCTTTGTTTAGCACTTGGATTGATCCTTGGTTGTGTACCTTGGTGATTAAGCCCCTAGATATATTCAAGGGTCCCCAGATGTGTTCTTGGGTATCCTGGTTTGGGACTAGGCATTTTCTTGGTTTATGTACCAAGTCAAGATGATGTGTGACTTTCATCTCTCCCGGGATGGTCCATGTGACCTAGGAGCAGTCAAGAAGAAAGGCACGATCACGTCATTAACCTTCCACGTATGCTAGGATGATAAAAGCTTATAAGTTATATCATGAGACTCATGTGGACAAAAAATGCTATTAAAGAAGGACCCGACCTTTTGAATTTGTCTTTTTGTTTATTGATAAAAAAAAAGAAAAACCCTTTGCTTGAGTTATTACCCTTCTAAGTTTATGTTTATTAGTTGGTTCAATTTTCTATTTTGCATCCTACCTCTTCCTAAAGAAAACTGACCTCCATGTTCATGAAACCCTCATCTTCTATTTAATTATCGTGTTGACTTAGTCTATTGGTCTTACCACTTGACGTCTTAGTTTGTTATTTTGGGGGTTAACCTAACCCTAAATCTATGTTAAAGTGGACTCTAAAAGGTTAATGTGTTAACTCTATATTACCTACCTAAAACTATATAAGGTCTGGCCTATTCCTCATTTGATACACTTACTTTCTCCTAGCCGAGTTGGAGACTGAGATTTGCTGCGGCTCTTTTGGACATGGTTACAAGGGTGCTGCGGCTCTTCTGGATAGGTTTCCAAGGGTTCTCTCGACTCCCCTCTTGTGTGTTCTTGGTCTGCTCAAGCTGCCGTGGGTTTATCCCTATCAGCCATGACTGATTTTGCCTGCCGCTGACCTGTAGGAGTCTATCCCTGCTAGCCATAAAGGGTTCATTTGTATGATGTTGGTGTTCTGGTGCCACCTTGCTGGTTTGACTGTGCCGCCTTGTTGTATTTATGGTCTACATGATGTCGCTTTGATATTTTACTGGTGCTACCCTTTTGTCTTGATGTGCTACCTTACCTTGCCTGTCAGCAGCCTTAGTATTCTTACTTTGTGACTGGATTGTTAGCGCTGTTTTGGACTGCTGGTATTTTTCCTTTGTTAAAGTAGAATTTTATGTTCTTGGGCTGAAAGTGTTAAGGTTGTTTGTGGGTTCTTTTTGCAACCCTAGGTTGGATAGTGTTATTTTTGTTTTCAACCCTAGTGCTCGACAATGGCTTGGACTGTAGCTTTTCAGCCTACTGAGTTGGTTTTTGGTTTCCTATCCTAAGAGTTCTTCTTGGCATTGTCCCTATGATCATGATGAGATCTACCATGAGGGTTTGATCCATGATCTACTAAGCTTTTTCTGAGCATACATTGGAGGAAGGTAACATCAACAAATCAAGTACCTTTGTTCTTTGTTACAGCTAAGGTAATACTTAGATCTATGTTATGTTACTTACTTATTTATGCTATTAGATTATGCAAAGGAAATTTTAATGTTTTGCTGATCCTAAATTATAGTAGCAAAGGATTTGAAATTTATAAAAATATTTATGTTTCTAGCTAGCTTACTGTTTTGCCCTTAAATTCTAACATGAGTTGTCAAAGTTGAGTCATGCAAACTCAGTTGCAAAGCAAAGTCGAGTTGTCAAGTAGTCTGCATGTAAAGTCGAGTTAGTAAGTTGAGTTAACAAAGTCCGCATGTAAAGTCGGGTTGGTAAGCTAAGTTACAAAGACGAGTTGTCAAATCTACATGTAAAGTCAAGTTGGTAAGTTGAGTTACTAAGACGAGTTTTCTTTGTTAAGTCAAGTGATGAAGACAAGTTTCATAGCGAGTTATGGAGATATAATTATTATTAATAAGACTCCTCAATGCTTGACAAAGACGTTGAAGACACAATGAAGAAGGAAGCTCTGCTGCTTGTGGGATCTTTGCAACAAGGACAATTTATTTTCAGGTTTCAGGCTGCAAACTTCTACTAGAATTTGAGCTAGCTTTAAAGTTAGATCTGGACAATAAACTCTCATGATTGTAAGCCTATGTGGCTATGGTAAATTTGTATCTGCTCCTAGCTCATTCGTTTGCTAATAAGAAAGATCATTTGCTGGTTTTTTCCCTTAAGCTTGAGAGGGCTTTTTGTTGATATTATGTAGTTACGGGAGGTATTAACCTCTACTTGTAATCTTTACGAGACTAGAATATTCCGAGAGGCAAGAGAAACCCTAAAACGTTGGATAATAACCCTAGAAGACAAGTCGGCTCAAAAGAATAATTAATATTTGAGTATTGGCCTCTAAAAGAAGAAGTCAGCCTGGACAGGATACAAAGAGCACTATAAATAGAGGGCACTTGAGTTCATTTGGTCATTCACACTCTCACAACTCACACAGATTAGTGGTGCGCAAGTTTGGAGAAGGAATGCAGCTGCAACTACTGCAACTGGGACTTTGGCTTTTGGTTAGGGTTTGGACTTTCTGATTTGGTTATGGTTTGGATTTTCTGAGTTGGTTATGGTTTGGACTTTTTATTTGGTACRCTAGCCTTGGAGAGAGATACRCTACCTTGGTTAGCTATTGGTTTTAAAGTCTGCTTCCAGAATTATTCTGTCTGTCAAGGTTAAAGGTGTTCGGGGGTGGCTGTGTGCATATGGTTGGGTGACAATATGGCTATATTGTTTATGGAAAAATGAGAACATCTCTTTTATTCTAACTGGTTATGGGCCCACACTATCTTCAGATAGTCTAACCACTGGAAGATAGATTGGGAAGTTATTTGTTAAGCTCGTTGTGGCACTAGTTACAACTGCAACTAGGTTTTTTGATTATGCAGCTGCAACAAACCCTAACCCCCTTGTGTTCGGGCACTTATAATGAAACGTTTGACCTAATTCCTTGACATCCTAGTGCGCCCTATCCTAGCGCACCTCTTGGTACTCTCAACTAGCAAAAAAACATCAAGTTTAAATTTCTGGTCAAAGTCAAAGGTTGATTGGTCAAAGTCAAAGTCAAAGTCAAAGGTTGGCTTCTAGTCAAATTGATTTTGTGGTCAAAGTTGAAATTTTAGAGTTTCTAGCTTGTTCTAATCATTGAATTTTCCGATTGAGTTTCTAATCTCTTCTTGTCAAGATGGTGTCTAGTTTAAGATTGGAAGACAAGCTGGACAATGCTACAAGGTTTCAAAGGTATGCACCTGTATATGCTACCTAAGTTATATCATGTAGCAAAACATGAGTGTGTTTGTAGGGAAAGTACTAGAGACCTTGTCCAAGCTGTAATCTTGGATTTAGTGCATTCGGAAGAACAAGCGCACCTTCCATAGCAAGTGAGGCATCAGGTTCTAGGTTTGATTAAATTGTTAAGCTTCAAATTTATATATATATATCAAGGGTGATAATTGCTACATTACAAATCGTGAAAGTAGTCTTTGAAAGATTTTGTTATTGCTAGGTGCAATGAATACTTGACTGCATATGAATACCATTGATATAAATGCTTGTTGTACTTGTTTGCAAGATGAACTAACATCTCCTCTAGAGAGATATTTCTTGTTTGCTCTTGTTGTTCTTGTTCCAGGCAGGTATCCTTGTGAAATATGTTTGATGAACAATCTTTGCGGAAGCTGTCATAGAAGAAGTTTATAAGGATGGCACAACTGCAAGATGGGCAACAATCAGAATAGATAGAAACAAACTTAAAGAGACTCAGTGGAGTCAGACTCAAAAAGACGTCAGTAATCAAGAGGAAACTAGAATAGATTTATGATACCTTGCAGAAAGCAAGAAGGATGCAGACGAAAGCATGGACTCTCTCAGATGGAGGTAGCTGATTACAAATTTCCAAAAGAAGAGCATGCATATTGCTCATTCAGGCATGAAGTCGGGATTAGGAGGGAGCTAATCTCCAATAATATGATCCATTGAAGAATCCGTGAATACTATGAAGTATCTGCCCATGTTCTTCATTGGAAGTAACAACCATGATAAGCAACACGTGTTCATCTTGACTATAGAAGAAGTCTTCTTCGAAAAGAAGCCTTGAATATTCTTGGTTGTCCATCTACATTTATGTTCCTATGGCGGAAGGAAAAAGTTGGAGCCTTCATGAAAGAAGGGCATGTAATCTATAGAAGATTCCATGGACTCCAACATTGAAGAGAAACATGAGGAAGAACATGAAGATTCCCAGAAAGAAAGAAAAGTCAGAACTACCAGCATGGTTTGAACCCACTAGAAGCAGTCAAACAAAAGGAGTGTATGGAAGCTGTGATGAAGAGCAATGTATGTGAGAAATTGTGAAAAAGACTTATAAATGGAAGCATTGATAGATACAAGGCGAGACTCAGGGCTAGAGGGTTTTTCCAGAAGGATGGAGAAGACTATTATGACAACTTGTTCCAGTAACTAGACATACCTCTCCCTGAGCCATTGTATCTCCTGCAGTATCCATGGGTTGGAGTTTACATCAGATGAATGTAAATATTGTTCTTCTCATCAAAGTAATTGAAGAAGAAGCGTATGTAGAGCAACCTCAAGGTTTTGAGGTATACCAAAAAGATACCCTTGTATGCAGATGGAAGAAGACCTTGTATGGATTCAAACAAACTTGGTGCAGAGCCTCTCATGTATAGCAAAAGCGTGGTGAAAACTTCCTATGACAGAGGAAGTATATTGAAATGGTTCTTCAGAAGTTCGGGATGATGGATTGCAAATCCATGGMAAACTCCCATGATGACATATCTGAAGAAGTTGAGAGACTCTGATCCAGTAGATCGGTCTCTATATCGACAATTGATTGGCTCGTTAATGTATTTGGAGAATACTCAGTCGGATATTTGCTTTGTGGGACGTTTGAGTTATGATATACAACTGCATGGATTTATCGTTTCAGATTGGGCAGGGAGTGCAGATGACAGAAGAAGTGCTACTTGGATATGTTTCAGTTTGAGCTTTGCCACGATGTCATGGACTAGCAGGAAACAAAGGTTTGTTGCACTCAGGACTGTAGAAGTAGAGTATATTGCAGCATATGATGCTTGTACGAAAGTAGTGTGGCTCTGTAAGTTGGTTTCTGGATTGTTTGATCAGGTGTTGGATTTGACCGTGATATATTGTGATAATTAGAGTTGTGTGAAGCTTTCAAAGAACCCGATGCTCCATGACAGGTCGAAGCACATTGAGATCGAGTATTATTTTCTCCATGATAGAGTCTAGAGGGGAGAAGAAGTGGTTCTCCAGTATATCTTCACATATGAGTAGATATCAGATATTTTGGTAAAGCCTCTGTCCAAGATGAAAAGTTTGCCTACTTAAGGGACAAGCTGGTAGTCGTGGAGATGACTTCCTTATTGGAAAAGGAGGAGATTACTCCTAGGTTGGGAGGGAGCACCGATATGTTATTGATTTATGGGCAATCATTTTCCAGTTTGGAAAATGGTCAGGGTTGGGCAGTTACCTTCCAGTCCGAAAAGTGGCCCAAGATTTCTGACGGACAGGCATTTTCCAGTTCGGAAAATGGTCCAGAGCGGACAGTCATTTTCGTAATGAAAATGGTCCGATAGATTGCTGATGAACCATATACATCGATTCCCCTTGTGGCTAGAGTGTGGGGAAATGGTCTAGGACAGTGATTCTTCTTAGCAGTCACTCCGAGTAGTGGTTAAGCAAAATGGTCTGCGTCTCCGGGCAGTCATTCTTTCGAAATTCACAGATGTGAGCAGTTTCGAAGAATAGTCTGTTATAGGAGGTTGGTGTAGGACAATCATTCCCTAGGGAAGACTCATTCTCCAAGTTGCACTGTGATTAGTGTCGGAAGAATGGCCCAGTTAGGTGAATGGTCCAGGTTCAACAATCAAGGACAAGCATTCCCTAGGGCAGACTCGTTCTCTCCAGGTTGCACTGTGATTAGTGCTGGAGGAATGGCCTAGTTAGGTGAATGGTCTAGGCTCATAAATCAGGGATAGTTATTCTTCTATGTTTGGGAAGAATAGTCTAGTTAGCCCATGGCTGATGTTTTTACCTTCCAAGGGAAGATGCTCTTCCAAATCTCACAGATGTGAGAGGAGGAGTGGCTTAGATGATTCAGTTTGTATTGTGATATTGTTTATGCAGGTTGATATCAAATGATATGATTGTTGTCGATACTATATATCTTTGGACAGTAGTTGTATGCTACGATGGTGGATGTAATTCACTGGTAGTGATTGTGTGTCACTGGTTAGTAGCTATGTGCTACTAGGATTGGTTGTGTACCACTGGGTAGTAGTTGTGTACTACTGGGTAGTAGTTGTGTACTACTATGGATAGACACAATTGTGTTCTATTGGATGGCGTTGTAGCAGTTGCATGCTATTATCTGATTGCCATGGAGACTACCACTAGTGTTGGAGATGATTGCCAGCTAGATGGATTGTCAGTGTGCCGGTGGGCAAACATTCTCCCTGTGGAGAATGGTCCAGGTTGACAGATTGCTGACGTATCATGGACTGGTATTGTTGATGATTACAGCTGCGTGAGACATCCTCCAGGACACAGACCTGAGAGAGAGCCCCTGAGATGGGTGTGTGGTTCCTATCTAAGACAACGATGGAACGTAGTGATAGCCTCCTCCTTACAAAGAGTTGAGAAGAACTCCAGATGATTCTCCTGTGTAACGCAGTGAGAAAGGAGATCTGCTGAGTTGGACGTGCTTGTGGTTGAGCACAAGGTGAACGTGTGAATTCCCATAGAGCTGGGTGCATCGTCATGAGACAAAGATGAAGACGATGTATTAGCCTCCTCTGAGCAGAGAGTCGAGATGATGAACTCCAGATGACTCTCATGTGTAATGCAGTGGAAACGAAGATCTGTTGAGTGGACGTGCCTGTGGATGAGCACAGGTGAACGTGATCCTAGTGGCTGAGCACTAGTGAGTGTGGTTCTCCTGTGAAACGCAGTGAGATAGAGATATGGACATCCCTATGGATGTGCCCCTACTGGTTGAGCACTAGTGGGTGTATGAGATCCCTTGCTATATTGTTTAAGAGTCAGACTTACTTGTAACCCTATTTGTAACGTAAAGGGTACAGGTCGGCCCCACCTTATTGTAAAAGATAATTAATGTAAAAGATGATTAATATAAAAGATAATTAATATGGTAATTATTAATTATATTTTGAGTTATTGAGGTCGGCCCTATTGTGCCAAAAGACACATCATTTGATGTGACAAGTCTTATATAAATAAAGGTGAATCCCCATTGAGGAAATACTCTTTTCATTGTGTCATCTCATGATTTCAGAAGTTGTGGTATGAAATTATGAAAATTACAGCACCCTCTTGTGTGCTAGGTTTGGTGATGGTGTGGGAGGCCTTTCTCTCGAGGAATATATCAAAGGATTGGTTGGGTTTTCTTTCCTTGTTGAGAAGGGTTTCCCAGGATACTTCTTGTGTACTTGTGCATGGTTATTCTTCTTGTGATCTTGGTTTGCTGCAATAGTTATGGTTCAAGTAATAGCTAAACATAAAATTTAAAGAGGACATAGCTCATTGAAAATCCAACATGGAATCAGAGCATGTCCTGAAGATGACCAATGCACAATTGAAGAGAGGTTGCTAAAACCTTTACCACTGATATAAGAAAAGAAGGCCAGACTCCTTTTTAATTTTTTGTGGAGAATTGATGACCTCAATCCAGCAATAAAGAGGGACCAGGTGAAGTTTCAAGTTTGTTGTTTTTTTGTTTTGTTTTGGACAGAACAGTAAAAACGAGACCTCACAACAGTGACACTTACTCCCATGATTTGTGGATAAATGCTCTATATATGTCTTTGACCTTTGCCCTCTATGTCTTTTATAACTTTGACTTGAGCCAAATCCCTAATCTCAACGATCAAGATCTTATTGTGAGATCAATGATCCTCTTTTAATTAAATCACTAAGGGACCCAACTTAGTCACTTTAATAAAATACGTTCACTTTATTAATTAATTAATAAAGTGAACTCTAGAAAAAGCATAGGATACATTAAATGACGATTTCCACAAGTAGACACCCTTGTAGAAATACTTGTCTGAGCTACAGTTA
>ML795696.1:222713-245638 GCA_009831015.1 Picea engelmannii | reverse complement strand
ATTGCCTGATATGCACATTTACTTACTGCCTATATGCACATTTATGTACTCTTGCTTTACGGGGTGGCAATACCACCCCGTCTCTTGTTGCTGATGCTTTTTGTCGAGTGTGAGCAGGTCACAGGTCTACGTCAGAGATTGCTACAAACCGTGCGATAACAGGGCCTTTTCTAGATAAGGTTTTGGCGTTGGGATTATTTTCATTTCTCCTACCCAAGAGGTCATTCCTAAGTCATATAAACTTGAATTTGATACAACCAATAACATCAGTGAGTATGAAGCCTTATTGTTAGGGTTGAAAACTGCTAAAGATATGAGAATAGATAAGCTCTTTGTTTTTGGAGATTCAGAACTTATTATCCACCAGATTAAAAACTTTTATCAAACCAAGTAGAAAAGGTTGAAACAATATAGGAATGAAGTATGGGATTATGTGGATAATTTATTTTTGGCATTCAACATTACTTTCGTGCACAAAAATTTGAATCAATAGGTTGACTCTTTGGCACTTGCAGCTAGCAATTTTAAGACTCTAATGTTTCCTAATTTAAAATTTGAGATTGAGGTTAGACATAGACCCTCAATACTAGACAATATCAAAAATTGGCAAGTCTTTAAAGATTATGAGGAAATTCAATGATTCTTAAAGACTATTGAAGAGTTTTCCAACATTTCAATAGATCAAGATAATGAAGATGATGATGTAGAGGTACATTCTGCAGATGTTCTTCAAGACAATGTTGTTGGACACAAAATTATTGAATTAAAGACAAATCATCTGCTTGAGAGACTGTTTGATCACAATGAATTTTCCAGGAAGGCAGCTATTCAGACATAATAAACTGATGTAGTGGACTGTGATATCAGTTCTGATTCAAATCCCGAGTTGGTTAACATATCTAGAAAACTGTCATCAAAACAGAGAGATATATATGTTGAATTGATGAAGTGATATTCAGATATATTTTCCTTCTCTTATGAAGACCTGAAGGTGTTTGATATAGATATCATACAACACAAAATTCCTCTGAAACCTAGATCAAAACCTTTTAAGAAAAAGTCTAGGCAATTTAATTCTTTGTTGTTACCCATAATAGAGAAAGAGATGAAAAGGTTATTGGATGACAAAATCATAGTGCCACTGAGATACTCCTAGTGGGTATCTACTCTTGTACCTGTTAGGAAGAAAAGTGGAGAAATAAGACTATGTGTGGACTTCAAGAATTTGAACAAGTGCTCCCTAAAGGACAATTATCCATTACCAAAAATGGATCATATTTTACAGAGAGTTGTAGGGGCAAAGAAGATCTCTATGCTTGATGGATACTCAGGGTATAATCAAATATCAGTAATAGAGGAGAAAAAAAATAAAACAACTTTTACCACTCCCTGTGGCACGTTCATGTACGAAAAGATGCCCTTCAGATTGATGAATGCGGGAGCCACTTTTCAGAGGGCTATCGACATTGCTTTTATTGGTGAGAAAGACAGGTTTGTAGTTATTTATCTTGATGAAATCATTGTATTTTCAACATCTGATGAAGAACATTTATAACACTTGAAGTAGACTTTTGAGAAATGCAGGAAGTACAGTATATCACTTAATCCTAAAAAATCACATTTTGTCATGGAAGAAGGAAAACTTCTGGGACACATTGTTTCACCTGAAGGTATTAAAATAGATCCTGAAAGAGTAAAATCTATCCAACAGATAGACATTTTGAGAAAAAAAAAGTCTATTCAGTCCTTCATTGAAAAAATTATTTTTTTAAGGAGGTTTACACCTAATTTTGCAGAGATTATCAAGTACATTACTGAGATGTTGAAAAAGGATGTAGAAATTAAGTGGATACCAAAAGATAAAGAATCTTTTGAGAAGATCAAGCAGGCTATTGTTCAGTCCCTTGTACTCATCATTCAATATTACTCCAAATAATTCATGATTTTTTCATTTTCCTCAGAAGATACCATAGATGTTGTTCTTCTACAAAGAAATGAGCAAGGATATGAGCAACCAATCTCCTTCTTCAACAAAAATCTCAAAGACTCTGAACTGAAATATGACATAATGGAAAAATAGGCATATGCCCTGGTAAAGGCTTTGAAATCTTTCAGGGTATATGTTCTTCAATCTGAGATCACTGCTTATGTGCCAAGCAGTGCAATCAAAGAAATCTTTACTTTTCTCCATATGACAATCTTCCGAAATGGAAGATCTATTGACACATGTCCCTTTAGATGTGCGGCTATGATCTTCTCTGTGAGATCGGCCTTTGGGAGTTTCAATTCTCAAACTCTTGTTTATTCTGGAGTGATTTCTCTGAAATTGCAGATCATCTGCCACGCGTCCTCCCAATCCAACGGTTCTTCTTCTGCTTTTGGACTTTGTTCCTTTCAACCATATAAACTGTCCTTCGTTTCCCTTATTGATCAATGATCGAGATCTCCTTCGGGTTTATGGACTTTCGAGATCTCAAATATCAAACTTCACTTCCCCTCGAAGTAAGCAGATTCCTCACTCTCTGCTTCTCCCAGAATGATTTTACCCGGAGTCTGTGATCTGATGACATGTGTCCTCCCATAGATCGATGGTTCCCAGCTACTTTGGTTGTTCAAGCTTCAACGATTTCAAACTCTTCTTCTTCACATTCTCCTGGAGTGATTCCACCTAGAGTTCATGATCTGTCGCCACACGCCCTTATAGGGATCGCCGATCATGGTTTACTTCAGGATTTCAACGTTCGGGAGTTTCTACCTTTCCACACTCACCTTCTCTAGAAATTATTTCACCTGGAGTTCATGATCTATCGAAGCGTGTCTCCCACGAATCGACAGCTACAGATCACTTCGGGGCTTCACACTTCATGAATCTCAACGTGCTCATGAACAAAAACCTCCAGAGTGTAATCCTTCTGGAGTGTCATATCTCCAGACACACATACCCTACTATCAATGGTCATGATGAACTCTGACACTTCGGGACTTCGATAGGTTGGGTCACTCCTCGATTGAAGTCTCCTGGAGTTGGTCAACATCGGAATGATTACCTCATAGATATGATGGTCGGGATGGTTCCGCGGCATCCTCAGATCTAAGGTCCAGATTAACTTCAAGACTTCAGGAATTTTTTCTTCCCTTACGATCAACTTTCTCAATTCGTCAAACATGTGAATTCCAAAGGATTCAAGGGGTTGACTCCCACAATCCTTCCCGTATCCAACGGTCACAACGTACCTTGGCTCTTCCCGAACAGTTCTCATTCATTCATCTTCTAAACAAAGGAACCTTCCCTTTCGATACTTCAAACTCACTATTCTTCCTGAGATTTGTTGGCTCTGAAAGGCTTAAGATCTTTGCGCTCTTTCTCTTGAATGTAACACTTGGAAGAATTATTCCACGCACCCCTTACGCTCATTCCTTAATCTCTAGAACTTAAGTGGTTCTCAGTCTCTGTTTGCCT
The DNA here is from genome assembly GCA_009831015.1 of Picea engelmannii. Taxonomy (NCBI): domain Eukaryota; kingdom Viridiplantae; phylum Streptophyta; class Pinopsida; order Pinales; family Pinaceae; genus Picea; species Picea engelmannii. Next base: position 242,178 of record ML795696.1, on the reverse strand, counting down.
CACAGAGAGCCTATGCATATGTGCACTATTTCTCTTGATCTTTAGCAGACTCATCATAGTTTATCATTCATTCGTCATCCAAACAAAGAAGCCTTCCCTTTCGATACTTCAATCTCTCTACTTTTCTTGAGTTTTGTTAGCTCTGAAAGGCTTAAGAGCTTTGCACTCTTTCTCTAGAATGTAACACTTGGAAGAATCCTTCTGCGCACACCTTACATTCATTCCTCAACTCTAGAACTTAAGTGGTTCTCAGTATCCATTTTCCTTGCAGAGAGCCTATGCATACGTTCACTATCTCTCATAAGCTTTAACAGACTCCATCCTCCAAGGGACTCAGAACGACTAGGAGGGTCGACATGCGTACATGAAACTATGCCCAAGGTCAACGAACTCACAGTTTGTGGCTCTAGCTTAAGACACCACATGGCCCAAGCATTTACGAGTATAAAACATGTCTAATCCATATAATTTCCTACTTGCCTAATTAGACAATCAAGCAGATGCAAAAAGGGATACAGTATAAATCATTAATAAAACATATCCATCCCTGCAACATTCATAGGATATCCAACTTTAATTCATAGTACCACTTAAATACACAAGATATGTGATTACTTATCTATTACAGGTGGTATCCAACTAACTGACTATGGGTGTTCGTCCTTCCACCCGACCATAGGCTCAAAGGCATTCATTCTTATCACTCTGGCCACCCCCATGCCAAGCCATGATATCACCAGGGAACTCTCACATTTCTCAAGGATTATTTTTCTGTTTCATCTTCTGCTTTGGTTCTGTTCTCTGCAAACTTTCAAATATTTTCTTCTCTGTTATGGCCTCGATGAGGTTTATCATATGCTCACTCCACATCAAGTTCACAACCTTTTCTTCATTATCCATTGGAGAGCTCCACACATTCTTCTTATCCCTTTGTATATATTTCTTCTAGGATGGTTCTTGACCCATCCTATTCCTTCTGTCAAAAGGGAACTCTAGTCATCTTGGCCCATCATACCCAGTGGTACTTCGGGCTGACATTTTGCAGTTTTGGCCATGCTTACATTCATGGGAGTTGTTGATAATTCAACCATTGGCCCTTTCATCATTAAATGATTTATATCCTTGGGATCCGAAGGAGGTTTATTATCCTCATCAAGGGAATTTGGGGTTATTTGATATAATGAACCTCCCTTATAGTTTTCACATTCTTTCGTCTAGTGATATCATGGCCATTAATTTCAAGGCTTCACCCTCACAGTCAATTATTGACAAGTCAAACAATAATACATTTACATTGTCCACATGCCTTCGCATGGTAAATCCTATTTTATGATTAATTACAAGCTAGGGTTAATAGGGGTGTTACAATTCCCTCCCCCTTAAAGGAACATCGTCCTCAGTGTTCTTTCTCAAAACACTTGTCTTGCCTTTCTCATTTAACTGTTTCAAAAATCTTGATCCTTCTTCCTCGGTCAGGTCCTTTTTCAGACCTTTAATATTGGTCACCTGTTTTCAATAATTCTTGGACAAAAAACATGTTAATCATAGTCTTATGTGAAAACATTGCATAAAAAAAAAATTATAGGAAAATTTCATAATCTTAGCACAATAATTATCTGCACAGTTTGTGGATTTGTATCCACATGGTTGTTTTGTTATCCAGGCTCATTGTCTTTCCTTGACATATCCATTGGGTGCATGATCCCAATTCAATATTTTACAAGAACTATCATGGTTTCATCTACCTTGCGGTCACTCACCCTCCAGGCCCAGGCTCAGGCATCCCCTTCTCTGCTATATAGTCCCTTGGGTGATCCATCTTGCCTTGACAAGGTTTTCTCGCACAGGAATAACTCTTCATGGTGTGCATGATCCCGATCAATAGTTTACAAGAAATATTAAGGTCTCCTCTTCCTTGTGGTCACTCACCCTCCAGGCCCAGGCTCAGGCATCCCCTTCTCTGCTATACAGTCCATCGAGTGATCCATCTTGCCTTGCCAAGGTTTTCTCGCACAGGAAGAATTCCATAAACTCTGTCGAGTCTTACAGTTAAGGCATCCCTTCAGCTTGTGTTACCTCAACACAATATATTCTAGGAGATCATGGCTTACCACAGGGTTCTCATGGCTCAACAGTAGCCATTTTTCATGCTTTTATAGCTTGGCAGCCTTCCGGCTCAGCTAAATTTAGGGACGAAGGTTACTCTCCTTCTCCCGGCTCAATCATATATAGGGACGAAGGTTACTATCCTTCTCCCGACTCAATCATAGATAGGGACGAAGGCTACTATCCTTCTCCGGAGTCAATCTTTATTTCATGCGATCAGATTATACTCTTTCTCACCCGTATCACATGCATATAAAAATTCACAAGACATCATTATAAATTTTAAATTCAAAATTTTCTTTAAATCTGTGACCCACAGATTTCCAAATTCCACATTTTGTTTCCATATTTTTTTCACACAGGAAACAGATTCATAATTATGGAACTTTCCTTCCCATAGTTGTCTGGCTCAACAGGCAATTGGTCTTCCTTATGGATTTCAACACTGCCATATTCAAGACTCCTTTGCTTCCTGCACTTTCAACTTCAATCAACCAAACAAATTGTTAGTTTCCATGCACATACATTTTATTGCACCTTTATAACGTCATCACAAACAATTTTAGAATTGTGCATACTAACAGTCAAATTCACTTTCTCAGAAAGGAAATACCATTCCTTGCAGTTTGGCTCAGTAGGCAATTGATCTTCCTTATGGGCTTACAATACTGTCATATCCAAGACCCATTTCCTCCTGCGATTTCAACATTCCTTAGCCAAACAAATTGTTAGTATTCATGCACATTACTTTTTCAAAATCAAGCATACTAACAGTTCAAGTAATTTTCATCTATTCAATGATACCAAGCAAAGGGATACATCATTCCTTACCTATGCATCATTTCAGCCTACCAAATTTTTTAGAATGTAATTCAGATATCAATTGACCTTAATGAATGTGCCAACATTCGTGGCCACATTCATATCCAATGCACCTTTGTATTGATTTTAAGTTTCTCACACTTTATGACAAATACTTTGCCATGGTGTGTTGGAGCTTATCAAATCTTTTCACCATATGGTTTATTCATTCTCATTCATTGTTACAACATGACTATGCTTCTGTCTACAGGATGATCACGATTCCCAAATCAATACACATGAAACTCAAAAGCTTCTCATATAGTCCTTTAAGCATTCTTCCTCCATTAATAACCATGGTGCCAACGCTCATGGCCACCCAGATTAGTTTTCCTTTAGTGCTTACATAATGTAAGAAAAACATTGGAAGGTCCTCCTTTCTTACTAAAAAATCCATTGTCTGCCATCTTATGCAACATGTGTTCCCTCAATGCATTCCACGCAGCGTGCCATCTATGAGCACTTTTGTTTCCAATCATTCCTTGATTGATCCATGTATTCATGACATATCAGTTCATGAATTATTTCGAGGATTACGATCAGTCTTTACTACCAGAGGTTCACACCTCCATCATTCAATTTATCCTTCCTGAATCATACCCTACTTGGTATCCAAGGAATACAACGTCCTTTCAACATTCCATACATAACATTAGTACCGTAAAACATTTCAGAAGGGACTCTTACCCAATCCCTTCATACCTTGTGCCACATAGGCATGAACATTTTTATACCAGTGTTGGATGTTAGCACCCCCTCTGATATTATCCCATCAGGGGTTCTCCATGGGGACTTTTAAAGCCCCTTCAACAATATTTCAATAAGAACCTTCTCATAGTCATGCTCTGATTGAGGTTGTTCATTATTGGCAATTGTCTTTCTCAACAGTTCCAATCTATTTCTTTCTACACATGACATACATCATAAACACATTAGTCATCATGTAAATTAAAAATGCAAGTACCATAGCATTTAAATTAATAAAAAAAATTAAGACATGTCCTAGCATATATGTATGCATTTCATCACATTATCCTTAATGTTTTTATGAGTGTAATACCGACAGTTCTCAACGGTTTGTCATGAAATAATACAATCCTCATCACTCTGGTGTCAAAACATTTACTTTCATTATTAAATCAGCTTTCTTATTCCAAAGGAAACATAACACATAGCAAGAAAGAATTTAGGGTTCTCCCCTTCTTCAAATTTTTTCTACATCGCCTGGGACTTTTAAGCCCAGCTGAGTTATTTCTAAGGCCTCACTGTCTTTTCTCTGCTTTTGCAATTTACTCCCTGTTGGGATCTTCTTTCTCTTTTCCTTGAGCAAACTTGGTTAGGTCTCACCCTAACCTTTTTGGAATACAACAACATTCTTTAATAGCAAACCTCCCCCCCCCCTTTTTTTGTTCATAATGGATTATGAAACTGTGCATCCTGCACATTACCATTCGATTATCATAATGGTGAATATTAATTTATTAGTCTTCCATTCCTTACATGATGTTTTTCAAAATGTAATCCAAGATTATGGTATATATATATATATAATCTTGTATCTCACTGCTTAGTTTCTCAACAGTTACTAAGGTTGTGACTATGTCCTCCTGACAGAGTGTTCACACAGTTCTTCCACAGGAAACTCCCTTAGCATGCAACTTCCTTATTGCATGTGCATCACTATCTATGATGGACTCAACCTTGAGTTATCTTTAGCGGTTTACCTAGTATTCCATAAGGAATATAAACATGCACTTTTGTCATGTACCCAAATTATGTATCCATACATACTCTAGTTTTGTTAAATTACATCCATGACGTACTTAACCATATTCATAATCCTAAACCTTCATGTAGCGTTCATAGGTATGTTTCACAACCCACCTACATCTTTACCTTTAAGATCATTCGACTCAAGATTGTTCACAATCCTTCTCCTGTGATCCTCAAAGGCATAATCACTTGCCTCTTATTATGACAACAGACCATCTTTGCTCATTTTCCCCTTTTAGCTAATTATATTAGTATTTCCTGAGGAAAGGGAATGCATTCCCCCTCAAGCTATTATTTGGGAAAGAACTTTCATGACTCTTCAAAATGGAGTCATCCATGCATCCATAATATTCATTTATTCTGGGCAAGAGCAATTCTTTCTTTATATTTCACTCATTAGAGCAACCATAATGTACCTATAGCTATACTCTTACATCATACATGTGCATCACTTGCATGTTTAATATCATTCATACCTAACTGGTATTAATATCAGGCTTCATATTAGGAAGCTCCACAATGCATTAAACCCATGCACTCAAGAATAATTAAACAAGGATAAGTATTCATCATGCTAGCTTATTGCTTGCACCTTTTCCATGTCATTCACACACATGGACATATCAGGCTTCTATATCCTTTTCCCAAGGATCTTCCAGTCATCCTTAGGATCATGTATACACATTCATGTATAAGTAGGTGCATCTCTTGCACCTTTTTACCTCATGCATTCGCTTGATAGTTTAATTTCATCATTAGTGTCTTTTAGTTTGAGATTTCAGTCACTTACAAGACTAATCTCACAGTCATATCTCATATTGATGTTTCCTTTTCTCATGGAAATACCCAACCAGGGTCACTTTCCTCTTTATGTGACAACATCTAGCAATAAAACCTTCTTGCCTCAACGTCCATAGGGTTTTACCCATCTCACTTTTGTCTTGTCATGAGGAGTTATATACTCCGATTTTAATTTAAAGAAGTAACTATAACTGCCAAGGATCCTACCTAATCCTATCAGACTCCTTTAATCCCACAAAGGTATTAACCATTATATAATCCACCATCATCAGTGCCTGAAGTTCCAACTGTTCATGCTTAGAAGCAGTGTTACAAACACCATGTCATCTGTCCTTCGGGCTTCAACTGCTCTTGACAGAACCCTCCCACCTTCAGCTATCCACATTCAAGTATTGTTATAAATTTTAATTAGCATATCCCTACTCCGGTAAGAGTAGTTATCACTTTGAGAAGGGCTAAAGAAAATATTCTACTAAGATTCACCAAGAATTCCCAAAATCACAAGTTCAATCTGCAGTCCTTCTCCTCAAGGAGTAAATGTAGATAATAATTCTCCTTACACGAATCATACATGAGCCCAAGTAGGCCAAGTGTTGTAACCATGCTCTGATACCAATTTGTAACACACCCTCGGTGAGGCGTAAAACTTTTTTCTTTTCTTAATGGACGGGTTCTCCATCTAGGATTTCTAATTTGGAAAGTCCGAGAGTTAGCCTGACCCTCCGGTCAAGATTCTCCAGTTCTCCAAGTCAAATGAGGCTTTGAGACCTTGATAGTCTCACCTCTTAATCAAACACAGACCCTTTCGGCCTCTAGTGTAGGTCTTATGATACCCGTGACCTTCTCCTTCGTGCTTCAACAAAGTCTCAGCGTTGGCGCTATCCCCTTTTCTCTTGGCGACCATTGCATATGACCGCGGGTTATTCCTGAACGCTAATTGCATGATTTTGGGTGTGACCAAGAGTGGTTTGGAACCAAAATGATTTTCTCCCTACAATTCACCACGATCCAGCACGTGTCCTTTTGTCAATACCGTGGTCTCAATTATGACCCACCCTTAACTTTTTAAAGTTCAAACACCTTATGTCCCCACAATGCGATGTGACCATTGATCTCACGATCTTGACGGTACTTCTGAACTGACAACTCAGATCTATCCCTTTCGAACCTGCGGATCAAATCTGACCCTTTCAAATCAAAGGACATGATTTTCTTCGCGATTCAGGTTTCGGTGTTTTCACTCTCAAATATTTACTTTTCTCCGTATGACAATCTTCCAAAATGGAAGATCTGCTGACACCTGTCCCTTTATATGTGCGGCTACGATCTTCTCCATGAGATCGGCCTTCGAGAGTTTCAATTCTCAAACTCTCGTTTATTCTAGAGTGATTTCTCTGAAATTGCAGATCGTCTGCCACGCGTCCTCCCAATCCAATGGTTCTTCTTATGCTTCAGGACTTTGTCCCTTTCAACCAGATCAAAGGTCCTTCGGCTCCCTTCTCGATCAACAATAGAGATCTCCTTCGGGTCTATGGACTTTTGAGATCTCAAATCTCAAACTTCACTTCCCCAGGAAGTAAGCAGATTACTCACTCCATGTTTCTCTCAGAACGGTTTTACCCAGAGTCTGCGATCTGATGACATGTGTCATCCCGCAGATCGACGATTCCCGGCTACTTCGGTTGTTCAGGCTTTGGCGATTTCAAACTCTTGTTCTTCGCGTTCTCCCGGATTTCACGATCTGTCACCATGCGGCCTTCTAGTGATCGACGATCATGGTTTACTTCAGGATTTCAACATTCAAGAGTTTCTACCTTTCAACAGTCACCTTCTCTTGAAAGGATTTCAGCTGGAGTTCACGATCTATTGACGCGCGTCTCCTATGACTTGACGGCAACAGATCACTTCGGGGCTTCGCGCTTCGGGAATCTCAACGTTATCACCAACGAAAAACTCTGGAGTGTAATCCTCCTGGAGTGTCGAATCTCCAGACACGCATCCCCTACTATCAACGGTCGGGATGAACTCCGACACTTCGGGAATCTGGGAGGTTGACTCACTCCTTAATTGAAATCTCCTAGAGTTGGTCAGTGCCAGACTGATTACTTCATAGATCTAACGGTCGGGATGGTTCCTGGGCATCCTTAGATCTAAGGTCTAGATTAACTTCGAGACTTCGTGGATTTGTACTTCCCTTACGATGAACTTTCTCAATTCATCGAACTTGCGAATTCTGAAGGACTCAAGGGGTTGACTCCTGCACTCCTTCCTATATCCAACGGTCACAATGGACCTTGTCTCTTCCCAAACAGTTCTCGTTCGTTCGTCTTCCAAACAAAGGAACCTTCCCTTTCGATACTTCAAACTCGCTATTCTTCCTGAACTTTGTTGGCTCTGAAAGGCTTAAGAGATTTGCGCTCTTTATATTGAACATAACGCTTGGAAGAATTCTTCCGTGAACCCCTTATGCTCATTCCTTAATCTCTAGAACTTAAGTGGTTCTCGGTATCTGCTTACCTCGTAGAGAGCCTGTGCATATGTGCACTATCTCTCCTGAGGTTTAGCAGACTCATCATAGTTGCTCATTCGTTCATCATCTAAACAAATGAGCCTTCCCTTTCGATACTTCAATCTCGCTACTTTTCCTGAGATTTTTTATCTCTGAAAGGCTTAAGAGCTTTGCACTCTTTCTCTAGAACGTAACACTTAGAAGAATCCTTCCACACACCCCTTACATTCATTCCTCAACTCTAGAACTTAAGTGGTTCTTGGTCTCTTTTTGCCTTGCAGAGAGCCTGTGCATACATTCACTATCTCTCCTAAGCTTTAACAGACTCCATCCTCCAAGGGACTCAGAACGACTAGGAGGGTTGATATGCGTACATGAAACTATGCCCAAGGTCAACGAACTCACAATTTGTGGCTCTAGCTTAAACCACCACAGGGCGCAAGTATTTACGAGTATAAAACATGTCTAATCCATATAATTTCCTACTTGCCTAATTACATAATCAAACAGATGCAAAAAGGGATACAATATAAATCATTAAGCAAACATATCCATCCCTACAACATTCATAGGATATCCAACTTTAATTCATAGTACCACTTAAATACACAAGATATGTGATTACTTATCTATTACAGGTGGTAGCCAACTAACTGACTGTGGGTGTTTGTCCTTCCACCCGACCATAGGCTCAGAGGCATTCATTCTTATCACTCTAGCCACCCCCGTGCCAAGCCATGATATCACCAGGGAACTCTCTCAGTTCTCAAGGATTCTTTTTATGTTTCAGCTTCTGCTCGGGTTATGTTCTCTACAAACTTTCAGATATTTTCTTCTTTGTTATGGCCTCGGCGAGGTTTATCAGATTCTCACTCCGCATCAAGCTCATGACCTTCTCTTCATTATCTGCTGGAGATATCTGCACATTCTCCTTATCCCTTTGTATATCTTTCTTCCAAAATGGTTCTTGACCCATCCTGTTCCCTCTGTTAGAAAGGAACTTCGGTCAGCTTGGCCTCTCATACCTAGTGGTACTTCAGGCTGACATTTTGCAATTTTGGCCATGCTTCCATTCATGGGAGTGGTTGATAATTCAAACACTGGTCTTTTCATCATTAACTGATTTCTCTCCTTGGGATACGAAGGAGGTTTCTTATCCTCATCAAGGGAATTTGGGGTTATTTGATATAATGACCCTCCCTTATATTTTTCACATTCTTTCCTCTAGTGATATCATGGCCAGTACTTTCAAGGATTCACTCCCATAGTCAATTATTGGAAACTCAAAAAATAATACATTTACACTGTCCACATGGCTTAGCATGGTAAATCCTATTTTATGATTAATTACAAGCTGGGGGAAACAGGGGTGTTGTAATCTATTTACAAATCCACTTGTCTAGGAAACATTTTCTTGCGAGTTGGGGTCATTTTCACCTTCTTCAAATATATACATGGACGTCTCGCATCCATCCATCTATACAGTTTCAGAACTTTCATTAGTTGAATAATGGTTCTCTTGCTCAACCATTTTCTCATCATATACATCATCCAGAACAACTCCATTTGGAGTAGGCTTCTTGGGAACCCTTGGTATTTGTGGATTATCCATGTTTTCAAACCTCGCTCTGTTTTCTTAGGGAGGGTTCCTTATTTTCTCTGGGACCAACATTCTCATATTTTCCACACAATTATCCCCCTTTCTTAGTCTTGTTATCACGTTCTGCATTTTCTTGATAGTTATATTCATTAGTGCAATTTCAATTCTTTGCTTAGTTTCTTGTGTCGCTACAGGGTCTATCTTCACATATGGTATGGTTCCCTTGAAAAATCCTCCTCCAATTGTTTTATTTTGAGATGTTCATGGCTTGAATTCTTCATTCTTTCTTAAACTGGAGGCTCATTGATTATCAATACCTAATCCTCCCAACTGCCTTTGTACTTTTCCCAGTATAATGTCGGGGTCGACACATGTTTCAATAATAATTTCTTCCATCTCCGTGGCTTTAGTCATTGCTTCCTCCAACGTATCCATTTGGGATGTTCTGATATCATATTTCACATTTGGGGGAATTTCATTCTTATAACAACCGAGTATGATTGGGTCATTCGATCTTTTATCTTCTGGAATCTTACTCAAGGTTTTATTGAACCTGAGATTAAAATCTGATCGTATTCTTTCATTCTTCCTCAAACCAATCCTGGTGAAATTAGTGAGAAGGGTATGATAAGCAATTGGAGGGGCGAACATAGTCAGGAACATAGTTTCGAGGTCATTAAATGAGTGAATTGATCTACCGGGTAATGTCATATACCATTCATATGCTCTTCTTGATAAGGTTTGCATAAATAACCTCACCATGACATCGTCATACTCAACACGGTGAAAATCACAAACATTAAGAAATAAGTGAAGGTGCCTCTTTGCATCGATTGCTCTGTCTCCAGAAAATTCCTTCAAGGTACCCTTAGGGAGAACAGGGAGATCATGTTTCTTGCCTAGAATATTTAAAGGGGAATCTCTTATTCTTCTTTGTTTTTCTTGATTTCTTGCAAGATCTCTTCCACCTCCTTGTCTCTCCATATGAGGTTCTTCTTGTGGTTATTCATTTCTTTCTACCATATCCAAAGAGGTTCCAGGAAAATGGTTTTCACTTCTTAGAATACAAAGTTGCTTGCTTTTACTTCTGGTAATGGGTCCTTTGTATTCGTCTAGTTTCAATCCTAACCTTGTCCTTGTGTCACTCTAGCTAGCCTTTGGTTTCTTCGGTCTTGTCGCTTGTCTCTCCTCTGTCTCCGGAGGATTTCTCTTTCTTCTTCTTGGACTAAGATATACCAAGACCTTTCTAATTCTTCACAGGTCTCAGTTGTTGTTATTACCATATTATATAGCTAATGTAAGATGATTTGTTGATTGCTCAATCCAATTTCTAGGTGGGGTTGATCAGCCTGGGGAAAAGTCATTTATTTTTCAAAAATGCTAGACCGGGTTCCAAATTTCAGTTCATTCCCCAATATGGTCGCCAAAAATGTTGACGCTTGAATCCGTTAGGACCAAAACGACAACCTCATGAGGATGTAAATACCCCTGTATTTTTATAGAGGTGGTATTCCTCTTTACTCTAAGATTTTCTTGGGACTCTATATATTTAGAATATGGGACATTACAGAAGTTCGTCGTGGTAATCAAAGAAATATAAAGATTGCAAGAAAGATAACAAGAAAGAAAAATGTTTTGTTTTCTTTTTAAAGAAAGTTCTTGAGAATGACTAGGAACCGCGCACTTTCACACATTTAAGGAAAATAAAATAAAAAATCTCACATCCATCATAGTTTAAACTAAAGATTTATGATCACATGAAAATAAAAAGAAGATGATCCGCCTGCATAAGATAACTTTAACAGAGTGGACACATGGGAAACTCAAATAAAGATAAATATAGATCAATCTCAAATACTTTATACTCAAAACTCAGAGTTACAAAGCATAGTTAAAACTGATCCCGAAATAGCTCTCTTGAAATTTCGAAAAAATATATAATCAGTTACATATTCTTTGAAATTTAAAATGTGTTTGTCGCTAGGACTGGGATTGGGGATCCTGCAGACCATAAAGCAAATATATACAAGAATTAATCTTGTAGAAGGAATATGGTGGGTTTTAAAAGAACAACAAGACCTGGAAAGAAGAAACGAGAAGTTATCAGACTTCGATTAAACCTTTCTATTCAAAGAAGAGGAGTAACTGGATGAAGGAACTGATAAAGAAAGAAAGATGTGATCAACATAAACTTACTATGATGGTATCTTGTGTCTTCACTTGCTTGTTGGTTTCCTTTTATTATTTTCATTAACGGTTACAGGAACTATCTCAACTGTTTCTTGCCCCTCGTTGGTCAATTTTTTGATTTTTTTTCCTGAACCATTCTTCAATCTAACTTTTTATTGGTGCCACATTTATCTCATGACGTATTTTGATGTTGAATAGCTCGCCCTACAAGTCTCTCAAATAAAGGGAAATACCATGTAATGCTTCCTCAATGTCTCGATTCTTCATGGAATATTTCACTAGCCAAGTGTCTATGTTGTCCTCATCATATTCAAGTATACCATAGAACTTTTCAACTGACAACCCTTTAAAAATCTCAACTTGTTCGTCAAACTGTTGCTTTGTTAGGAACATTGAGTTGAGAATTAGTTTGGGGTCTTGTACTTCGTTAGTACCTACGGCTAGGTCTATTTTCATGAGCCTCTTGAATAGTTCTTCCCTCTTTGATATAGCTTGGCTGGATGCTTGAACAATATTATTCAATTTTTTTATCTTTTCTTCCCAGCACGCGTTCAACTATTTATCTGACTTAGGGAGGGAATATCCTCCTCTCTTATCCTTAGTTCTGTCATGTTAGAGACTTTTTTTCCAAAGAGTAGTACAAAATCAAGGTAAAAAAATTCTTCGTTCTTCAGGTCATCTTGCAAATACTCATAGAAGGCATGCACCCTTGAGCCAAAAGAAATAATGTTTTTTGAAACCTCCCATGCCTCTGTGATCAATGACATTCTCTTTTTAATATTTCTTTCTACATAGCTCATGGCTGATGTAAGTAGGCTTGAAGATCCTTTCAATTTAACAATGGGTGTGGTGGGTATGACTATTGACAAAGGACTGGCAAGAAGTGGAAGAGGCATTAAGGCATCTTCCAGTTCTCGGATCCTTTCTTTCAACTTCGTGTTTTCTGCTTCTAGACCACCAATGGATTCATCCAGAGCATCCTCAATTCTCTATGAATTTTATAAATCTAGGAAGGCCGTATATCTCTTAGGTCAACCTCTGAACAATATTTTCCTTTCTTATTGTTCATATCACCTTTTTCAATAATCGATTTCTTGGATTCCCTATCTAAGACAACGCTCTAGAAATCAAATGACTCTTCATCATTGAAGGTCTCATTCTCAATGATCTCTAATGATGAATTTTTGTGGGCCATGTTCCCTGGCTGATCAATTGTGGGAAAAAATTTCTTGATATACGCCTCAAGCTCCATGTCTTCAAGGGAGAAGTTGTTGATGTCATTTTCTATGCGGTGATCTTCTTCCTCATGCGCAACATTTTTCCTCTTCTTTCTTAGATGAAGCTTGTGCGAGCTCTCAATTTTTCCTAGAGGGGGATTCTTTTCTCCTCCGCCGCTTGAACCATTGTTGGTAACTTTCCTAGTTGGGTGGGTTGTTGGAGCATTGCTCCGAGATGTAGTAGTTTTAGGAGTAACAACTGAAGACTGCGCGCTCTTCTCAGTGGGACCCTTTCCTTTCTACTTGTAAAACTCATTTGTACTAAGTACTTTTTCAAAGTCACCATTATTGTGAGCAGGAGCGCCTAAGTTGTTATCTTCTTCTTCACTCAGAGTAATATGAATAAATGAATTTTTGAATCTGATTGCCAACATATATTCTACGAAAATTATGTTAGGGTCAAACCCCTTTATCTTTTCAGTACATTTCAGATTCACATTGTGGAAATGGTTTGCAAACTCATCAATTTTGTTTATATTCTTGAATATAAAGTCTCCAATTTTCCAAGGCAAGGGTATGAATTATTTTTTCCGTTTCTCATGGAAAAAGTGCAGCCATAAATTATACTTCCTTGCCACTTTCGTAATGAACATTTTATTAGATACATGGTATGGAAGAAAAGAGGGATTTTCCTTGGAACAGAAAATCCTGATAAATTTTCCATCTGCTCTGAGGTCCCATTTTTTCCAAGAATTTATTTTCCTGGTCGAATATCCTGGGGGTATCTTTACCAAACAATAGTCCTTTGAAAACTGAAACAAAATCATTGTAAACTTCGTAAAAATGAAAAGAAGCCTTGTATCTCCACAATGCTTGATACCTAAAGGTAACTGGATCAAGTTCACAGTTCACCCTCTTACAAATAGACAATTTTGGAAATTGACAACAATATGCTATCACAAATACCAAGTAAGAATCCATGAAGAATTTATTGTCTCTTTTGTATTGTGACAATTGGGAGGGGATTTCAATGGAAATTAAATTTCCCCAATCGAAGGTAGCTTGCTCTTTAACTATAAAATATACAATATAAAGAATCATGCAGGAAATGGTGGTGGTGTTTTCTTGGCCTGTCAGCCTGGTAAACAACCAAGCGATTTCCTGAAAGGGATTTTTAAACAAGTCAACCTGAATCCTAGTAATGTCTTCTGGGACAACTACGAGATTCTCCAAGAACTCAGGCAAGAGGTCCAGGCCATTGTCATGTATTTTCAGGAAATCCCTGCAATCCTCTCCTTTGAAGGTAAGTGTTGGCTCAGGGAGCTTCAACATCTTACGAAACACTTGCGGTGAAAGAGAGATGGGGGAATGGTCTTGGAGTTGAATAATCCATTGAATTGGTACATATTTCTCAACGCACCATGCAACAAGTTATTTGCAGTCGAATACCTTAGGGACACACCTTGTGCGCGCAATTATGGATGTCCAAATCACTTCTTTTTTAGCAGGAGGAGATGAATAGTAAGAATATGCTCTAGACCACTGAAAGTTCTGGTATTCACGTCGAAAAATATTCAAAGTATCATCACATAATTGTTGTCGATTTGTTGCTACCATAGGTTGATGAGAGTGTTCTTTTAACTATATAATACTTGAAATGAATCCTTTGAGAGAGATAACAATAATATAACCTTTGGCAAGTCGTGCTTTAATGAAATTTAATGGAAAATCTCCTCGATATCTTTGCTTATTAATGACAATATTTACGAAACCTTCATGATAAGTTATTAGCATTAAACCATATTAAATGCGTATTGAGAAAAGCACGAAGATGGCAGGGACAGACAAGAGCAATTTGAATATGGAAACTTTTTTGAACCTGCCAACCCAGGAACCCTCGAACCCGCGATTGCGAACGATCGAAAATAAGCTATGTGTTGCACTGTGATCGGACGGACTCAATACAGGAGAAATGAGATACTTAGGAGCTCGATACCTATGACAAGTCTAACGGTCATAATGTAGATCATGGGTCTTTGGGTGCAAAATGGATATCGTGGAACTTGGAATATGAAATCTTGAACCTGTGAACCTGTGGTTTCCAAAATGGTTAAGTACATAATAACACAACGATCGGTCAGACTCGTGATATGGGAATATGGATGGAGGTGAAGATCCGCGAGTGCGCCAACCCACGAAGCCGCCATTTTTTAAAAAATGGCTAAGTATGGAAACTAGAAAGGGATAAGATAAGGGAGAAAAGAAAAGGGGAATGGGGCTAAGTATAGAATAGGGAAAATAAATAGAAAAAAAGAGTTGGGAAAATAGAAAAGTGGGCTCAGGAGGGAAATTTCAGAAGTGGGAATCGATCTCAACAATGCCAAAAAGATCGTATTGGGCACTGTGACCTCAACGGATGTTATGAACAGTGAAGGAAAGTCACAAAATTATAGGGAAAACTACAAATATAAAACCTTAACTAGCAATAAAATCCCAAGGTCAATGTTTGAGGCCTAACTGACGAGAAACTAAAACATCGGTTGCACCCTTTACCATGTCCAAATGAACCATTAATGATAAATGATACTCATCTAGTGTCCAATATGACATTGTAAACCCGAAATGGTCAATCTCACTATATGTCTTATACTTTTTAACATGACAAGAAAAATGAAGGAGATCACTCATATTATCTAAAATTAATCTTTGAAAGACTAGTTAATACAACTCTCTAGCTATCCTTGAAAGGTATGAAATGTAAAAGTTCATGTTTGATTCAAAGTATATTTTTGGGTCAACACTAAGTTGTATTGAAACCATTACTTGTTGAAAACCACAACATAACTTTGTGATGTTTTTGAACTGTGTAAACATTGTTAATTATTATATTGCGCCTCTTTACACTATTTGCAACATATTCTATATAGCAAATTCAATTGGGTAACAATGAACACCAATAAATAATTATGGTAATAAAGTCTCCGAATAATAAGCATTTTTTTCTTTTACATGATTCAAAGTGTATTAAAATGAGAATGACAATGAGTTAATGTAATGTTACAAACACCAAATATCCCTTAAACTTGGTTTCACTATGTCACAAATTCCCATTTTTCTCAATAGGAAACCCTCTTTTTTGAACACAAGAGTACTAAATGTAGAACAATGCCCTAACGTGCAAGCTCCACCAAAATGGTTGTTTATTGCAAATTACAACAGGCTATTCTTATGAGTAACCAAAATGGTTGTTTATTGCAAGTTACAAGAGACTATTCTTATGAACCTTAAGTGTTTCTAATTGCATTTGCCTTTTTTATTTATAATCTAGTTTACATAGCCAATCTACTAGATACAAAAACGAACACTTAAAATATAATTGTTATATCAAAATCTATAAATTATAAATTCTGTATGATTGAATATTGATCTTCAAATCAGAGTAACATGAAAAAGATTATAAACATATGCCACTTGAAAAACACCACATATCTATTATTATTATTATTATATTACTGCAGAGTGTCCTCTTATACTGCTCCATGCAGAGTGTCCTCTTATACTGCTCCATCGCCACGTTCTTTCAACGGATGCAGTCTGCCACAGATGGATGGGTTCATCAATAATTAAAATCAGAGGCAGTGGAAGGAACCGAATAGCTGTACCAGTCCGTGATAAGGGAAAGCTAAGTTATGGAATCTGCCATCTATACAGACAACCAGCTAATTATATAGCTTTATGCAGAGAGAAAAGAAGAGTCAATGTCTAAACAGTTAAACAGTGATGTATCAGCCCCCCACCACTAACTGTATCATGTTTGACGAATCACTGACTTCATCTTTAATGGAGAAACTTTCGCTATCAACACTTTGGTGCAGTGACACTTCCGCTTGTTTAGTGCCCACTGACTTTATACTTTGGCATTACTGCTCTTTTTCTCTATTTTATGGTTTTTTTCTAAGGGTGTTGGTAGAACCAGAGCTGGATTTAGTGGGGTATTTTTAGCTATGAGGTGCCCCGTACTCCAAAGTTAATTGGCAATGGAAATAAACTATGTTAGCTGTATGGTATCGTATCAGAGGAGTATTAACTTTAACTTTAATGGACTTCAACTGTAAAGACTTTGGCACAGCAGTGTTTCTGGAAGCTTAGTGCGTGGAGAAACCAATGTCTTTGCCATTATATGAATTAATATTTGTAATAAAGTTTTGATATTAAAATCGGACCAAATAAAAATCCCTGGTATTCAAACCGCTTGATTAAGGCAGAGAATCCCTGATTGGTTGATTCATTTCAAATCTGCAATTTTCTAAATTTTCATGTTACCTTGGTTATAATTTTCTAAATTTCATGTTACCCTGGTTATATTCATGGTATTGATTGGTCCGTGGGCTTTATCATACAGAGAGTGGGTCTGTCCTGTTATACTACATCACCACGTTCATTCCATGAATGTAGTCTGCTGCATAAGGATGGATGAATGGATCCATCAATCATTAAAATCAGAGGCATTGGAAGGAAACAAGTAGTTGTACCAGTCCGTGATGAGGGAAAGCTAAGTTATGGAGTCTGTATCTATAGAGACAGACAGCTGATTATATAACTTATGCAGAGATAAAAGAATGATAAAATGAGAAGTAGAGAATACAGAGAAAGAGCAGAGCAGAAATAGTATTTAGTATATTGAGTATATGAGAAAAAGAGTACAATGAGAAAAGGGAAAAGAGCTGAGCTAAATAGGCTCAAGCAAATAAAGAAACGAAAGTACAGCTGGCCAGGACGGTTGGCAGTGTACAGTCAGACTGTTGAGGTTACATTATATTTAACACTCCCTCTTAAACTTAACAGTTACAAACATTAGCACTGAAAATGCCGAAGTGTTGTCTCTGAAAATCAAAAATGGATTTTCCCAGTGGATTTGTGAAAATATCTGCGAGCTGATCTCGAGAGCCACATAATTGAAGTGCTATGTCACTATTATTGACGAGCTCACGAATGAAGTGAAATCGAGTGTCAATATGCTTGTTTTTCTTATGAAACACATTATTTTTGGATAGAGCAATTGCTGAGGTGTTGTCACAGAAGATAGGGGTTGGCTCATTTTATGTATGTGACATATCATTCAATATTCTTCTCAGCCACATAGCTTGACATGAAGCTGAGGTAGCAACGACATACTCTGCCTCTGCAGAAGATATTGATACAGTGGATTGCTTCTTTGATGCCCATGAAATCAGGTTCATGCCCAGGTGAAAAGCATGTCCTGAGGTGCTTTTCCTATCATCTAGGCTTCCTGCAAAATCACTGTCTGTGTAACCAGAGAGATGATTATCATCAGACTGAGTGTACCATAAGCCAAAATTGAGAGTGTCTGCAACATATCTCAGAATTCGTTTTGCCATTTTCCAGTGAGAATCTTTGGGGGATTCCATACACCTGGAAACAAGGTTGGTTGCATACATAATATCAGGCCTAGTTGTTGTAAGATACAACAAACTGCCTACTAAACTTTTGTACAGGGTAGGGTCCACTGTAGGGCCTTCATCTTTCTTGCTCAATTTTGTGCCTAGGGGTATAGGAGTTTCTGTTGGATTGCAGTCTTCCATGCATAATCTTTTGATGATGTATGCTTCATACTTTTGCTGACAGACAAAAATGCCTTTGGTTGATTGATCAACCTCAATTCCAAAAAAATATTTCATTATGCCAAGATCTGTCATCTCAAACTTAGATTGCATGACATGCTTAAAAATCGTTAACTCAAGATTTTCAGTATATATCATGTCATCAACATATAAATATACAATCAAAATTTTACCGTGTTGATCTGTTTTGGTGTAAAGAAGTGGCTCATTTTGGCTTCTGTTGAAACCACTTTTTATCAGGTAAGTGTCAATTTTGTTGTACCAAGCTCTTGGAGCTTGCTTTAAGCCATACAAGGCTTTCTTCAACCGATATACTTTGGCTAGCTGCTCTTGGACTTCAAATCCAGGTGGCTGATCGATATAAACTTCTTCTTCTAAGAAACCATTCAGGAAAGATGACTTGACATCCATCTGATATACTTGCCATTTGTGTTGAGCTGATATGGCTAAGAGAGTCCTTACAGTGTCTAATATTGCTACTGGAGCAAAAGTTTCACCATAATTAGTACCTGGTTGTTGTGAGAATCCTTTGGCAACAAGTCTTGCCTTGTATTTTTCAATCTGCCATTTTTCATTGAGTTTAGTTTTGTAAACCCAATTGACACCAATACTCTTCTTGTGTTTGGGAAAATCAACAAGATCCCATGTCTTGTTCTTCTCAATGGAGTCAATCTCTTGGTTCATGGCTTGAACCCAATGTGGCTCCTTAGCTGCTTCTTTAAAAGATGTAGGTTGACATGACATTAATGCAAAAAGATTGTGTTGT
>ML795696.1:208416-222613 GCA_009831015.1 Picea engelmannii | reverse complement strand
TCCCAAGGGAGACGTCCCTAGTAATCTGGGGTGCTGAAAGAGAAAAGATCAAGGGTTTAAGGTTCAAAAGGTCAAAGTAGATTTTCCCCTTCACAGATTACTGCCAAGAGAGATAGTCAAAGAGAAGGTATTCCACTGAAAAAAAGGCACACGTTTGCGAGACAAGGCAAATAAAACTAAAATGTGCAAACAGTGGTTAGTACTTCAATAGCTAATGACTATCTTTATCATATATGAGCACATATAATAGTAATTATTGACGAAATCAATGATTGCAATTATTGCTATAGCCTAAAATATCATTTCTTCAATAAATACCAAATGATAGAGCATTCAATGTACAAAATTAATCCTTGATTTATCACAATGCAATAAATATGCTCATATATATAATGTTGCTGCGTCAAGCCTACTAAGGGTGACGTCAGCCTAGTTCTAGGTTAATTTAAATGGACAATGAAGTGAACGTTTTGCTGTTTGAGCCAATGAAAATGATCAACACTTCAATATCTATCAACGGATGACTTAGCCGCAACTTTAATACCAAGCAAAAGTTCATAAGAGGCAAGACGTCATCTTAGGGTTAGGGTTAGTAGGTCGCTAGGGTTAGTTAGGGTTTCAATTTAAGAGTTTTGTGAAGGTTGTTTTGACACAAAAGGCTCAACATTGCATTCTTAGACTAGTGCCTTAGGGTAAATGGAGTCAAGGAGTGAGGTTAAAGGCTTGGAAGGATCTAAATCTAAGGACGGGAGAGTTAGGCTTGATGGTGCTGCAATGGCAGGGCCATGAAGTCAAAACCCTAAGGGGAGGAGGCTCATTCTGGTGTAGCTTAAGCTAGGCCTCATGCTCCTCCCTCTTTCCTTAAAACTCTTTGGCAAAAACGGCTAGCTTCAAAATATAAATCTAGGGTTGAAAAGTGTTGTGAGGCCAAGGCTCTTCAAACCCTAAAGGTCAAAACCCTAGGTGTAAACTTAATTAGGCCTAGGACGTCTTCCTTCTTCAACTTATATTCCAAATCTAACTCAGAAAAATAAGAATTAGTGTAGCAATGGCTAGGCTATATTCTTCTAAATCAAATGGCTAAACAAGTTTTTATCATGGGGACATGAAGCAAGGACCTACTTGTGTGCTTGCTCCCTAGGGTTTCAATGATTAAGCATAATAACAATGTAACTATACATGTAAGATATTCAACCTACAACCATTCAATCAAGAAGTTTTGCATGAAAAATATACTTACAAATCAAAGAAGAGCTAATCAAACCCTAGTTGTAACACCTTCCAATGATAAAAACAACATATACATGCCAAAGATAATCCTCCCAAGTGTAGCGCCTCAACTCCAAGAGCCAATAATCCAAGACAAAAGACTAAAAAGAGATCTCTCACAAGAGAGTGAGTTATGTTATCTCCAAAATGAGGCTCAACGTCCTCAATTTATACCATCCAAATGACCTTTAATTAAAAAAATAGGTCATTAAAACAGCCGACAAGGCTAACTTAACAATATTACATTATTTGTCACATTAAATGCTAAAATGTCAAAATTATGAGCTAAAAGGGAGACGTCAGGCCCCTCTGAGGGAGATGTTGGCCCTTTTTGGGAAAAATCAGCATCCAATAGGCAAAACGTTGGCCCTTCTAGGGCTCCTGCAAGTTTCCACATGTGCCAAATGGTCCAAGCACACTGCCACATCCTCCAGAAAATGTCCAGCCTGCCCTGGGTGGCATCCTGTCCATCAAATCCATCATCTAATCTGCAGGGGGTGATCTCCCCTAGGTCGATCTCTGCCAAAGTGTCCTAGGTGAGGACGTTCTTCTTCTTCTTCATGCAGGGGCACATCTCAATGTTGTCCTTCCTCTGCCATCCCAGCAACCATCTGATGGGCTCTTCATCCCCATGGAGGTTCGAACTAATCATATCCCCATGTGTACCGGTCCGCTGGTACCTGTCTGCCAGGTATGGTCCTGCACATCAAAGACTATGCCCTCCATGGGCTCATCATTCCTCAGGATCATAGCAATGAAAATCATATTTCATCATTAAAGTTATCAAATAAATGCATGAAATCCCTAACATATCATCTAAGAGCTCAAAGATATTACACAGATCTACTATACAAAGCTAAGGAAACTGACAGAACAACCTATTGGGCTAACACCCACAAGAGATGGAAAGTTTCCTCATAAGATCATTCAAGCCATGTTTTATGAGGTGATATGGTTTTAGGGATGTCCAGTTATAGTAAGACCAAGGGTAGGTGTTGTCTGTGGGTGCCTTTGTAGGAGGCGAGTTGTACCCGTCATGGTTGCATTTTTTCCAAGCCCTTTATTGCCTTTATCCCTTTTTTTATTTATTTCTTTTCTTTCTTTTTTACTTCAAGGTCTAACTAGAGGACACTGCCTTGGCTTGGTGACCAGAGCCGACATTGTTACCCACTGGTATCTTCACAGAAATGATAAGGCTGGCTCGTGATGAGACCCCCTTTCCCTTGGCCATGCAACCAAAGGTCACTGCCCTGGCGTGGTGACCAGATGATGGCAATGTCATACTGTTGGATACCTATGAACATAATGGGCCGGCTCGTGATGAGACCTCCCATCCTCTTGGTTAGGTCTTGTTTTATTATTTTTCTTAGGTTCCCTTCAGTTTCTTATCGAGAGGCTTTTTATTGCCCTCTCGGGGATCCCCAGGGTGAAGCATCTCTAGGTTTCATTTCCTATGGCTTTTATATTTTACCAGCTGCTTTTACCCCCTGGGCCTTTTAGCCCCTTCTTCCCACAGACAAAAGTGTAACCCTCAAAGGTCATCCTAATGGCCAGACTAGGGGAATGGGATAGATGTGTGGGGTATAAGATGTAAAATGAAAAAAATGGTGGGAGCAGACGATGACTCTGCAAATCCCCCTTGGTGTCTAACCAAAAACCCATGAATATCATCTTGCTAAGTCACCCCATCAATCACCCCAACAATGGTCAAGTGGATTAGTGTAAGATCCAAGCAGTCATCAGAAATGAAAGGAACCTAATGCATATATAAGAAGGTCATAACGATAAAATATGACACATACCATGATACCTCGGACCAATTACCTCATGGAGCAAGAGTCCTCTCCGATGCAAGCCCAGGTCGGTGGTGATGGAAGCTGCTGTTGCTGACAGGACAAATCTGGCGAAGAAGAAGAAAGATGGGCCCTCCAGGGCCACACTCAGGTTAATCCCGCTCTCGGTACTCCATGTCTATGACCTGTGGGCCTCGAGACATGATCTCCTAGTTATCCCTAGATATCAGGGATAACAAGACCGAAAAACGTGGTGTAGACCACTTCTTTAGCTTTTATCTGGCTAGATTTGACTATTCGAGCACGCGATCTACTAATTTAGAGCTCTAAGTTCTGTTCTTTGGAAATTGTAGAAACTGTAGCGATTGTAGCCCCTCCAATGGTAGAATAGGTCCCATGTGAACTCAGCGCGAGCTCCTTCCCCACGTGACCAGTACCCGTGACCATTGTTTTAGCCCACAAAGGGCGTGTCGCGTTTCACGACCTCGAGAGTATTGGCGTGTGAGCCACTCTTGACTCTCCAACTCCCACAATCCGAAAGGGGCTTAATGAGCCCTCAACTCCTCTCATATCCTTCCTCCACACGACCACAATGCTATGACCACAGTCCACTTTTTGGGATTTCGCAGTTCACGAAGTTACGATGCAACTCCAACCTTTCCTCCTTGGAATCCCGAAATCTGAAATTTCGATCTATCCTCTGTTGCGGATCGATGGTCCAGATCCTCCTATGATCTAATGGTCCAGATCCTATCAGGATTTTGCGACCCTTGAACTCTTGTCACGATGTTCTCCAAACCTCAAACTCTGAAATGTTGAAATTTTGGAGCCTCCCAAATCAATGGTTTATGTTACACGTCAAAATTACTCAGCAGGATAAGTGTCGCATGGCCCTCTCAATTGTCATAAGTGTCGCATCTTCCTTACAACTTTCGCAAGTGTCGCAAGTTGGTCACAAGTGTCGCAAATGATGTTCAGACATACTGCCATGACAAACGACACTAAGGAGACACTTATAACATCTCATATGCTTGATTTGAAGGAGGAGAAGTGGTTTACTGAAGACAAATAACCCTTGACACCTGAAAAGAGCACTGAAACAGAGGTTCTGAGGGGGAGCGCTCCTCTATATCAGCTCTAGGAGCATTGGTGCTCCCCTATAATGCTTCAGGGAGCGTTATAACACTCCCCTTCCCCCTCTGAAGGAGCGCTGCTCATCTTGAGAGCGTTGGCGCCCCTCCATGGCTTACCAGGGAGCGCTATAGCGCTCTGATGCCCCTTCTAAGGGAGTGTTGCCTAATCTGAGGCAGTAGTTGGCCCGTTGAGGAGAATAAGGGGAGGATCTTTCGAGATTAGGAGGCAGTTGTGCTCAAATTCTTGGTTTCATCAAGATATCCCTGATCTAAGGAGAAGGTTCCCAACTTGTTCTAAAGATAACTCAAGAGGTTAAGATCCTCTTAACCTATATAAACAAGATCTATGATGGTGGAAGGGGGGGAAGAACTGAAGATATGAAACTTATGACCTTGGAGGAAACTTACATTTAGCCATAGGAGAGTGATCAGTGAAGTTGTTGTTA
Organism: Picea engelmannii; assembly: GCA_009831015.1. Lineage (NCBI taxonomy): Eukaryota > Viridiplantae > Streptophyta > Pinopsida > Pinales > Pinaceae > Picea > Picea engelmannii. The sequence goes on along the minus strand of ML795696.1, from coordinate 217,972 downwards.
TCTAGGTTGTGGATTTTTCAGGCAAGGGTTAGACGAAGAGGACTCGACGAAGATGTCGCATTCGCATCTACGATTGTAAGTACTGCTGTCGTTATTCTCATCAATATGACACACTTGGCCTGTTTCTTTCTAGTTTGTGTCTAATGTCACATGAACTTATCATTAATTGGTAGATATATTTTCAAGCTAATATCAATAGAGTAGGAAGTGTTTGTATCTTGTTTTGTCCACAGGATCCTGCGAGAAGCAAAGGATCGAAGCGCAACTAGGAGCGTGCAGGGACAAACGTCGATAAAAGGTACTTCTGTCATCCTTCCTTCTCATGTGTTAGTTTAGATAGATTTGAAAGGAATTTAGTGTCCATGATAAGCATTTTATGTCTAGAGTTAGGGTCAAGCGCTTAGAGGCGATCTACCTGTCCGCGGGGAGATTTTCCTACAACAGAAATGGGCGACTCCACTGGGGAGATAGCCTCAAATCGAAACCTCTTGTTTTGATTTTCCCCTCATTGACCTTGTTCTATCCCTTGATCATTTCAGACCTAGTTCACTCCTCTTTTGATTGGTTTCATGAGCTGATTGGCTCCTTGTCCCATCATACTCAGCATAATTGTCGAGTTTGAATTTCAATTTTTGGAATTTTTTGACATTTTTTGGAGTTTTAGACCCTGGCGCCCCTGTCCTAGTGTTAACAGAGCGCCAACGCTCCCCCATACCTCTTCACAGAGCGCTATAACGCTCCTTGCCTTTGGAAACAGAGAGCCAGCCTCTTTTTGGCCCACAAACCCTACAAAATTTCCTTGTTAGGGTTTTGCCTCTGTGTCTCTTCTGCTGAGTGACCTTGTGAGTCAATTTTTCTTCCCTTTCAGACTTGACATCTGTCTTTTGATTGAAGAATAAGCATCTTACTATTTGGATCTTGTAGCCTTCTTCACTATTTTTATTGAGTTTTTCCTGTTGAGAGAAGTTTGAAACCCATACATTTTTCTTCTCTCCTCATCAACTGAGTACAAACCCTGGTGAAGGTCATCAAAGACCTACAGACCTCTTCATCTTGATTTCAGTCAAGGTCATTGTTCTTCAACTTTTTCTTTTGGGTGTGGAGTTTGTTTTTCTTTTCTTTGATCATTCTTTTCTTTCGCTTTTCATTTTGATTGCTACGAAGGGTGTATTGTTTGTGTGACTTTTGCTTGTGCTAGTTTGGTTTGCATTCATATAAGAAAGATAATTAGCAAGACGAGCATTATGTTGTATTGATCATCACTCATATGCAAACAATAAAAGACATATTTATGATTGATTGTGCATATTAGAATGCATTTAAAAGTTTTTACATTACATCAGGATTTGATTGAGAAAAGAATCGTTTGAGGGCATTCCTTATTTGTGCTTGGTTAGTGAAAAGAACTCTCTCTCTCCCTTAGCTAGATGTTCATCGAAAATAAATGACTGCTTATCATGTTCGATGCATTCTTTGGGTCTGAGTCATAATTCCATTCGTTTCACTTCCGTGCACCCCTTTGCGTAAAGAACAACCATAAAAATCAATGCTAATTAAAAGTTATCTAGAACTTTTTCTTTCATAGGATCCTCCACCAACAGTAGACTAGGCTTAGTACTTTGGATTAGGGCTGTGAGCATAACTCTCCAAAGTTTCCAAAACAAACAGTAGCATCCTGAGTTAGGGAGAGTAAATCTAGTTATCGTATAAGTCTGCCTGGGATCCCCCTCTCACACAGGGGTTACGCACGAGGTCGCATTTGGGTGAGCTACGGGGACTAACCCTCCGTGGTTTAAATGATTGTGGTGGTCAGATCGTATTATGGGGATCACTTTGAGGTAAATCCACAATTACTGCGTGGAATCCTTTTAGTTGATTTCGGGCTTGATACCCTGCCCGTACGTTCAGATTGGACTGTCGATTGTTCCCACCCAGGGGATGACTGTGAATTGGTAACCTTAGTGGCCATAATCTTTAGGGTCTTACACAAGGTGACGGTGACGGGAAGTCTCACTGTACCTGGAGCAGAAATTGGTCAAACTCACTCGGGCTCCTTGGAGGGTAAATCCACAATTACTGCGTGGAAGCTTGCACCAAGGCGTAAGTCCGCTAAGCAGGTCGCCATTGTAACTGTTCCACCCTATCCTCGCCCCTTCTGGACTTGATCACACGACGTTGGATTTCATCACCAACTAGTACGATCATCAAAAGAAGGTCCTGTTGGCTTGGTTGTGATTCTTAGATTTTTTTTTTTAGCGTGTGTTGTTTATTTTCGTTAGTTGGCCATAGATTTCTTTTGCCGACTCTTTTCCGCCAACATCGACCCTCCACGTCGCTCGCGGAGGCTACAGGGACTTCCTCCAGAAAATATGGAAGGAAGCACCCCTTTACCCCCTCATTCTACGGAAGAATCCCCTCAACAGAGCGAGCTTCATAATACTACAACTTCCCAGGAAGAAGTTCCCATTCCTTTGGAGAATTTTTGAATTGTCTCAGGATCTCCGGAAGCTTATCGCATTCCGGAGGGATACGAACGACAGATCCTCCACCTGAATTCCGCTGGAGAATTTGTTGTCGTCAATCCTTCTGACATTCCGGCCGGGTCTTCTCAAAACCCATTAGCCATTGACCCTTTTTGGACTGCGGACGTTGTTCGGAGTCCACCACGCTTGGTGAAAGATCTTTATGGAAAAGGAGAAGGTGTTGACACATATTTTTCCTACACTGTACCCCCAAATCACTTCATCGGTACTACCACTTTTATAGCCACACCAACCGTTGGTCCGAATATACCGTCTGTTGGCCCAAGGTCTACTATTCCCCTCCAGACGGCCCATTCGACAATGACCCCGCACATTCTGACCATCCCCGCCGGTAACGCGGTAGTTAATCAAGCCCCGATTGGCACACCTGTAACACCGAGACCCACACTCCCTTTTGGATTCAGGGCACTGAATGCTTCTGCTACCACCACTGCCCAAACCACTACCCAAATCATACCGGGAAGTTCTATACCCATCCAACAACCCGGAGGGACCGGTCTTGGTGGTCCTAATCCGCTCGGTAGTACCGGCCCGTCATTTACATCTGGCTCTCAGATCCCGGGAACTCTACCTCAAACTAGGGGGCATCCTCCCTCCAGAGGACAAATTCCATTCAGAGGGAACCCTAATTCTGGGGGGCATCCTCCCACCGGAGGACAAATTCCATTCGGGGGGCACCCTCATGCTGGGGGGCAGCCTCAATCCAGAGTACACCATCAACCACAAGGACAAAATGTGTCTGCCGCACCCAATCCGTGGAGCGTCCCTTTTCAAGGAAACCCACATGCCTCCACGGGACAAAGTTTTCAGACTTCGCAACAACCCCCTTATGGACAAATGCCAAACCCACCCTATAATCCACAAAACCCATCCGGTTATCCTCCGCTCACACATACTTCTCAAAACATCTCAAATCCTATGTACCTTGGTCAAAACCAACCTCACATGAGAGGGCCCATGAGTTATAATTATCCACATAACCCAGTATTGGGCCCCACTGGTGTCCCTCTGCCACACCAGCATTACCCACAGGTTAACCGACAGCTACCTTTTCTAGCCACCCTAGACCTTCCAGACTTGTCTCGGTTAACGAATGATCCCATTTATCATTCTCCGGTTTGGCCAGCCATTCCATCTAAACTTCCTTCTGATATCCCAAAATTCGACGGAAAGCCCGAAGAAGACCCAAACAACCACGTGATGACCTTCCATTTGTGGTGTTCATCCAACTCCCTCATGGACGATTCGATTCGTTTGCGTCTTTTCCAACGAACACTCACGGGTTCCGCAGCGAAATGGTATATTGAATTAACACGCGCATCCTTTCACGATTTCAACTCCCTTGCCATGTCCTTCCTCACACATTTTCAACTACCCATTCGATACGAGACGGGTACTGAACTATTAACCTCTCTTCGTCAGACAACTTCCATACATATCTCCGATCATATCCATGAATGGAGACGACGACGAAGGCTAATCAAAGCGGTCATTCCCGACCAATTGTTAGCAGAATGGTTCACAAAATCACTATTACCCCAGATTGCTCGTGATGTTGCCATGGGTGGTGTAGTCACCGAGGAAGAAGCCATCACCCGGGCTCAATACTTAGACTTAGTCTATTCACAATCTGGTACTCTATATGAGTTGATACCAAACGCTACCTGTGCCACTAACGATCCATCCAAACCATCGACTGCTTCGCATGCGGATGGAGTTATTGGCTCCGTCAAAACTCAATCTACTACTCAGTCTACTAGAACAATCCAGCGGCCCGCTTCCACGGCTGTTCCCTATCCGACTGCACCCTCTTCTACCCCACCTCAAACTCAGGTCTCTGATGTGAATGTGGTCCAATCAACCCCTTCACAATAACTTGGGGGAAAGAAGAAAGCGAGAAACAAACCAAAGAAGAACAACAACAACGAGCAACCCAAGACCCAACCGCAAACTCCTGCTGCCGGAAAACAACCACAACGAAAACTGAAATTCCCATGTCTCATTTGCGGTGACGATCACTACACTCGAGACTGCCCACATCGCGATGAAGTGACCAAAATTTTCAAAGGAAATCCGCAACCCGTTGTGCTCACTCAGCCTTTTCCGCAGCAACAATCGTTGGTTGCACAAACCCCCATGTCGGGGGGCAGTTCCAACCAACCCCATGATGAGGCCTCGACAAGTGCCCACATTTACATGTTTAATGGAGTTAATCTAACAACTCGCTCTGCGACATATGACACGCCAGTTAAACCTGATAAACTGAAGATTGCTAACGGTTCTGCAACAGACCCGTTACCATCCACCGTCAATCCTCCATCTGTTATCCCTCCATCCGGGCCACTCCAGATCGAGAAACCTTCGTTTGACTCTATCTTACACCCTCCTAAGAGCACCATCCGGAAATCTACCTTCAATCCTAATTCACGGGCGGCCCAAAACAACAATATCGTAGAAGATTTGGCCCAAGCCCCGTGTGCCATGTACACCTTGGAATTTCTACAACATTGTCCCAACCAACGTAGAACGCTCTTAGCCGCTATTGGCGTTTTCGATCCCGAGTCATCAAACTACCTCACGTTTAATCTGGATGATCATCAACCGCGACTCTCCCACCAGCTAGCTTTCCAAATCGATGTGGTTGTTCACAATCAACAAATCCATCGGACTATCCTGGATGAGGGAGCCTCCACCTGTGTCATGTCTCTAGCATGTTGGAAAGGTTTGAAATCAGCTGCCCTTAACAAATCCGCTACCATGTTACGTGCCTTTGATGGACGAGGTTTGCATCCTCACGGATTATTACAATCCTTAGTCGTTCAGCTGGGCAGAAAAACTGTTACTGTTGACGTCGAGGTGGTCGATCCCCCCTCGATTACAACCTACTACTTGGAAGAAGTTGGTTCTACGCCATGACTTTCGTCGCCTCGTCGGTGTTTCGATGTGTACAATTCCCCCATCAAGGAAAAATTGTTACCATCGATCAGCTCGATTTCTGCACACCTGACGCTCGCCTCCCTGCTACCAACAACATTCCCTTTCTGGGAGACTACCCAGTTACGTATGAAAGCGTTGGTGTTGGCTTATTGAAAGATTCTAGCCTCATGGGTACCTTCCCTACACCACTTCCACCCACTGCACATCATATTTCCGCCGTCAATATGATTTCGACTATGCCTTATCAATCCTTGGAATCATTCGACCCTTGGGTTGTGCCTAGTCCTTTGGAATTCGATGTGCTTGGGGACACAATGCCTCTGAGCCCAGCCGAGGCCACATACGTAGCTATTCAATCTGCCTCTCCCTCTTCGAACACTTCACATTCATTGGCACCCGATACTTATTTGGTTCCCTCGTGGTTAAATTCCCTATCATCCACCGTTGATTACATTTCCCAAATTTTTCCTTCGGATGAATCTATCATGGAAATGCTTAGCATTGACGATCTGCCCTGGGATGACAACCACCATCGATCCTCTTTTCTTCCACCTTTGGAAGAAATCCAAGACATACGATCTGTCTTACCCCCCGATGTTACTGAAGCTCCACAATCTCCTATCCTCACACAAAATACTCTTTCTGAGGGGAACATGGGTAACATCTCTACTACGGTCATGATCGACATTTCAATCAAAGAAGGTGTCGTGGAAAACATCAAAAGTTACCCTGACGAAGTGGTTTCTTACACCGCTTTATTCAAGGAATTCCGCGATGTCTTCGCATGGAGTTACGAGGAAATGCCAGGGATCGACCCTTCCATCGTCGTACACGAAATCAAAACTTACCCCGACGCGAAACCGGTTCGGCAAAAGCTTCGCCCAGTTCATCCCAAGAAAATTGCAGCTATAAAGGCAGAAGTTGAAAAACTTCTAAAATCTGGCTTTATCTATCCCGTCCCTTTAACCAAATGGGTCTCCAACCTTGTTTTGGTTGCTAAGAAACAAGGGACCATTCGTATTTGCGTTGACTATAGAGATCTCAACAAAGCTTGTCCTAAGGACAACTACCCTACGCCCTTCATCGAACAAATCATCGATAATTGCGCGGGGAGCGTAATTTTTTCTTTCATGGATGGCTTTTCTGGATATAACCAGATTGAAATTTTGCCTATAGATCAACACAAGACAACCTTCATCTTCCCTTGGGGAAATTTCACCTACCGAAAGCTACCTTTTGGCCTTAAAAATGCTGGAGCCACTTTCCAGCGAGCCATGTCGTACGCTTTTCATGACATCAAACATATAGCAGAACCGTATCTCGACGATTTACCCGCACATTCGTTAAATCGATCCGATCACATTGATCATTTACGCACGATTTTTCTATGATGTAGGTTCTACTGTATTCGCCTGAACCCACACAAATGCATTTTCGCTGTCGAATCCAGTCGACTCCTTGGTTTCATTGTCTCCAAAGATGGGATTAGGGTGGATCCCTTAAAGATCAAGGCCATCTTAGCCTTACCTCCACCTACCAATTTAACCCAACTCCAAAGTTTGCAAGGCAAAGCAAACTTTCTTCGCCGTTTCATCTGCAATTATGCCGAGATCACTAAAGGATTTATGCAGTTACTGCAGAAGAAGGTCCCTTTCATCTGGGATGATGCAACTCAACGGTCATTCGACGCTCTCAAACACGCTTTGACCCATGCACCTTTGTTACATCCCCCTGAATATACAAATGATTATATCCTTTGCTTGGCTGCTTCTACTTCCACCATCGCAATGGTGCTAGTCCAAGAAGACCCCAACGGCGAAGAACATGTGATCTATTATCTGAGAAAGAGTTTATCTGGACCCGAACTTAGGTATTCGCATGTTGAGAAACTGGCTTTGGCAGTCGTCATCGTTGTCCAAAGGTTCCGCCACTACATATTATTACGCACCACCACGGTAGTCATAGACTCCAACCCCATGTACCACGTCCTGACACGTCAAGTACTTGGGGGAAAATATTCAAAATGGATAGTTATTCTTCAAGAATTCGATCTTGAGTTTACAAAGGCTAAATCCAAAAAATCCCTGGTGTTTGCCGAGCTCATCTGTGCTCTCCCTCGTGCCGATGAAAACATCGAACCTAGAGATTCTCTCCCCGATGAATCTCTCTTCCTCATCAGCACCTCTGATCCTTGGTACGGAGACATTCTCCTCTACCTTCAAACACAACGTTTTCAACCCAACATCTCTCGTGAAGAGCGTCGACGCATTCGTCACCACTCTCACCGTTATATCATCCTCGGTGACACTTTGTATCGTCGTGGTATCGACACCATCCTGCGGCGATGTCTGATTCACGAGGAGGCTGAACGCGTTTTGAACAATTGTCACCTTGGCGCCTGTGGCAGTCACCTTTCCGGAATGGCCACAGCCCAAAAAATCCTACGTGCCGGCTACTTTTGGCCCTCGATTTTCAAAGATTTTATCGAGGCTGTCAAGAAATGCCCACCCTGCCAAATCTTTAACAAGAAGGCATGCACCCACCCTATGGCACTGCACCCTATCATTGCCATCGGCCCCTTCGCAAAATGGGGCATCGATTTCATGTAGTGTAAGCCTACCTCAGCCGGGGGGCACGGTTACATCATCGTCGCCGTCGACTACTTCACCAAATGGGTTGAGGCTATGCCTACCTTCCTGAATGATGGTTGTACGACAGCTCTATTCCTCTTCAACCACATCATAACTCGTTTTGGTGTACCACGTGCCATTGTCACTGACCATGGTGCACACTTCAAAAACCAGATGATGAGCGAGCTACATGTCAAATTGGGTTTTCTCCATGAAAACCCATCCCCTTACTACCCTCAAGAAAACGGACAAGTTGAGGCCATCAACAAAGTCCTGAAAACCATGATCCAACGCATGGTAGGGGAAAACAAAACATCATGGCATCTACAACTATTCTCCGCTCTCTGGGCCTATCACACCTCTTTGAAAAATTCAACTGGATTCACTCCTTTCCAGTTGGTCTATGGCATCGAAGCCGTCCTACCGATCGAGTGTGAGATTCCATCACTCAAACTAAAAGTAGAACTCCTGCCTCATACTTCTGTTGAAGAAGAACGATTTCTGTATCTATCCAAACTGGACGAAACACGTCGCGATGTTGCTCTCGCCAATGAGGCACATCAAAAAAATGAATTAAAAGTCAATATGACAAATCCGTCCACCCTCGGAATTTCACGGAAGGAGACTTAGTCCTTGTTTACGACCAAGCTCATGATAAATCGGGGACAGGAAAGTTAGAACCCATGTGGCACGGTCCCTACATCGTAAAACATGTCCTACATAAAGGTGCCTACGAATTAGTTGATCACGAAGGAATTTCCCTAGGAGAGCCCCGAAACGGGCTTTACCTTAAGAAGTACTATGCCTAGATCGCCTAGCATTTGTGCTTTGTACATTATTGTATTTAGTTTTGGTGTGTCTATTTCTTTCACGTGCTCGAGTCTTTACCGTTGCCACTCATGACTGTGCTTGTGTTTTCATGCGCAGATGATGTCTTCCTTTCCTATCTTTTTTGGGTTTGTGGATGGTGCTAGCCGACATACCCGGAACATTGCTTCAGCAGCTTGGGTTATTTACCAATTTGACCAGGTGGTGAGTTCAGGAGGCATTTGTTTAGGACCAGCAACCAATAACATGGCAGAATATCATGTTGTCATTGGACTGTTGACCCAAGATTCCTCTCTAGGTATCTCTCGCATCATTATTTACTTAGACTCCCAACTGGTGGTTTTTCAAATCAACCGCATCTACGCTATCCGTAGTCCTATCCTGCTACGCCTACACTTGCAAGTTCATCGTCTCGAACGAATGTTCGATTACATCGAATATAGACACATTCCGAGAGAACTTAATAGTGTTTTGGATTCATTAGCTAATTATATCATGGATCGGTATCTTGCCCACATATAAGATTCAAGGAAAGCAAAATTGTACATTACATGTAAATTAAAACACATCACAGACATCATCATGTACAAATCATTGGCATCATAAAAACTCGAAACT
>ML795696.1:186239-205696 GCA_009831015.1 Picea engelmannii | reverse complement strand
AAACAAAGGAAGAGGAACTTACCGAAGGTGAGTTATATTGAGCATGTGTTATCCTCCTCGAGCTCATTAAATCAAAAAGAGGTACTCATCTATCTGGATGGGGGAAAAAATTGAAAGGAGCAAGCCAAGCAGTCTCTTGAGAATATCATCTAGCACTTCTTAGAGTCGCCCTTGAACACGACACTTTGTCACTTTGCATATATCATAATCCACTGAACCTCTGCACTGAGCCAATCCTCCGAGTTCCTTTCACTCCTTTGGGTCAACCGACGCAAGTCACAGTATCCATTGCATAGTTTTGGTCCATGCCATGTTTTGTTGTAGTGCCCCAGTGTTCAAGGGAAGTATCCGCCTCGAGAGTCGGCCATCCCAAGTATCTTGCCTCAAAATCTGTGTCAGTCCATGTCTGTTCAATCTGCCAATCACATCTCCATGTCCGTTTCGTGTCGTTGATGAGGGATACATCAAGGCCCTCCCTCAACGAGTCTATTCCTGTCGACTCCAACACATTATCCAAGGATCAGACTTAGAAACCAGTTAGTACTTTGGGACTTGCATGCCTCAATGGCAGGCCTCCTCACGTTCGACAATAGGTTTACATCATTGACCTCTGATCGAATGATTTCGCGGGTGTTTGACTTCAGCTCATCTATTCACATTCGTCGGGATGTACTGAGGTACCTTGGGAATCATTGACATTAATGGTGATCTCCCTCGCACTTGTTAACGGTTCACACCATTGACCGGTAATCAAGTGGTTTCTGCCATGTTCGACATCAGGACATCTACTCACATGGTTAGAATCGTACCGCATTGGGATTGGTAAGAAGACCCTGGGTTGAGTAATCACTTTGATATATGCTTTGCCCAGGCTGCGAAGGAGTTTATTGGACAAGAACACATACACTGTCACATAGATCCACTTTGTATTGGTCGTGGCTATGTCTTGTCATCTCGTAGATCCACTATGTATTCTTCGTGGCTACGATCAGTCCGAGTCGTCAGAGTATAGATCCACATTGTATCTTTGGTGGCTATAACTTTTTATCAATAAAATTATGGATCCGCAGTGTATTTTATGGCGGCCATATCCTGTTAAGTCTTGATCACCCAAGCATAGGTATGCCTGCCTTGGGTTTTGAAATATGTCATGATACTTGATTGGATGTTTGTGTGCAGCTTCTGTCAGGTTCTCCGAGTCTATACCCTTGCTTGGACATCTACAAAGTATTTCAGTTATCAATTGGCATCTTCTAACTTCATACTTTGGGGGGCATTCTGTTACACGTCAAAATTACTCAGCAGGATAAGTGTCGCATGTCCCTCTCAATTGTCGTAAGTGTCACATCTTCCTTACAACTTTCGCAAGTGTCGCAAGTTGGTCACAAGTGTCGCAAATGATGTTTAGACATACTGCCATGACGAACGACACTAAGGAGACACTTATAACATCTCATATGCTTGATTTGAAGGAGGAGAACTGGTTTACTGAAGACAAATAACCCTTGACACCTGAAAAGAGCCCTGAAACAGAGGTTCTGAGGGGGAGCGCTCCTCTATATCATCTCTAGGAGCGTTGGCGCTCCCCTATAATGCTTCAGGGAGCGTTATAACACTCCCCTGCCCCCTCTGAAGGAGCGTTGCTCATCTTGAGAGCGTTGGCGCCCCTCCATGGCTTACCAGGGAGCGCTATAGCGCTCTGATGCCCCTTCTAAGGGAGCGCTGCCTAATCTGAGGCAGTAGTTGGCCCGTTGAGGAGAATAAGGGGAGGATCTTTCGAGATTAGGAGGCAGTTGTGCTCGAATTCTTGGTTTCATCAAGAGATCCCTGATCTAAGGAGAAGGTTCCCAACTTGTTCTAAAGATAACTCAAGAGGTTAAGCTCCTCTTAACCTATATAAACAGGCTCTATCATGGTGGAAGGGGGGGAAGAACTGAAGATATGAAACTTATGACCTTGGAGGAAACTTACAGTCAGCCATAGGAGAGTGATCAGTGAAGCTGCTGTTATCCAGGTTGTAGATTTTTCAGGCAAGGGTTAGACGAAGAGGACTCGACGAAGCTGTCACATTCGCATCTACGATTGTAAGTACTACTGTCGTTATTCTCATCAATATAACACGCTTGGCCTGTTTCTTTCTAGTTTGTGTCTAATGTCACATGAACTTATCATTAATTGGTAGATCTGTTTTCAAGCTAATATCAATAGAGTAGGAAGTGGTCGTATCTTGTTTTGTCCACAGGATCCAGCGAGAAGCAAAGGATCGAAGCACAACTAGGAGCGTGCAGGGACAAACATCGATAAAAGCTACTTCTGTCATCCTTCCTTCTCATGTGTTAGTTTAGATAGATTTGAAAGGAAGTCAGTGTCCATGATAAGCATTTTCTGTCTAGAGTTAGGGTCAATCTCTTAGAGGCGATCTACCTGTCCGCAGGGAGATTTTCCTACAACAGTTTACGCTCCTCCTAATCTGATGGCTCCGATCACGTCGGAGTTTTGCGTATCACGAGTTCACTGAACTCTCACCTCTAATATCCCGATTGTCGAAATCACGATGGAGCTTGGATCTACTGCCACCTGTCCTCTGAGATGGACGGTCCTAATTCTTTCGCGAAATGTTCTTTCACGATTTTTCCCTAGTCTTTACCTTTGTTCTCCCGGTGCCAAAAACGTCGATGGCTTTCGGATCTTCACCACCTGTCACTCCATATCCAACGGTTGGAGTGATTTTGTGATTTCGGGATTTAGCGTATCGGGGTATGGAGTGCAGTCTCCTATGCTCGTCCAACTTCCGATTCCTGATTTCTCAATAGCGTCAGATCGATGGCTCACGATCTTTCTCGATCCAATGGCTCAAATCGAGTCGTGTTTTCACGATTCACAAATTCTTACCGGTGTGTTCTTTGACCTTTACTCCCTGCGAGTCAGCGAAATGTCGAGATCTCGCCACGTATCCTCCTTGATGGATGGTCCCAACGATTTCGGGATTTCATGACTTCGCAAGTCAGCTTTTCTCCTGTGCGCTCTAGAGGACTAAACCTCGTGTATTTTCTCTCGGATCCGACGACTATCGGTCCTCTGCGCTAGATCTGACAGCTGAAAAACTTTTTCCTTTTCTGCGTGCTCATCGTCTTTTCTAAACTCGATCGATTGCTCGGATCTTTTCGCAGGGCCAATCTTACGGCTTCGTCTACTTGTCATTTGTTGCTTTGGCATGTTCTTTGCTGCTTCTGCAAAGAGTTTCTACTGAAGAAGGAAATTCATGAATCTTTCACGAATTGGAAAGAATTTCACAAATTCTTTAAAGAACTCACATACCTTTAATTGTTTCTGCCCTTTGCAATTCTGTTTCCTCAATCTTTTACGAATTTCACAATTCTTTTCATTTTGCAGCTCTGTTTCCTCAATCTTTTACGAATTTCACGATTCTTTTCCTTTTGCAACTCTGTTTCCTCAATCTTTTATGAATTTCACGATTCTTTTCCTTTTGCTTCTCTGTTTCCTCAATCTTTTGAACGTATTGTGCTCTGCTTCCTTGTGTTTGCTTTCTGCAATGATCTTTTGAGTGGATGGCGGACTGCGCGTTGTTCTCCAAATTCTGTGAAGAATCTCGCGTCCTGAGCTCTTGTTGACAGTTTAAATTCTTCGGTACTTAGGATCGGGCTGCTCTCCAAACTATGTGAAGAGGCTTACGTCTGAAGCTCTAATACCATGATAAAATGAGAAACAGAGAATACAGAGAAAGAGCAGAGAAGAAATAGTATTCAGTATATTGAGTATATGAGAAAAATAGTACAATGAGAAAAGGGAAAAGCGCTGAGCTAAATAGGCTCAAGCAAATTAAGAAACGAAAGTACAGCTGGCCATGACAGCTGGCAATGTACAGTCAAACTGTTGAGGTTACATTATATTTAACAAAGAAGAGACAATGTCTAAACAGTGATGTATCAGCGCACCACTAAGTGTATCATGTCTGAGGTAACACTGACTTCAACTTTTAATGGAGAAATATAGCTATCAACACTTTGGTGCAGTGGCACTTCCGGCTCTTAGCCATGAGGTGCCCATTACTCCAAAATTAATTGTGGAGTTAAATCGATAGAAAATTGTGGAAAGTTTTTTGGGGATGTTTGCACTTTTTAATAATTCACTATTTTTCTTTCATTTATCTATTTTAAGATTCTTTCATTTATTTATTTTAAGATTTGTTTTGGTTAACTTTAAAATTAACTGAAATCCTTGAATATGAATGGAGTAGGTTAATTCCTGAGCAATTTTCCCTTTCTAGTTTAGCTTTTCAGGCAAAAAAATGAACTTGAATTCAGCCAGATTTTCACGGGTAGTTTGAGTTTTGTATGAATCAAAGTTTCATGCATTTCAGAACCTTACTTCAAGGGTTTCCTCCCATTTTAAACCAACCCAAATACTCAAAAACCGATCAAAGTTCTAAATTGATCTGAAATTTAAAAACCCGCCTAAAAACTTGCCTAAAAAAAAATTCCTCCCAAAAAAAAATTCCTCCCAAGTGAGCACACTCTTAAATATAAATTCTCTGATCAAAATTATAAAAAAACACTTTAAATTTTGTTCAGTGATTATTTACTCCGATATGCTATAAATATACAGAGAGAGTTGTTGTATAGAGCTTTTGGCCGTATCATATCAAAGGAGTACTCGAACTCTAACTTCAATGGAGAAACTCTTTGCTGTATTATATCATATGAGAGGAGTACTAACTGTATTGAGAAACTTGAGCGATATAGATTTTGGCGCAATGGAACTTCCGTCCGCTTAGTACGTGTACAGGCTAGTATGTGAATGGAGCGTTTGATGTTAAAACTGGCGAGCAATATCCACTAAGATCCGGATCGTGATAAATTCTCATGTCAGTCAATAAATGTTATACATTACGACAGACCACAGACTAGGGTTTAAAAACTTGTTGCAGTGAGCTGGCAGAAGTCTGTATTTCACTTTCAATGGGTAGGGCAAAGCTAAGATGCTAGTGGGCATGGAGGGAGGTATCGAACCTGATAAAGGAGTTCAAATGCAGATCATGGTTAGTATAATGGAACGAGATTGGGGGTGTGATCGATCCTCATGTTCTCAGTCAATGAATGTTATACGTTACGACAGACCACAGACTAGGGTTGTAATTTTATCCATAGTACATCATATTTTCTGAAGGTCTCTGAATTCTCAACGTGGTTTTTACTTTTCAGTTTTCTTTTACGGAATTCTTACAAATAGACAACACATGCATCTCGTAAATGTCGTATAGCGCACATGAACCCCATCACTTTAGGCATACAGCCTGCTACGCAATGCTGAGGCAGGTGTATGAACCCGATCACTTTATCACTTTAGGCATACAGCCTGCTACGCAATGCTGGGCAGGTGCATGAACCCCATCACTTTATGTATGTTACCCAATGCTGAGGGAGGTGGTATATTCATCGTTGAATATATTCCTACTTATATATTAAGATGTATATACTATTTGCCGAATGTCAAAGTAGCATGTTGTTTATTGCTCATACACAGTATGTATATATCAAGATGTATATACTACACAATTGAATATATCTGGAGGTATATATCAAGATGTATATGTAAGCTCCCTTCCGTATTGAACGGCTGCTCCCTTAACCGTATTGAACCGCCGTGAAATCAACCAGAACCGTAACTGTATTGAACCGTCGGGAAACCAACCCGAACTGTATTCAACCGTCGACAGCTCGTTTGGAAACCAACTAGAACCGTTTTCTTGTTTGGGAGCTTCTGGAATGGTCCATTACTCCATACGGTTCTCTACCTAGATATGTGGAACAGTTAACAGTTAGCCAACATAAGCTTGATGGAAGCTTGGCTATAAAGATTTCGTTTTGGTCCCCAAGCTTGCTTCATTCAATCAATTTCCTTCAGTGTTACACCATCAATCAGAGTGAGCAGAGCTTGGAAGTGCCATACGGAAAGCAAAAGGAAAGCAAAATTAGTGTGGAACTGGGAAAACCTCTGCAACAATTAGTCAAACTCAAGCAGCATCAATGGCCGGAGGTATGATCCATTTTGGCATCTAAATTTCGATTCTTTTGAAGAGTTTTATTCCACATATTATAGAATCGATTGAAAGCTTACATTTGGTATCAGAGCAACTTTTATCTCTACCTTGGTTAGGGATGATTTTAGGGGCTAAATTTTGCTCATGGGTTATTTTTCCATGGTTTTTCCAAAAAGGAGATTCTCTAATTTAAAAATGATTTGCCCAAATTCTATAGGATAAAATTATTTTACCTTAAAAATCGTCAAAACTTTATTAAAACTATATAAAATCCTTAGAAATTTGAATATTTTTACAAAAATATCGCCAAACATTTATAGTTGGCATATGAAGGATTAGTAAGATTCACCAAGGTTTCTACATTTTTAAATAAATTTCCATTCTTAAAATCATCCCTAACCTTGGTGTTTTGGAGAAAGACAAGTTTATTATGTCTCGGTGCATCCCTATTGGGTTTTCCTTGCATTTTCTCATGCATATTGTTGTACGTCTATCCATATTAAGATGGTAGAACCATACATTTATGTACGTCTTTCTTTTATAATTTGGTTGTACGTTTTTAAATGAAATTGTTGTGCTCTATACAGAGAGGTTTCATTGCATTGTTGTGCGTCTTTAGGTTATTTTACTATACGTTTTTCCCTAAGGAGAATAGCATCTGTACACTTTGTTTCTGAGTCACACAATAGTTAGAATTGCAATCCGGGTGATCTTTTATGGTCATTAAAATAATTTCTTTCTTAACCTCTAATTAAAAACATGTTATTTTGAATGAGTATACATCGTTGAATGTTATGCATGAATATTGTAGTTTTATTTATGCAATTTATAATTATTCTCATATCAACTTAATTTTATGCATAAAAGAAATAATGTCTAGTGATCCATATAATTTTTAATTGATTAGAGAATAGCCACAACATCTCTAATTAAATAATATTATATATTATGATGATTAGGATCATATAAGGAATATTTAGACATAAATTGCAATTAATTATACTAAATATAATAAATTTTATCCCACAAGAATTTTTATTATATTTATATAATTAATTAGGATAAAATATTAAATTATTCATAACTTACCCACACGAATTATGAATTAATAGTTTTATCATAAAGTTCAAATCTATGAAAGAATAATTGAATCTGCTTGAATTGAAAATTTAGCCCACAGACAATTTTTATGTCATTAGATTCAAATTTAAGCATGAATTTACATTGGTAAAGCATGAAATTTTATTTTATTTTTGATGGCCTCAATTTTAACATAAACATGTAATCTTTAATTTTATGCAGTTGTACAACCTGCAAATTTCTTTGAAATTTGTTGTGATATCCCTGAACTTAAGGGAGATAACTATAAGGTCTGGAAGGAGAGAGTTCTCCTTCATTTGGGGTGGATGGACATAGATTATGCTATTAGGAAAGATGAACCACCAGCACTCACTAATACCAACACTACAGTGGACATCACACTTTATGAGCGATGGGAGCGGTCTAATCGCCTAAGCATGATGTTCATTAAGACTAAAATTTCAGCTGGTATTCGTGGTTCCATTGATCAGAATGAAAAGGTCCGAGACTTGTTGAAATCCATTGATGATCAATTCGTCACTTCAGACAAGGCACTAGCAAGCACCCTAATCATGAAGTTATCATCCCTAAGGCTCACCAGTGTGAAAGGTGTGCGTGAGCACATCATGCAAATGAGGGACACTGTGGCTCAACTGAAGAAACTCGAGGTTGAAATATCGGAGTCTTTCCTGGTGCACTACATCCTGGACACCCTTCTGCACCAATACAGACCCTTCAAAATCTCATACAACACACATAAGGATAAATGGTCAATTAATGAACTCATGACCATGTGTGTTCAAGAGGAAGAGCGACTAGTGATGGAACTGGGAGAAAGTGCAATGCTGGAAACGCATGGAAAGGGCAAATCTCAAGCCAATAAGAAAGGGAAAGATAAAGTACCTCCCCAAGCTAATATCAAGAAGAATTCCAAGTGCTTCTTCTGTAAAAAGAAGGGACACATGAAAAAGGAATGCGCCAAATTTCAGAAATGGCTTGCGGACAAAGGTAATACAATCTCGTTCGTTTGTTATGAATCTAATATGGTCAATGTCAATATTAACACCTGGTGGATTGATTTTGGATCAACAATTCACATTTCGAATTCCTTGCAGGGTTTGCAAAACCTAAGGAAGCCAGTGGGAAGTGAGCAAAGCATCTTATCAGGAAACAAGATGGGCTCGCATGTGGAAGCTATAGGAACATGCTATTTAACTTTAAGTAGTGGTTTTGTTTTAGAATTAGAAAAGACCTTTTATGTTCCAAGTTTTTCTAGAAACTTGATTTCAGTTTCAAGGCTTGTACCTTTTGGACATTCTTTCAACTTTTTAGAAATATATTTCAGTTTATTTTATAAATTTGATTGTGTTGGGAATGGTATTTTGTCTGATGGTCTTTACTGCATTAATTTACAAAACAATTTCATTTATGATTCAATGCATGTTAACATTGGCACTAAAAGATGTGTTATTAATGATGATTCCTCTAAATTATGGCAACAGAGACTAGGTCATATCTCCATAGAAAGAATTAAAAGATTGGTAAATGAAGGGGTACTTAATACTCTGGATTTTACTGATTTTGAGACTTGTGTAGATTGCATAAAAGGAAAGCAGACCAACAAGTCAAAGAAAGATGCCAATAGGAGTTCGGGCATATTAGAGATCATACATACTGATATATGTAGTCTAGACATGGACTCACATGGTCAGAGATACGTCATCTCTTTTATAGATGATTACTCACAATATATGTATCTCTACATGCTTCATAATAAGAACGAAGCATTAGATGCCTTTAAAATCTTTAAGGCTAAAGTAGAGAAACAATGCGGCAAGCAAATTAAGATTGTGAGATCAGATAGAGGTGGAGAATATTATGGTAGATACACAGAAGATGGACAGGCACCTGGGCCATTCGCAAAATTTCTTCAAGAGTATGGGATTGTTGCCCAATACACCATGCCTGGTTCACCCGACTAGAATGGTGTAGAAGAAAGAAGAAACCAAACATTATTGGACATGATGCATAGTATGCTTAGCAACTCCAATCTTCCTAAATCCTTGTGGATTGAAGCACTTAAGACGACAGTGTATATATTAAATCGAGTTCCAACCAAGGCTATTCCTAAAACGCCATTTGAATTATGGAAAGGTTGGAAACCGAGTTTGCGACATATGCGCGTTTGGGGATGCCTGTCTGAAGTGAGAATCTATAATCCACAAGAGAAGAAGCTAGACTCAAGGACCATTAGTGGGTATTTCATTGGATATGCTGAAAGGTCTAAAGGTTACAGATTTTACTGTCCATCTCATAGCACTAGGATTGTGGAATCAAGAAATGCAAAGTTTCTTGAAAATGACTTGAATAGTGGGAGCGATCAAACCAGGAACATAGTTTCTGAGAAGGATCATTCAAAATCTCAACCTTCCACCCCAAGTGATAGATTGGTTATTGTTCATAGCACCCCTCAAGTACAAACTGGTGTCGAACAACCAATTGTTGAAGTTCCACAAGCTGTTGATGGCATTCTAGTAGATCAGGTAGTTCAAGAGTTTCCAAGAACTTTTGAACAACGAGTTGAACCACAAAATTCTCAGGAATATGGTGGTACAACATTAAGAAGATCTACTAGACCAAAGAGATCAACAATTCCTGATGATTATGTTGTGTATCTGCAAGAATCTGACTATAACATTGGAGCCGGAAATGATCCTGAGTCTTTTTCACAAGCCATGAGTTGCAAAGAATCAAAATTATGGTACGATGCCATGAAGGAAGAGATGAATTCTATAAAGAATAACGAAGTCTAGCATCTTGTTGAGTTGCCTAATGGTGCAAAATCCATTGGATGTAAATGGGTCTTTAAGACAAATAAAGACTCATTGGGAAACATTGAGAGATACAAGGCAAGACTTGTTGCTAAAGGATTCACTCAAAAAGAAGGAATCGACTACATAGAGACTCTCTCTCCTGTATATAAGAAAGATTCCTTGCGTGTAATTATGGCATTAGTATCCCATTTCGACTTGGAGTTGCAACAAATGGATGTGAAAACAACATTTCTCATTGGAGATCTAGAGGAGGAGGTTTACATGAAACAACCTGAAGGATTCCCCTCTAGTGACGGTGAGCAATTGGTTTGCAAACTCAAGAAATCCTTATACAATTTAAAACAAGCATCTCGCCAATGGTATTTGAAATTCCATAATGTAATTTCTTCTTTCGGTTTTGTAGAAAACATTATGGATCAATGTATATACCTGAAAGTTAGTGGGAGTAAAATTTGTTTTCTTGTTTTATATGTGGATGACATTTTGCTAGCAACCAATGATAAGGGTTTGTTGTATGAGGTGAAACAATTCCTCTCTAAAAATTTTGATATGAAGGATATGGGTGAGGCATCTTATGTCATTGGCATTAAGATCCATAGATACATATTTCGAGGCATCTTGGGTCTGTCTCAGGAAACCTATATTAATAAAATTTTAGAGAGATTTCGGATGAAGGATTGTTCACCAAGTATAGCTCCCATTGTGGAGGGTGATAGGTTCAATTTGAACCAATGCCCAAAGAACAATTTTCAAAGGGAACAAATGAAGAACATTCCATATGCTTCTGTTGTTGGAAGCCTAATGTATGCTCAGGTCTGCACAAGACCCGACATTGCATTTTTTGTGGGAATGTTGGGACGATATTAGAGTAATCTAGGTATAGAACATTCGAGAGCTGCAAAGAAAGTAATGAGGTACCTTCAAGGAACCAAAAACTACATGCTTATGTATAGAAGGAAAGACAATTTGGAAGTAATTGGCTACGCAGATTCTGACTTTGCTGGATGTGTTGATTCATGCAAATCAACATCGGGATACATTTTTATGATGGCCGGTGGAGCTGTATCATGGAGGAGTGCCAAGAAGACCTTGATTTCCACTTCCACTATGGAAGCCGAGCTCGTCTCCTATTTTGAGGCTACTTTACATGGTGTATGGATTAAGAGTTTCATTTCTGGGCTTAGAATTATGGATTCTATCTCCAAGCCATTGAGAATGTATTGTGACAATTCAGCTGTTGTTTTTATGGCTAAAAACAACAAAAGTGGGAGTCGAAATAAACACATCGACATTAAGTATTTAGCCATAAGGGAAAGAAAAGAAAGTGGTCATTGAGCACGTCAGCATTGAATTAATGATCATTGATCCTTTGGCTAAGGGCATGCCACCGTTTAAATTGAAGGAGCATGTAATGAATATGGGACTTGGTTCCATTATGTAGTTTCTCATAGTATGGACAATGCTATTTTAATGAAATTCTTAATTATTGTGATGTTTTCTTCATATTTTTGTGCACCTTAATTTGATTTGAGAGAATTCATCTGTGTAGGACCAAGAATAAACATAAGATTTATTCATTAAGAAATTGTTTCCACATAAATTATAAAAGAAATAAATACATAGTAATACATGGAAGATAATACTCGTCATAAGAGGACTTATCACCATGATTCATGTATCTATTACTTAATACAGATTATCAATAGGTTTTAAGATGAGACATTAAGATTGGAAGTATGGACCAAGTGGGAGAATGTAAGCTCCCTTTCGTATTGAACCGCCGCTCCCTTAACCGTATTGAACCGCCGTGAAACCAACCAGAACCGTAACTGTATTGAACTGCCGGGAAACCAACCCGAACTGTATTCAACCATCGACAACTCATTTGGAAACCAACTGGAACAATTTTCTCATTTGGGAACTTCTGGAATGGTCCATTACTCCATACGGTTCTCTACCTAGATATGTGGAACAGTTAACAGTTAGCCAACAGAAGCTTGATGGAAGCTTGGCTATAAAGATTTCGTTTTGGTCCCCAAGCTTGCTTCATTCAATCAATTTCCTTCAGTCTTACACCATCAATCAGAGTGAGAAGAGCTTGGAAGTGCCATACGAAAAGCGAAAGGAAAGCAAAATTAGTGTGGAACTGGGAAAACCTCTGCAGCAATTAGTCAAACTCAAGCAGCATCAATGGCCGAAGGTATGATCCATTTTGGCATCTAAATTTTGATTCTTTTGAAGAGTTTTATTCCGCATATTATAGAATCAATTTAAATCTTACAGTATATACTACCAATTGAGTAGCACGTTTCTTATTGCTTTCCATGGAGATATCTAAATTTAATTAACTCGACCTACCAAGGGCATGCAAGTATCAAGACATAATATGAAAGAGTCATGCCTGGCTCACAACAGTTTTCTACACATCATTGAATGCAGCTACAGGTGAAATATAGGCCGTCAGATTTGAAAGAAATTCAGATCCGATGGCCTACAATCCACCTGCAACAGCATTCAATGCTACATAACAGGCTGGAGTTTCCTCATGAGAGATCACAAGTTCAAATCCGAGGCACTTCAAAATAATGGGAAGAGCAACCAATGTTTTTTAATTGAAATTCTAAGCAAATTGTTATGGATTGATGCAATTACAAATATTAGATATTAGTATTGCAGTGACAATTTGCTTGAGACAAGGGTATACTAGAATGCTTAGACATGGAAATAAGAGTGTTGACACCTAATCTATGAGATTGCATTACTTGTAACATTAATTGTAAATATGAAGAGTTGTATGTGATAGGAAGAGTCATATATGGGGAAGACCAAAAATCATTATTTGTATATTTATTGAATTTTAAGTTAGTACAAACACACAAGTATGGAGTTACACATTATGCAATCAGATCTAGGATAACTCCATGATTTGATTCCTTGGCATTTATTTCCTCTTGTAAATAGAAAATGCCTCATCTCTGCTTGCCAGTCCTTCTACATTCTTGGTCGATCCTATGTCCCTCTTCCAGTCAGTCTGCATAGTTCCATTCTACGTGTCATTTATGGGTGCCTGTCTTGCATTCAATTTTAGCATGCCCTCGAGCTCATGCTCGTCGATGGTATCAAACCATTTGATTGCTCCATTCTTCACACCTCCAATTATTCCAACCCACTCATTCTCCAAACCATCGACTATTATGATCGATCCTATTTTCACCACTTGGAAACCCTAATTTTCTCACGCCCTCGACTGTTCATTTCTCAGGCCCGTCGAGTGTCTCGTTGCTCACATCTAGCAACTATAGTTCATGAGAAGGTGACGGATTCAAGTTATGGGTTCGAGGGAAGCCTCTGCATGAAGTCACTAAAACCTCCACAAAACCCTAATTCGCTCCACCAAGTGCACAAAAACCTAATTTGTCATGGAGGTCTTCATACTAGAAGGGTCACTAACATATTTGGTAATTGCTTAGCTAACAGATTGCACCTCATTTCCATATCATGTTCATCAGTACATGCTTGAACCAAGAAAAGAAGGAGCTCGATGAGAAAGCAATCTAGGCTACATTTGGGCCAAGAATGGAGTTCTTGTGCATCAATCCCACTAGTGTTTGTAAACCTTCCAGACACTAAAGAGCTTCCATTTTGAAGGAAACAAGCACAAATGTATAATAATGCGCTTAATGGGACCTTATGATTTGGATTATTTTTGGAACGAAATGAAAGGAGAGATATTATAATTAAATACACATAAATATTGTCAGAATAGAGAAATACAACAATACATTATTTCTATTAATGAAATAAATATACAGAGACTGTAAAAATACAGAGTGCAAGACTCGCTAGAATGGTAAAAACTTTATCTCTAAGAAGAGATGTGATAGCTACACTCATTCGCAAGAAGATGAGTACAATGAGGCTCTGAGGTCCTTTTTACAGTAAACATGAATGCCAAAACCCTAGACATCCAAAAACCTAACCCTAGGAGATGAAGTGTCAAAAGTTGTGTGGGCCCCGTTGGGGTAAGTTAGTACATCAACTTCCCAGGGTAGTAACTTTTGCATACGATCTTTGTTTTAGGCATGTGATAACTCGTTGGAAATCTATTTTTGAGAAATACACATCATGTTGTCAAACTTTGACTCTGTCAACAGTTTGACTGTGGAAAGCCCAAAAAATGTTGTTTAAGGCCTCAAAACTGCCCTAGAAGTACAAAAAGATGTACTGAGATGAAAACTGTCAAAATAGGCCAGTTGGACTAGATGGGCGGCCACCAATATCCACCTGGATGCTGTGCAGGGATTCAAGACAACCTCAGAAGTGAAAAACTCATAATTACAAAGAAATGTACCCATTACAAAGAAATGTGTTGAACTAAAAACCGTCAAGATGAGCCAGTTGGAATTTGGAAAAGGTGGGTGGCCACCAATATCCACCTGGATTAGTCCTCCCCCCTTAGAAAGAAATGGTCTCCATTGTGTTGAGTGCTTGGGGAAGAGGGGAAAGCGTTTGTTGAATTTGAATCTTGGTGAGTTGTGTGCCTTGCTGGAGAAGTTGTGTTGCTTGGTCTATGGAAGGCTGTCACGAACCTATCGCTAGCGGGGTTGAATCTGTTCCACCCACCTATTGTCTCTAGTCTTGACAGGGCTTTGTGTAGGCACCATCATAGGTGAAGAAATAATATCTTATTTATCTTTTGCAATTTTCTTTTGTTGGATATAAGGTGTTGAGGATGCAGTGGTTACAGTAGCCTTATGTGCATCCTTTGAACAGATTATGAAGAGGCTGAATTTTGCAGTATGAGAGATTACCTTGCGGCACTGTTTTGGTGGAATAGTAGTCGAAGCTACCTCTGGTATCCTGTAGAGCTGACCCCCCAGAGTAATAATGACACTACAGGGTCGAGACTCATAAATATTATGACATTTCCACATATATGGTTGGCCTAAAACACCATCACAAACATCAAGAGGGGAAACATCACATACTACCTCATCCTTGAAGGGTTGGATGCCATAAGACATGCGACACTGTTGGCTGACACAAAGATCTTGTCCCTGGCAAAGCCACCCGATGATGTATGGTTGTGGATGTGGTGTTGTTGACAACCCCAATTGTTTGACGACCTCAGTTGAGATGAGGTTCTTCTAACTTCCGCTATCAACAATGAAATGCAATAGGGTCCCCTTCACCCACAACTGTGAATGGAAGAGGTGCTCCCCCTCTTCAGGATATGCTGGTTCTTCTGGTTGAATTGTTTTTGTCGAGACAGTAACAGTGGGGTATGTCGATGATCTGTATTTTTTTATTATTTTATGGATCAGATTCTGAATCAGGGTTCGACTCCTTGTCTTTTATCTTGAACACCAAGGATTGTTTTGAGAGACATTCATTGGTGTTGTGCCAGGGGATTTTGTGTAAGTCGCACCATTTCTCAGTGTCATTCTTCATCTTTCCCTTACCCTTATTTTCCTGTGTCTTGGAATAGTTGTCAGGAAGTTGTTGGTTAGGGATGTCTTTATCATGCTTTGGTTGTTGTGGATTTGCAAAACCAAACTCCCGTTTGTTCTGGTGCCCACATTTCTGCTCAATTTTTGCAGCATATCGATGGGAAACTCCCAACGATGAGATGTTTAGGAAATCCATTTCGATTTGGATGTACTTATGCGGATCCCCATGGTATTTCAAAACCACATGCCACTTAGATTCTTTGATACCTAGCTTGGTACGCAAGGTATGGAAAGTATTTGTGAACTATGGCACTGTTTGGCCCTTCTCTTGCCACAGTGTGGTCCATCTCATGTACTGGTCTTCATAGTTATCAACATGGTAATATTGTTCCTTGACCCCATCCACAAAAAAAAACCAAGTGGGCTCGTCCCCATATATTCCATATTCCTATGTGGAACTTTGCTCCCAATAAGTTTCCCACCAATTTTTGACATGGGGGAGAGACTTGAGGAGTGTGAAGGTGATCTTTTCCCTATTGGAAAAATTGTGAACAAAGAAATAACCTTCTAGCATATTTAACCATTTTTCTAGGGCATATTCATCTATCTGACCTTCAAATACGAGAATATCAAAGTTAACTTGTACCTTGAAGGGAGAATTTCCTCTAAAGTGGTTTCTTGATGAAGATGTGTCTATTTCTATCGAAAGGCGTTGAAGGATGTGGGAAAAATTCTCCATCATTTCGGCCCTCTGTCGCATGAGAGCTTGCTCAAGCAACAGGTTAATAGAATCTTGTGCTCCTCTGTTTTTATTTTCATCCACCATGGAGGGTTTCTTGGGCATGTGAGAGAGATTGTCCTCAAGAGAGACAAGCTCGAGACCCAACTTGCTATACTCGGACCTTTCCAGGGACATGCACTGAAAAACAATCAAGAGCAACCTGCTCTGATACCACTGATCCAGATTATTTTAGGAACAAAACGAAAGTAGATATATTACAATGAAATACACATAAATATTTCCAAAAACAAATAAATACAACAATACATGATTTCTATTAATGAAAGAAATGTACAGAGACTATAAAAATACATAGTGCAAGACTTGCTAGAATGGTGGCAAGTTTATCTCTGAGAAGAGATGTGATGGTTATGCTCATTCGCAAGAAGGTGAGTACAATGAGGCTTTGAAGGATTTTTTACAATAAACATGAATTCCAAAACCCTAGACATCCAAAAACCTAAGCCTAGGAGATGAAGCGTCAAAAATCATGTGGGCCCTGTTGGGGTAAGTTAATACATCAACTTCCCCGGGTCGTAACTTTTGCATACAATCTTCGTTTTAGGCGTGTGATAGCCTGTTGGAAAGGTATTTTTGAGAACTACACATTATGTCATCAAACTTTAAATTAGGCAACAGTTTCACTGTGGCAAGCCCAAAAAATGTTGTTTAGGGCCTCAAAACAGCCCCATAAGTACAAAAAGATGCACTGAGATGAAAACTGCCAAAATAGGCCAGTTGGACTAGATGGGTGGCCACCAATATCCACCTGGATGTTGTGTAGGGCTTCAAGATAGCCTCAGAAGTGCAAAACCCATAATTACAAAGAAGTGTCCCCATTACAAAGAAACATGCTAAACTAAAAACTATCAAGATGAGCTAGTTGGAATTTGGAACAGGTGGGTGGCTACCAATATCCACCTAGATCATGCTATATGATAATATGTTTTCATTTGGAGATTCATGAGAAGATTTATGTCTCGTGTATTTAAAGTTCTGAATTTTCTTCACGACTATGCAACTAAGCATTCAATCAATTTTTCCTTTGCAAGTTGTATTTCTAGTTCTTTATTTTCTTGACTATCAATTCACAAGTTTGTTGTCAGTATGCATGAGCGAAGGTGGTAGAGGATGCATTCTCTCATTACCATCATTGGCATGGGGCTAACTAGTAAAGATAACTACAAAGAATGGTACTGGAAGATCAAATGTGTTTTGATCTTCAATGGATTGTGGAATGGCATCTGTGAAGTTGTCAATGAAGAAGAAGTTGAATCATTTGCTACTAAAGGTGAATCATAATAAAATACAAAGAGTAGTAGATCAACCTTCCTAGATCAAACAAAAAATGTGCCATATGGATGGACAAAGACTAGAAAGAATATGTTGTAATTTATGCAACAATAAGCGAAGAGGTGAGTCGTCATATTAATTCTATTAATGACTCCTATAGTACTTTGAAGATATTGAATGACTAGTATGGTACACACTCATAACTGGAACTTATACAACTGATGATGAAGCTCTTCAACCTAGAGTTGAAGAATGACAACCCTACGGATTTAACTTTTGAAATCAAAGCCATAATGCACGACATTGATGCTACTGGGGTGAAGGTAGACCTCCCTCTCATAGCTTTCATTAAGGCCCTATACCCTACATATTATCACTACCTTGTATTTCTGCAAGCAAGTGGTCAAATGAAATCCATTACATTTGACAAGTTGATGGAGAAAGTTGTAGAACATGAGAAATCCTTTGGAAAGAAGTCACCTCATTCAATTGGCGAGACCATGTGCCTTGCTCGGAAAGAGAAGAGTCAACCACATGATTCTTCTAGATGAGAATAAAACAAAATAATATGTGGAAAAAAGACTTTCATAGGTGGGGGGGAGGAGAGCGGGGGGGGTAGACACAACCAAGGTGATATATCCAATGTTTATTATACCCATTACAAAAAGAATGGGTCATGTGAGGGAAATGACTACAGAGTTCCATGGGACAATATCAAAGAAGACAATCAGAATTAGAAAGAAGACAAAGGTAAACCACCTGAATCTACCCATTACACTATTTCCCATTTCAATATAGAAGTAACTGGATATTTTTTTATTCCCCTACTAATAACGCCTCAATGAATTAATTAATTCAATGTAAATTGTTCTATTTATTCACTCTATATAACCATGAATTTCAAAATGGTATCTTACCTAGCATGCATGCCTCTATCAAACCTGGTTAAAATCCCCATGACTTACAGTGCAATTCGAATGGATCGATTCTGAACCAAGCCAAGATTCAAATTCACTAATTGTTTGTAACGTTGTTGAATGGTGTAAATACTTGGCTTGGAATTTATACTATGACTCTCTATGAGCCGAGTGAGTAAGAACAATTGAAATATAACAAAATATCTTAAATAAATGTGGCACCCTCCTCATGCATGCTAGGTAATGTTTACTTAGAGGTGATTACTTAAGACGGGTCCCATATTTATTATCACACTTGGGGCAATGAAGTTGAGGGTTAAGGGTTTATGAAGAGGGGAATGAGTGAAAGTGAGTTGAGAATGCATAATTACAAAGGCGAGCCATAAAATTAACTTCCCCCTTCACCTTTGTAGGAGAGAAAATGACACTTTTCCATCACAAGAATGATTAAAAAAGCGCACTCTTCTGTCACAATTTTAGGAGTGAAACTATAAGTTGCTATTAATGAATGGTACTTCAATTGGTACTTACAAAGGTAAACATGAAAGGTACAATATAAGAAAACACTTATGCTATTGATAGTAGAGGTTTTACTAAAGTTTTTTAGTGTTATAAGATTTGGGAAAAATTATCAAAATAACTTTTGTGAAAACCTCAATGGAGGTGTTTATGGATAAATTCGTGAGTGCGGACACAGACCAATCTCCCCAGATCCACCTGGATCTGGAACAAACCGTGACAGAATACTACTCTTTCCCTAGATCTAGATATTGAATGAACTAAGAGAACTGGATGGTGGACATACCTTATGAACGCTCTCCTTTAATCTCTGTTGTTCCTTGTTCTGCTCTGATGCTCTTGTGTCGTTTCAATCACAACAACACAAACCAATCACAGTGAAGGCATTAATATATTCAATACCTAGTCTATACATGTGATCAAGGAATCATGTAATAAGATGACATCATCATTATGGGAAAGGGACATATTCATGTATTGCATTAACTGAAAGAGAAATATACAACCTGAGCCTTGATGTCG
>ML795696.1:157249-186139 GCA_009831015.1 Picea engelmannii | reverse complement strand
GACTACTTTCAAAATATGATTTTTGAGAAAATGACAAGTGTAACCTTCTTCAGGAAAAAGTTCTTAATGAAGAGTTTGATCTTCCATCATCATGACATAATCATAATATCATCTTGATAACCAAAAATGTGGATAACAGGAGGTTTTAGCATATATTCACTATAATAAAAAATCATGGGTGCCCAAAGGGTTTTTTTTGGTGTTCTTTCAACATTAAGGTGCACTAGTGCACAACTATTTAATATGCATCGATGCATATTATATATTTTTAAAGCACTAGTGAATTATATACAATTGAGCATCTCTTATCTGTGAGTATATATCCTTGTGCATCATGAAGTCTTAGTAATGATAACGATATCAGTAATGGAAGCAATAATAATATTGTTGAAGGGAACGATGTTGTTGTTGTAGTTAGGAGAACCAATGTTCTTATTACAATGATTAGCATTAGTGCATTCATCCATTTACATAGCATCAGTACATAACAATCATTGAAACACATCACTGCATAAATATGTATGTAACACGCTATTTTTTTCAATTCAATGGAATGCACTGATATGTTTCAATGTTTCATTTCTCTACGTTGTGTGTATGTAAATGCAACTTATTATTTTTTCTTTCAAATTTCAACATTTACTCATCAAAAATCAATTTCTTATAATAATATTGGTTTTTATATTTTAGTTAATGTGTTTAGATATAATAATTTCAGCAATGTATTTTATTTTTGAAACAAATATGCTAGCCGATTACACCTCTATTCAATGTAATAATGTAAATTGTCTATATATTTGACCAACAAATTAACTTTTCAAAACACTAGAGACTACAATAGAATAAGAAACTCATATTATTATATACAAATAAGAGACCCTTTGTCATACAAAATGAGACAATATAAAGGTCCACGACAATCAAAATTCAATAAATAATTGTTACAATTATTGGTAATCCATTGCCTTATCGATTCGGACAATGTATCCACATTAAACAAAATGTTTATTTGTTACAAAGAAACATTCCAAAATGTAAAAATTGTTGCATTATGTTATATTGATCATCATTCATCTTTTGAACTATTGTGATATTAGAATCTACAAAGTGTAGGTCCTTTAGACCCTTACATGATTCAAAGTGGCATCAACAAGAGAAAACTATAAACAAGTGTCATATTTTGAGCAACAAATCTCTTTCAAGCTTTTAAATGTCATTATGTCACAAAGTCCCCTTTTTCTCAATAGAAAAATATCATTTGTTTTCGTGGGAGTGGTAATAAGCACATGGAATAATCCATAACCTAAATTGAAGGATCCATCAAAATGATTACTTGTTGCAAACCACAACCTATCCTTTTGAATGTATGACATTTTATAAGTATTCTATTGCATTCACTTCTTTCACTTTTAACTTAGCCTCACGAAACTAATTCGCTTGAGGCAAGAATGAACACCAAAGGATGATTGTGGTATTAGAGTCCACTAGGAATCCATATAAAAATAACTGTGTTAAGAATCCAACCTACAATTAGCTTTAGTGAACCTCCACCAATTTACAATTACATCATAACCTAAGAAACATTATGTCACAAATTCTAATGAAAAATGAAATTTATTCTAAATACTACAAAAAATAGAAATTAGCTAAATAATTCTTCACCCAGTCAATTTGGATTCCTTCATTTTATTATTTCAAATATTTAAAATAACATTATAAAAATATCAATTAAACACACGCTCCCACACACACACACACACATATATATTAGTTCATAATAATATAAAATAACATAAAATTATTAATTCATTTTAAATTTATTAAGACTATAAACTAATGTTTTTCATCTATACACATTAAATAATACAACTAAAATTTACTAAAATAACTTAACCTTATTATCACTCAACTCACAACTAATTTAACATAATATCTTTTCTCATTACAATATCTTACTATTTCAAGAATACTATTTCTAAGAGTCTTCAACCATTATAGTCTTTAAACCAATATCTATAATATCATAGTCTTTAAACCAATATATTTTGATACATAGTTATGCTTTCTATGCATAGATAATCTGATATGGCAATTCATTATGTTGTATTAGTCATCTCATATGTCTAATGTTGATTGATCCACGCTACCCTCCACGATAGCAACAATGTTCATCATAATATAACTTAATTAGATATGTAGAAGAAATGTATGGCGTAGTCTAAATGTGCTATGTTTTTGCTTTTTTGGGGGGGGTATATTTTCCAGGGATATTTACCTGAAATTTGGCGAGATATTGTTGTATTTTCATATTTGAGTGGTTAATTCTTTATATTTGAGTGTTGTTGTGAGGGAAATCTCCTTACGGACTAGCAAATAGGGTTATGCTTTGCATGCAGATATGACCAAGAGAAAATCTACTTTCTACCTTCATCCCCAGACTTAAATCCTATTTCTTTTCAGTAAAACATGGCTAGATCAACCTACCTCGTTCCAGGCGTCTGATGTCGATCCCTTGTCGCACTTGACCACTTGTTTGCAGTTCTCCTTTCCAATGCTGACCTGCATACAAGACAAGCAACAACTACACATTCATCTTACCTATAGACTAACAGGTTAGAAATTCAAACATGTACTTAACAAATTGTGAATAACTCATGAATTGGGATAGGAAAAGCATTTTCTTTATTACTTTGAATGAGTCAACTTACAAAAAGTCGAGACCGGCCACCGCTCCATGAACCTGATCCTGGGCTCCTCTTCAACTGTCCTCCAACTTCTTTGCTTTGTCTCTTTTCTGGCATAAGGATGGCTAAAGGGTTGGGACAATGGAATATGCAAATGGGCAGAGTTTCTTTTCTATATTTTTCCTCCCTCCAAATGGGACCCCTACCCCTTCTTTTATAGGCTAGAAGGAGCTAGGTATTTGGACAAACCCTCAGCCATGCATGGCCGGGAGTTTCAGTTAACTCACCCATAGCTTTTGTGTTCCGTCGGCAACTTTCCTTTTTTCATGCTTTTGTCGGTCCATGCGGGCTGTTTGAGGTCAGCTAGCATGTACACGCATGCATTAATGGAGTAGGGCGTGTGGGCCTTTATAAAAGATGATTTTTAAAGAGTTGTTCATCAGTGCTTTGGCAAAGAAGGGATCTGAGATGGCCTGATGCTAGGTAAGCATGTATGGTGCAATTTAGGGTTATAACAGATGCCCCCTAATATGTGAGGTCAGAAGAGCATCTGATGGCCGAAATACATTACCAATATTTACTGATGTGTCGAACGATTGAGCCCAAGGATCAGGAACCGGGAAGTGTCATCTGCAAAAATAACAAATGTCTCACCGAGGCGGGCATACCCATGCTCGGAATAAAATAGAATCATGGCTACCAATCAAATACACTGTAGATCCATGTCATATAACTATATAAAGAGTAGCTGCGAACAATACACAGCGGAGCTACATCTCGAAATCAAAAAGATATACATATAGAGTATCCATCTTCTAGAAGCTGATACGGCCTGATGGTTGGAGATGAGATCTTCAGAGCTCGAGAAACAACTTCAAAATCTTCAAAACTCGGGTAGGAGTGTAATATGAGTGTACGACTGCACTACCCAGAGGTCTTTGACGGCTCGTTGGTCATGGACTAGATAATCTTAATGATCAAACTGAAGGCTTCATTGATTTCGAACAAGGACTTGATTGGACATTCAAGATGGTCAGGTATGAGGGCAAGAGACAAATTGTAGAGGGGCCGACTCAGACTTGGTGACAAACTTCCCTTGGACAATAGCACAACAAATGATGAGACTCAGACATCATGGCTTTAATTATAAGTCTACAAAGCAGGAGGCAACGCAAACTCTCTATATGTTTGGAAGGATAACCAAACGGTAGAGGACACAACTCTATATAGCGAGAAAAGCTTCCTAAGGTCGTACTACATCCCATAGTTTGATGAACAAATGGACATATGTGCTTTATCCAAGGGCGACTCATTATGCTGCCAATAAAGAAAACACTTTTCCCTTCCTCTTTTTGGGGTATATTTGATGTTTTTGTATTTTTCAATAATTGTGAGAAAAAGAATAAAGGAATGTTATGTTACAATGGAGGAATGAGTATTGCAAACATACAAGCTCAAGGAACAAGGACAAGACTGATGTTCTAATATAATGATACTCGGGAAAAATCCTTCGGGGGCCAAGGGTGTTAAAATGCAGAAGCAAACGGTTACAAGGTTGGTGTATAAGATATGAAAACGCAATTAACAAAACACACAATGGTAACATCCTTCAATGTAAGTTTAACGAGCCCAGAGAAGGTAAGCTCGGTGGTTTTTCATGTTTAGAGAGTCTGAAAAACATAAAAGGAGACTTTGTTGGGGTACCCTTTTTCAAAGATAGTCTAGTCGGTTCAAAAAAGGGGTAAACTAGCACCGATAAGATGTCGATTCAAAACCATTTTAACGAGTGTGACAAGGACAAGATCACTCGGCTATTTTTTCATTTTTAAGGAGTCTGAAAAAAGCTTAACTATGGACTCCGTCAGGAATGTTTTTCTAGACCAGTTTAATGAGTGTGAAAGAATAAGGTCACTCGTCGATCTTTTCAATTTTAGGGAGTCTGAAAAGAGCTTAACTATGGACTCCATGGGGGTTCCTTCTTCGTAAGTTTAGTCCCTCAGGCCCGAAAAAGGGATAAAATTATACCTGAGTGTAATCTTCTATAGAGATGAAGTTCCATAGAGTATACCTTTGTTCGTACAATTGACCGTCTAGACCGAAAAAGGGGTAAACTACTGCCGGACAGACGTGACTTCAAATTTTAGTTTAACGAGCGTGAAAGGCCACAAGATCGTTCGACAATCCTTTCATGTTTAGAGGGTCTGAAAAGGGCTTAAAAGAAGACCCATTATTTTTTGGGAGTCCTGAGGGTGAGGGAAAGAGCGAAGAAGAATCATGCAAATGAGGCTCAAACTCGTATTCAGAAAAAAATGCAAGGAATCTCGAGCCTATAGTGTTGTAGAGACAACATGAATACCATAATGCAACCAGGATATACCTAGGGCGTCCATGTTTCGGTAGGCTCTACCACCAAGTTGCGACACTTCTAAAGAAGATATGATGGTTCTGTGTCACAATCTGATGGGATCGATCCTATGGCAAATGAAAAAGACAACGAGATACAAAAATCAGGGTAGAAACCTAACTTATATGCTCAAGTTGATCGTTGGAAAAATTTTCATGGACTGTCAAAATTACTCAAAACTCCCAAAAACTGTCCCAATACCCAATCAAATCCCTCCAATGCAACTCCTGAATCACTCTAAATGGTTTTTGGTATAAATAAAATGATAAGGGAGGCCAAAAAAGTGACAAAAAGAGGCCAAAAATTCTATAAATAGAAGTTGGCAGCTCATTATCACCATTGCTGATTTGGAAATTGACTCTAGAGCCAAAAGACCCCCTTTGATAAAAATGGTGATTCCGGGAGCTACAGTGGACGAAACGAACTTCTGTATGGACCAAGTAAGTACAAACTCCCCTATCTAGCTATTCAATTCTTTATTTTTTCTTTGCATTTCATTTTTTGGGTGGGTGTCGACCTTTAAAAGGTCGGCCCTAGCTCCACGCGGGCTATCTCTGGACAGGCCGCTTGTGCACTCGGGCAGAGTAAAACCTACCCACGTGTACACACGACTGTCACCTAGACAGCACACGTGGACCTCCCTTTATATAAAAAAATAAATAAAAAATAACTCACCCACCCTCCTGAACCTTGTTGTTTTGGCAGGATGTATGTCCACTGGAGGGAAAGGGAGCATGAAGAAGTTGGTGAGTTAGTTGCAGAAGATCCGAATGTTGTGGCCACGTTAATGCAATGCGGTTTGTTAAATTTCTTCCTATGTCCTTTTATGCGGGCCCAACCAAGGTTACTGAATGCCTTGGTTGACTATTGGCACCCTGATGCAGAGGTTTTCATGCTAGAGGTGCAATCACTAGTGCCCACCACTGAGGATATCTACTTTTTGACTAGCCTCTCAAGGAGAGGGGAACCAGTCAACTTCAGGACGTTTCCGTCGGGGCCGCATAACATAGCAGAATTGATATCCCTGTACTGTGAGGCTAGGACAAACCGTTTGAGTTCCCAGGTGCCTATAAGCAAGATCACTAACCTATCGCTACAAGTGATATTATTGCTCATTGGGCGGATTACAGGTTCAATGGCTTTGCATCAGGTGTCTCGCGCACAGATGAACTGTGCTATCCAGTGTTTGAATGCACAAACTTTCGACTAGAGTACTACACTGCTGGAGTGTATGAAGAGGCAATTGACAGATTTTCGTCAGTGGACACAGAGGAACTTCAGGTTCAGGATTGTTTTGTGTTCGTTCTTTTTTGAGAGAGTTCTGAGTTTTAGTCCTCGGGTAGTGGTACGAAGACATCAGGCCTCTTTTCCTGCTGTGTGTAGATGGGCAGTATTACTACCGTGACAGGGTGGTGGAAGGACCAATGAGTCCTTCAATGATGACTTTTTTGCATGGCTGTCATGGCAGATCCCGGTTATAGAGGACTACCCCTATGCCAGGATTGATTTTTTGAGAGACCTGGAGATACTAGTACCTCCTGGTGGGGTGCGAGGGGAGATGGGTAAGTATCCACCTTTGTAGTTTTTTTTTGTATATGTAATTTTTATGTTGTTTTGTTATATATATAAAAAAAATTTGTTATGCCAAAGTATTTGACGAATATGTGTTCATTGTGTGCAGACGTGGGACCAGTGCGACCTGCCGATTATGCAAGGAACAAGCATCGTCCTCAGCCAGGGGCCGCAGGAGCCACTGCCGGGGGACCAGTAGTAGCAGGAGACCTCCCAGCCAGGGAAGCTAAGAGGGTACTTAGATGAGTTGAGCGGAAATTTACTGTACTCACTCGCACAGTCCTGATGGCAAAGATTGAGGACCTGCCACCATCCATGCAGCCTCATGTAGTGGGGGCACCTCAGATGTGGGTACGATTGTTTAGGCATTTAGCCCATGCTATGGACCAGTATAACAGGGCCCATAGGCCCTGAACCTATTTAGAAATTTTACGTGCTACAAGCACTACTTGTATATATTTTTTGAGGGCATAATCCCTGTGACTCGTTATTGGTCCTATTTTTGAGGCGCTTGCATCCATCTATGTACTCTGGTTACTTTATGATATTATATATGTTTTTTTGGTCTTTTTTGTCTTATGGATCATGTGTACAAATAACGTATTTACATGCTTATGTTAATGTTCTTTCATATGTGTGCAAGATGCCAATCTAAAATTTGATTAGCTAGAGTAACTGTAACTTGGTTTAATCTCCTAGGAACATGAAAATATATAATATAATCAAAGTTTCATTCTAAGAGACGTACCCTAAGGAATCGTCAGTGTAAAGTTGGATCATGAACCCGGTACACTCTGTTTAACTAAGACACAACCAGTTGAGTGTCGAGATAGACCCGGAGATGAGAGATACCCAATGACAAAGCGTCACGAAGCAATTCAATAACTGCACTATACTCGACAACATTATTTGTGGTGTCACCTAAGAAAATACCTCTGGAAGATAACAACTGGCCTTAAGGTGTGAAAATTACCCAAGCTGCAGAGGCAAGCCTCTGAGTGTGCCGACTAGCACCGTCTGCATACCCAACGAATACCTCGGAATCACTTGACATCTACCACAGTGACGAAAGATAATATCAACGACATGTCCATAACACTAAAAGAAACTAAAAAGTAATAGTACAAAGACTATACATATGTCACAAAAAGTTACCCACGGTGACCTACCTATGAGTAATACTTCTTGAGATAGAGCCCATTTCTAGGCTCCGCCAAATCATTCCCTTTGAAATCAACTAGATGATAGGTGCCCTTTTTTAACACCTCTTTTATGATGAAAGGTCCAAACCACATGGATTTGAATTTTCCTGCCCCCAGGGGGTCCTTATCTTGGTCATAGACCAGAACAAGGTCTCCCTCAGAGAAAATCCAAGGACGAACGGACCTACCATACTGACACTTGACCTTATGTTTGAGAGCCTCATTGGCCATGGCCTCATCACGATGCTGCTGTTACACATCAACATTACTCGATTGGATAAGTGTCGTAAGTGTCGCATGTTCCTCACAACCGTCGCAAGTGTCGCATGTTGTTTACAAGTATCACAAATGTCAAACAAAGTTTACTACCATGATGACGACACTAAGGAGACACTTAGAATACCTCAAACACCTGATTTGGGGGAAGAAATATGGTTAACTGAAGTCAAGAAACTCTTACCACCTGAAAGGAGCTCTCAAACTAGGGTTTTAAGGGAGAGCTCTCCCCTATTTCACCCTTAGGAGCATTGGCGCTCCCCCACAAAGTGTTGGGGAGTGTTATAACACTAAATCACCCCTATGAAGGAGTGCTACAAATATTTGAAGCACCGGCGCTCCCCTTGAGCCTACTAGGGAGCGTTATAGCGCCTTGATTCCCCTTTTGAGGGAGCGTTGTCTAATATGGGCAGTAGTTGATCTATTGAGGATAATAAGGGGAGGATCTTTCAAGTTTGGAAGGTAGTTGCATTCGAATTCCTGGTTCAATCATGATCTTAGGAGATGATCCTTGATCTAAGGAGGGAATTCCTCAACCTACCCTAAAGATATCTCAAGAGGTTAAGCCTCTCCTAACCTATATAAGCAGGGTTTATGATGGTGAAAAGGGGGAAGAATTGCAAGCATGAAACCTATGATCTCATAGGAAACACACGGTGAACTGGAGGAGAGTAATCAGTGAAGCTTCTGTCATCCGGATCGTGGAACTTTTGAGCAAGGGTTATACAAAGGGGACTTGATGAAGCTGTCGCATTCACATCTACGGTTGTAAGCTACTTCTATCATTGTTCTCATTAATATGACATGCTTGGCATGTTTCTTTCTAGTTTGTGTTTGATCTTACATGAACTTGTCACCAATAGATAGATCTATTTTCAAGATAATATCAATAGAGTAGGAAGTAGTCATACTATTGTTTGTCTACAGGGCTCATCGAGGAGTGAAAGATTGGAGCTCAACTCGGAGCATGCAGGGACAAACATCGGTAAAAAGGTGCTTTTGTTCTCCTTCCTCCTCATGCATTAGTTTGTATGGATCTGAAAGGAAGTCAGTGTCCACGTTAAGCATCTTCTATCTTAAGAGTTAAGAGTCTATCTCTCAAGAGGAGATCTACCTGTCCGTAGGGGGATTTTCCTTCAATAGAAACTAGCAACTCCACTGGGGAGTCTCGAATCAAAACCTTTTTGTTTTGATTTCTCCTCATAGACATTGTCTTACCCCTTGATTGTTTTCAGACTTGGTTCACCCCTTTTTGATTGATTTCATGAGCTGATTGACTCCCTACCCCATCACACTCAGCTTGATCGACAAGACTAGACTGCAATTTTTGGATTTTTTGACATTTTTAAGAGCTTTTTGAACCTGGTGCCCCTGTGGCTGTGTTGACAGAGTGCCAACATTCCTTGATTGTCTTACACAGAGTGCTATAATTCTTGGTGTCCTTTACACCAGAGCGCCAACCCTCTTTTGGCCAAAAACCTTTCCAGAATTGCTCTTTTCAGGGTCTAGCCTCTGTATTCCACTTGCTGAGCCTCCCTATGAGTCAATGCTTCTTCCTTTTCAAATTTGACATCCTTCCTTCTGAGGAACAAACACCTTGTTGTTTAGATTTTGTAGCCTTCTGCACTATTTTTTGAGTTTTTCTGCTATTTGGAGTTTGAAACCCATGCATTGTCTTTCTCTCCTTTTCGACTGGGCGAGAAACTCTGGTGAAGGACATCAGAAGTCTACGAATCTTTCCATTTGGTTTTATTTAAGGTCGTTATTCTTTGAAATTTCTTTTGGTGTGAAGTTCTTGATTTTTCTTTTCTTTTGCTTCTTGTTTTTTATCACAACGAGAGGGTGTATTGTTTGTACGAAACCTGCTTGTGTTTGTTTGAGTTTCCTTGATTCAAAAGGATAATTGGCAGGAAAAGTGTTTTTTTGAATTAATCATTATTCACATACAAACAATAAAGAGACGTCTTCATTATTGATTTTGCATATTAGAAGGTATTTCCAAAAAGTTTTAGCACCACATCGGATTTGATTGAAGAAAATTTGTTTGAGGTCATTCCTTATTAGTGCTTGTTAGTGAAAAGAACTCTCTCTCTCTCCCTTAAATAGATGTTCATCGAAAAGAAATGTCTTCTTATCATCTTTGATGCATTTTTGGAGACTGAGTCATCATCCCATCCATTTCACTTCCATGCACCCCTTTTGAGTAAAGAACAACTATAAAATAAACGCTAATTAAAAAGTATCTAGAACATTTTCTTTTCTAGGATCCTCCACCAATAGTAGACTAGGACTAGTACTTTGGATTAGGCTGTGAGCATAACTCTCCAAAGTTTCCAAAACAAACATTAGCATCTTGAGTTAGGGAGAGTCAAATCCAATTGTCGTATAAGTCTTCCTGGGATCCCCCTCTCACACAGGGGTTACGCACGAGGTCGCATTCGGGAGAGCTACGGAGATTATCCCTCTGTGGTTTGACTGATTGTAGTGGTCAGATCGTATTATGGGGATCGCTTAAAGGTATACCCACAATGTTGAGTGGAAGCCTTTCAAGTTGATTTCGGGCTAGTTACCCTGCCCGTACGTTCAGACTGGACTGTCGACTGTACCCGTCGAGGGGCTGACTGCGAATTGGTAACCTTAGTGGCCATAATATTTAGGGTCTTACATAAGGTGAAAATGAAGGGAATTCTCACTATACCTGGAGCAGACATTGGTCAAACTCACTCGGGCTCCTTGGAGGGTAAATCCACAATTACTGCGTGGAAGCTTGCACCAGGGTGAAAGTCCGTTAAGCAGGTCGCCATTGTAACTGTTCCACCATATCCCCACCCCTTCTTGACTTGATCACGTGACGTTCGATTTCATCACCAACTAGTACGGTCATCGAGAGATGGTCCTGTTTTCTTGGTTGTGATTCTTAGATTCTATTAGCGTATGCTATTTATTTTTGGTAGTTGGCCATAGATCTTTTCCATCGAATATTTTTTGCCAACATCGACCCTCCACGTCGTTCACGGAGTCTACAGGGACTTCCTCCAGAAAATATGGAAGGGAAAACCCCTTTACCCCCTCATTCTATGGAGGAATCTCCTCAATAGATCGAGGTTCAAGACACTACAACTTCCCAAGAAGAAGTTCCCACTCCCTTAGAAAATTTTCGAATTGTTTCAGAGTCTCCAGAAGCTTTCCGCATTCCGGAGGGAAATGAGCGACATGTTCTCCAACTGAATTCAGTCGGTGAATTTGTCGTCGTCAATCCTTCTGACATTATGAATGGGTCTCATTCAAACCCTTTAGTCGATGACCCCTTTTGGACCGTAGACATTGTTCAAATTCCACCGCGCATGGTGTGGGATCTTTATGGAGTAGGGATAGGTGTCGATGTGCCTATCACCTACACTGTACATTTAAACCATTTTACTGGTACTATCGTTTTCTTAGCCACACTGTCCGTTGGTCCGAACACATTGTCCGTTGGCCCAAGGCCTACTTTTTCTCTCCAGATGGCCCATTCTACAATGGTCCCTCACATTCCAACTATTCCCGCCGGTAATGCGGTGGTTAGCCAAGCTGCAATTGGCACGCCAGTAACACCTAGACCTTCATCGTCACTCCCTTTTGGGTACAGAGCATTGAATTCTTCCACTACCACTACTACCCAAGTTATGCCGGGAAGTTCCATACCTATCCAACAACTCAGAGGGACCAGTCTTGGTGGTTTTAATCCTTTTAGCGGTACCGGTCAGTCATTTACGTCTGGTTCTCAAATTCCAGGAACTCTACCTCAAGCTGGGGGGCATCCTCCCACCGGAGGACAACTTCCATTTGGAGGGCACCCTCATGCTGGGGGGCAGCCTCAATCCAGAGCTTACCATCAACCGTATGGAAAAAATGTGTCTACCACACCCAATCTGTGGAACATCCCTTTTCCAGGAAATCCAAAGTTCTTAGGGGGACACAATCCTCAAGCTCCACAACAACCTCCTTATGGAAAAATTCCAAATCCACCTTATAATCCTCAAAACCCATCCGGTTATCCTCCGCTCGCACATGCTTCTCAAAACACCTCAAATCCTGTGTACCCTGGTCAACACCAACCTTATACAAGAGGGCCCACTAGTTACAATTATCCGCATAACCTAGTGTATGGCCCTACTGGTGTCCCTATGCCACACCAGTATTACACACAGGTTAACTGACAACTACCTTCCCTAGCAACCCTGGACCTTCCAAACTTGTCTCGGTTAACGAATGATCATATTTTTCATTCTCCGGTTTGGCCAGCTATTCCAGCTAAACTTCCTTCCGATATTCCAAAATTGGACAGAAAGTCCAGAGAAGACCCAAACAACCACGTGATGACTTTCCATTTTTGGTGTTCATCCAACTCCCTCATGGACGATTCTATACATGTGCATATTTTCCAACGAACACTTACGAGTTTTGCAGCAAAGTAGTATATTGAACTACCACGCGCTTCTTTTCACGTTTTCAACTCCCTTGCCATGTCCTTCCTCACACACTTCCAACTACCTATTTGATACGAGACAGGTACTGAACTATTGACCTCCCTTCATCAGACAACCTCTGTACATATCTCTGATCATATTCATGAATGGAGACGATGACGAACGCTAATCAAAGTAGTCATTCCTGACCAATTATTAGCGGAATGGTTCACCAAATCACTATTACCCCAGATCACTCGCGACGTTGCCATGGGTGGTGTAGTCACCGAGGAAGAAGCTATTGCTCGGGCTCAGTACTTAGATTTGGTTTATTCACAATCTGTTACTCTCTACGAGTTGATACCGAATGCTACCCGTGCCACTAATGATCCATCCAAACCATCGTCTGCCTCGCACGTGGATGGAGTCATTGGCTCCATCAAAACCCAATCTACTTCCCAGACGACTGGAACAACCCAGCGGCCCACTTCGATGGCTTCTCCCAGTCCGATTGGACCCTCTTCTACCCCCCCTCAAACTCAGGTCTCTGAAGTGAATGCGGTCCAATCGACCCCTTCACAAAAACCTGGGGGCAAGAAGAAAGCAAGAAATAAGCCAAATAAAAACAACAACAACGAACAACCAAAAAATCAACCGCAAACCCCTGTTGTCGGAAAACAAACACAACGAAAACTGAAATTCCCATGCCTCATTTGTGGTGATGATCACTACACCCAAGACTGTCCACATCGCGATGAAGTGGTCAA
The DNA here is from genome assembly GCA_009831015.1 of Picea engelmannii. NCBI lineage: Eukaryota > Viridiplantae > Streptophyta > Pinopsida > Pinales > Pinaceae > Picea > Picea engelmannii. Next base: position 172,786 of record ML795696.1, on the reverse strand, counting down.
GATCTTTAAAGGAAATTCACAACCGTTGTGCTTACTCAGCCTTTTCTGCAGCAGCAATCTTTGGTTGCTCAAACGCCTACTCCAGGGGGAAATTCCAACCAACCCCATGATGAGGCCTTGACAAGTGCCCACATTTACATGTTTAACAGGGTTAATCTGACTACTCACACTACAACATATGACACGCCGGTTAAACCTGATAAGCCGAAGACTACTAACAGTTCCTTACCAGACCCATTACCATCTTCCGTTAGTCCTCCCTCTGATAGACCTCCATCCGGACCGCTCCAGATCGAGAAACCTTCATTTGACTCCATTTTATGCCCTCCTAAGAGCACTATCCGGAAGTCTACCTTTAATCCCAGTTCACGAGCTGCCCAAAACTACAACATTGTTGAAGATTTGGCTCAAGCACCGTGTGCTATGTCTGCTTTGGAATTTCTACAACACTGTCCCAACCAACGTAGAATGCTCTTAGCTGCCATCGGTGCTTTCGATCCTGAGTCATCTAATAACCTCATGTTTAATCTAGATGATCATCAACCTCGGCTCTCCCACCAACTAGCTTTCCAGATCGATGTTGTTGTTCACAATCAACAAATCCACCGAACTATCTTGGATGAGGGAGCCTCTACTTGTGTCAGGTATTTAGCTTGTTGGAAAGGCTTAAAATCACCTACCCTTAACAAACCCCCTATGATGTTACACGCTTTCGATGGGCGAGGTTTTCATCCTCACAGACTGTTACAATCCTTAGTCGTTCAGTTGGGCGGCAAAACTGTTACTGTTGATGTCGAGGTGGTCGATGCCCCCCTCGATTACAACCTACTACTTGGAAGAAGTTGGTTCTATACTATGACTATCGTCGCCTCGTCGGTGTTTCGATGTGTACAATTCCCCCATCAAGGCAAAATTGTCACTATCGATCAACTCGATTTTTGTACACCCGACGCTCACGCCCCTATCACCAACAACATTCCTTTTTTGGGAGACCACCCAGTTACGTATGAAAGCGTTGGTGTTGGATTATTGAAATATTCTAGCCTCATGGGTACCTTCCCTACACCACTTCCACCCACCACGCATCATATTGCCACCGTCAATATGATCTTGACTATGCCTTATCAATCTTTGGAATCATCTGATCCTTGGATTGTACCTAGTCCTATGGAATTCGATGTGCTCGGTGACACCATGCCAGTTAGCCCAGCCGAGGCCGCATACGTAGCTATTCAATCCGCCTCTCCCTCTCTGGACAACCCACATTTATTGGCACCTGATGCCTACTCGATGCCCTCATGGTTGGATTCCCTATCATCTGCAATCGATTACATTTCCCAAATTTTCCCTTCTGATGAATCTATAATGGAAATGCTTGGTATTGACGATGTACCTTGGGATGATAACCATCATCGATCCTCTTTTCTTCCACCTCTGGAAGAAATCCACAAAGACATACACTCTGTCTTCCCTCCTGATGTTACCGATGCTCCGTGATCTCCCATCCTCACACAAGGTACTCTTTCTGAGGGAAATATGGGTAACATCTCTACTACGATCATTATTGATATTTCAATCAAAGAAGGTGTTGTGGAAAACATTAACCTTGGTGCTAATTGCACACCTGAAGAAGTGGTCTCTTACACCGCTATGTTTAAAGAATTTTGCGATGTCTTCGCTTAGAGCTACGAGGAAATGCCAGGGATCGTGCACGAAATCAAGACTTACCCTGGCGCGAAACCTATTCAACAAAAACTCTGCCCGGTTCATCCCAAGAAAATCGCAGCTATAAAGGCAGAAGTTGAGAAACTATTAAAATCTGGCTTCATCTGTCCCATCCCTTTGACATAATGGGTCTCCAACCTTGTTCCAGTTGCCAAAAAACAAGGGACCATCCGTGTCTATGTTGACTATAGGGAACTCAATAAATCTTGTCCCAAGGACAACTACCCCACGCCCTTCATTGACCAAATCATTGATAATTGTGTTGGGAGCGTAATCTTCTCTTTCATGGATGGCTTCTCCGGGTATAACCAGATTGAAATTTTACCTGCTGACCAACATAAGACAGCCTTTATCTTCCCATGGGGAACTTTCGCCTATCGAAAGCTACCTTTTGGTCTCAAAAATGCTGGTGCTACTTTCCAGCGAGCCATGTCGTACGCTTTCCACGATATCAAGCATATCGCAGAACCCTACCTCGACGACTTACCTGCCCACTTATCCAATCGATCTGATCATGTTGATCATTTACAGGCTATTTTTCTCTGATGTCGGTTCTACCGTATCCGCTTGAATCCGCATAAATTCATTTTTGTTGTCAAATCTGGTCGACTCCTCGATTTCATTGTCTCTAAATACAGGATTAGAGTGGATCCCCTAAAGATTAAGGATATTCTGGCCTTACCCCCACCTACTAATTTGACTCAACTCCAAAGTTTGCAAGGAAAAGCAAACTTCCTTTGCCGTTTCGTTTGTAACTACGCTGAGATAACTAAAGGATTCATGCGGTTACTGCAGAAAAACACCCCTTTCATCTAGGATGGCATCGCTCAACGGTCATTTGATGCTCTCACACATGCCTTGACCCAAGCACCTTTGTTGCACCCTCCAGAGTATACAAAGGACTACATCCTTTACTTAGCTGCCTCCACTTCCACTATTGCAATGGTGTTAGTTTAGGAGGACCCCAATGGTGAGGAACATGTGATCTATTACCTGAGCAAGAGTCTATCTGGACCTGAACTCCGATATTCACATGTAGAGAAACTGGCTCTGGCAGCCATCATCGTTGTCTAGAGATTCCACCATTACATCTTACTACTCACCACCACGGTGATTGCGGACTCAAACCCCATGTACCACGTCTTGACACATCGAGTGCTCAGGGGAAAATACTCTAAATGGATCGTCATCCTTCAGGAATTCGATCTTGAATTTACAAAGTCCAAAGCCAAAAAGTCCCTGGTGTTTGCTGAGCTTATCTATGATCTCCCCCATGCTGATGAAGACATAGAACCTAGATATTCTCTCCCTGATGAAACTCTTTTCCTCATCAGCACCTATGATCCTTGGTATGGAGACATCCTCCTTTACCTCCAAACCTAACGCTTTCAGCCTAACATTTCCCATGAAGAGCGTCAACATATTCGCCACCATTCTCATCGTCATCTTATCGTCGGCGACACCTTGTATCATTGTGGTATTGATACTATCCTTCAACGATGTCTGATTCATGCATAGGCTGAATGCGTTCTGAACGACTATCACCTTGGAGCTTGTGGCGGTCACCTTTTTGGGATGGCCACAGCCCAAAAAATTCTATGTGTCGGCTATTTTTTGCCCTCGATTTTCAAAGATTGTATTGAGGCAGTCAAAAAATTCCCACCCTGCCAAGTTTTTACCAACAAGGCACGAACCCACCCTACTATGCTGCACCCCATTATCGCCAACAGCCCCTTTGCCAAGTGGGGTACCGATTTCATGCAATGTAATCCTACCTAAGCCGGGGGGCACGGTTATATAATCATCGTTGTCGACTACTTTACCAAATGGGCTGAGGCTATGCCTACCTTTCTGAACGATGGTCGTACCGTAGCTCTTTTTATTTTTAACCACATCATAACTCATTTTGGTGTACCACACGCCATTGTCACCGATCACGGTGCACACTTTAAGAACCAGATGATGAGTGAATTGCATGCCAAGTTGGGTTTTCTCCATGAACACTCATCCCCATACTATCCTCAGGCCAACGGACAAGTTGAAGCTATCAACAAAGTCCTAAAAACCATGATTCAATGCATGGTAGGGGAAAACAAGACATCCTGGCATCTACAAATTTTATCCGCTCTCTGGGCTTATGGTACTTCCGTGAAAACCGCAACTGGATTCACTCCTTTCCAGTTGGTGTATGGCATCGAATCCGTTTTACCAATCGAGTGTGAGATTCCAACTCTGAAACTTAAAGTAGAACTCCTACCCCATACTTCTGCCAAAGAAGAATGTTTCTTATATCTATCCAAACTGGACGAAACACGTCGTGATGTCGCTCTTGTTAACGAGGCACATCAGAAACGGACAAAAAATCAATACGACAAATCCGTCCATCCTCGAACTTTTGCAGAAGGAGACTTAGTCCTCGTCTATGACCAAGCTCATGACAAATTAGGGACAGGTAAGTTAGAACCTCTGTGGCATGGCCCTTACATTGTGAAACGTGTTCTACATAGAGGCACCTACGAGTTAGTCAATTATGATGGAATTTCTTTAGGAGAGCCCCGGAATGGGCTTTACCTTAAAACTACTATGCCTAGATCATCTAGCATGTGTGCTTTGTACATTATTGTATTTTAGTTTGGTGTGACTGCTTCTTTCGTGTGCTCGAGTATTTACCTTTTCCACTCATACTGTGCCTTGTGTTTTCATGCATAGATGACATCTTCCTTTCCTATCTTTTCCAGGTTTTCCGATAGTGCTAGTCGACACACCCGGAACATTGCTGCGGCAGCATGGGTCATTTACCAATTTGACGAGGTGGTGAGTTCAGGAGGTATTTTCTTAGGACCAGCGACTAATAACATGGTAGAATATCATGCTGTCATCGGACTCTTGACCCAAGCCTCCTCCCTAGGTATCTCTCGTATCATTGTCTACTTAGACTCCCAACTCATGGTCTATCAAATCAATCAAATCTACGCTATTCGTAATCCTATCCTGCTACGTCTCCATCTACAAGTTCGTTGTCTCGAATGAATGTTTGATTACATTAAATACAGACACATTCCAAGAGAACTCAACAGTGTTTCGGATTTGTTAGCCAATTACATCATGGATCGGTATCTCGCCCATAGATAAGATTTAATAAAGGAAAGAAAAATTGTACATCACATGTAAATTAAAACACATCACATTAAAGGCATCATCATGTACAAATCATTTGTCACTGTAAAAACTCAGAACTGTATATATATACATAGCGTGACTGAAATGTTTTGATTACATCAAAAAAGTATTTATAAGAGAAAAATGTTGGGTCTTTACACCCATACAACATCGCCTGACAAGGCATACAAAAATACAATCACCAGAGAGACTCTAATCTCCATGCACTACATTGTGTTGAGAGTAACATATCATTGCACGCACTATGCATCTCAGTAGAGAATTGACATTCTCTGGCACTCCCACAGTGTGCCTCTGCAGATGTAAAGGCGCTTCTCCCCTCTGTAAAGGAGGAATGTCCATCGTGAGGCCTTGAAGGTTTATTTCAACCTCCCGAAGACCTATCACTAGTGCCCCCGGATCTGCTGCAACCGAAACACCCCCACGACGTCCTGGTATCGGTATCTCAGCCAGGTGCATTGCTCCCTTGTCTGCATGTTGAAAACAATACATCTTTTAAAAACTCTTCTACATACCCCAAAAAAATATATACATTAAAAAAACTTAAAAAACAAAAACTAGACAAGGTGTTGCTCAGTCTCTTACCTGACGCATCCCAATCTTCCCCCACAGGTAGAATCAAATCCATGCTCCCACAAAAATCCACCTCAGCGTATGGGAAGTCTTCTATCCAGAGATACTTCCATCTCAGCCAAGTGAAGAAGTCACCGGTGAAACAGAACTCTGACTTTGCTACTAGCCTCGGAGACAGACTAGTCCACCTCTCCATCCGTGGTTCTTCCACTGGTCGCACTGCCAGTTCTATCTGAGGCTGCATCTGGGGGATATGCTCTAAGAAAAATGGGACCAGAAAAGAGTCGTATCCGAACTGTTTCTGCCCCATCCTACACCGTGAAACCTATTCCTTCACAGTCCGAAGGAACCCTGCGCTCGAGTTAAACAGTGTTGGCTCCAAACACTGTACACCATAAGCTATCTGTGATCTCAACACCAGATGTGTGCTAGTACTTCCTGTCATGCTCGTGATGGCAAACAAAATGGACTGGAGGGGTAACTCTCGGATATCCTTGATAGGGATTCTACCCCCCACCAGTCTTGCTCCTGGGACACAATGACGTGCCAGATACACGCCCACTTGCTCAGGAAGCGCCCTCTGTCTGGAAAAGGATATAGGAACCCCTCTTTTCGAGAGGCTAGTCAAGAAATATACGTCTTCCAACTCGATGGTTAGAAGCTGTGTTCCGATCCGGAACCCTTGCTCCGCGACATCCCACAAGCTGATTATGTGCTCAAGCAATAGAATCTCCTTCTTCATTTTTTGCAATTTGAAGAATTTCAATAAGCCACAAGCTCTCAACGTGGCCCACGTGCGAGGACTCTGCAAGGCAACCAAGTCATCAATATCATGCTCTCGTTCTTTCCACTCGATCATGGTTGCCGAAATCACCTACAAACAAAAAGAAACAAAGAATTTCATTATTCAATTTTTTGGCAATTTCGACAATTTCTTAAGCAATTTAAAAACATGAAATCTAATTCCCACATTGTTCAAAAAGGACCACGCCCTCTGTTTATCACTCAACAATCATCACGCAGCAACAAAACGTTTTAAAATAAAAAATAATTTTCATAATGGCTGCGTGGGCATGTTTTTGAGTTTTTTTATGGATTCTTTGACAAAAATGACCCATCCACCCAAGTGTCAAGGCGTTGGCATCTTTGTTATCACTTTCTAAAATGTTTTTTGCAAAAGAATGTTTTACTCCCATCGTTTTTAATAGAGGTCGATTTGATCTTTTTTGGGGCAACTTAGGGCTTCATTTTTTAAATTAAATACTGCTATGAAAATGAATATTAAACCATGTAATTGAAAGAAGGGGAGACGAAGATCTACCTGGTCCAAACGACAAGAGAAACGGTCAACCGTAGCTCTGGTATCAAGCGAAACAAGATCCACCTCCAAAGTGAGAATCTCCACTACTACAAAATCCTTATACAAAATGAAATGGTAAATGAAGTTTTTCTTGTATTACTATTTATGAATTTCCATTTTTTATAAGGTATAGTTATTTATGGGTTTCTCTGGAAATATAATGGCTTCACTAAACCTCTGGATTGCAGTTTTGACATCGCAGGTTTCCTAGCAGTTCTAATCATTTGTTTACCTTCTCACATCCATGAGCATAGACTTAGTTCGTTTTCAAGTTCGAAAATATGAGAATGCACCAGGTAGACTTTTATCTCTTTTTCGGACCCGCATGGACACATGAAAAAGGAACCCCCTGGAGTCATCTTTAAACTCTTTTCAGAATCTCTAAATATGAAAAGATTGTCGAGTGATCTTGCTTCCTTTCACGCTAGTTAAAAGGTTCGAAAGGGCGTCTTTCGAGTGGTAGTTTATCTCTTTTTCGGCCTCATGAAACTAACTATACGAAAAAGGAACTGAGAGATTTCTCTTTTAAGTGTTTTTCCAGACTCTATAATCATGAAAAACCTTCGATTTTTCTGTCTTTAGACTCGCTAAAACACACATCGACAAGCCCATACGGGACCGAACCCTTACTTCTTCTAGTTTGTTAAAAAAAGGAAGAGCAACTTACCGAACGTGAGTTATATCGAGCATGTGTTATCCTCCTCGAGCTCATTAAATCAAAAAGAGGTACTCGTCTATCTAGATGGGGGAAAATTTGAAAGAAGCAAGCCAAGCAGTCTCTTGAGAACATTACCAAATAATTCTTAGAGTCACCCTTGAACATGGCACTTTGTCATTTGCACGCATTATCATCTATTGAACCTCTGCACTGAGCCAATCCTTTGAGTTTCTTTCACTCCTTTGGGTCACTTGACATAAGTCACAACATCCACTGCATCATAAATTTTTGGTCCATGTCATGTTCCTACTATTGTGCCTCAGTGTTCAAGGGAAGTATCCACCTCGAGAGTCAGCCATCACAAATATCTTATCTCAATACTCGTGTCAGTCCATGTTCATTTGATCTACCAATTACATCTCTATGTATGTTTCATTTCGTTGATGGGGGATACACCAAGGCCCTCCTTCGACGAGCCTATTCCTGTCGACCTCAACACATTATCCAGGAATTAGGCTTGGAAACCAGTTAGTACTTTGGGACCTGCATGCCTCAATGGCAGGCCTCCTCACATTCGACAGTAGGTTTACATCATTGACCTCTGATCGGATGATTCCACAGATGTTCGACTCCATCTCATCCGTTCACATTCGTTGGAATGTACTAGGGTACCTTGGGAATCATTGACATTAATGGTGATCTCCCTCGCACTTGTTAACAGTTTACACCATTGACCGGTAATCAAGTGGTTTCTGCCATGTTTGACATCAGGACATCTATTCACATGGTTAGATTCGTACCACATCGGGATTGGTAAGAAGACCCTGGGTTGAGTGATCACTCTGATATGTACTTTGCCCAGGTTGCGAAGGAGTTTCTCTTGGACAGATGATATATACATTGTTACATAGATCCACTTTGTATTGGTCGTGGCTATGTCTTGTCATCTCATAGATCCACTGTGTATTCTTCGTGGCTACGATCAGTCCAGGTCATCAGAGTATAGATCCACATTGTATCCTCGGTGTCTATACCTTTTCATCAATACAATTATGGATCCGCATTGTATTTTATGGCAGCCATATCTTGCAAGTCTTGATCACCCAAGCATAGGTATGCCTGCCTTGGGTTTTGAAACATGTCATAATATTTGTTGGGTGTTTGTGTGCAGCTTTCGTCAGGTTCTCTGAGTCTATACCCTTGCTTGAAAGTCTACAAATCATTTCAGTTATCATTTCTCATCTTCTAGCTTCATACTTTGGGGGGCAATCTATTACACATCAACATTACTTGATTGGATAAGTGTCGTAAGTGTCACATGTTCCTCACAATTGTCGCAAGTGTCGCATGTTGTTTACAAGTGTCGCAAATGTCAAACAAAGTTTACTTCCATGATGAAGACACCAAGGAGACACTTAGAATACCTCAAACACCTGATTTGGGGGAAGAAATATGGTTAACTGAAGTCAAGAAACTCTTACCACCTGAAAGGAGCTCTCAAACTAGGGTTTTAAGGGAGAGCGCTCCCCTATTTCACCCTTAGGAGCATTGGCGCTCCCCCACAAAGTGTCGGGGAGCGTTATAACACTAAATCACCCCTCTGAAGGAGTGCTACAAATATTTGAAGCGTTGGCGCTGCCCTTGAGCCTACTAGGGAGCGTTATAGCGCCCTGATGCCCCTTTTGAGGGAGCGTTGTCTAATCTGGGTAGTAGTTGATCTATTGAGGAGAATAAGGGGAGGATCTTTCAAGTTTGGAAGGCAGTTGCATTCGAATTCCTGGTTCAATCATGATCTTAGGAGAAGATCCCTGATCTAAGGAGGGAATTCCTCAACCTACCCTAAAGATATCTCAAGAGGTTAAGCCTCTCCTCACCTATATAAGCAGGCTCTATGATGGTGAAAAGGGGGAAGAATTGCAAGCATGAAACCTATGATCTCATAGGAAACACATGGTGAACTGGAGGAGAGTAATCAGTGAAGCTGTTGTCGTTCGGATCGTGGACCTTTTTAGCAAGGGTTAGACAAAGGGGAATTGACGAAGCTGTCGCATTCGCATCTACAGTTGTAAGCTACTTCTATCATTGTTCTCATTAATATGACACGCTTTGCCTATTTCTTTCTAGTTTGTGTTTGATCTTACATGAACTTGTCGCCAATAGATAGATCTATTTTCAAGCTAATATCAATAGAGTAGGAAGTGGTCGTACTATTGTTTGTCTACAGGGCTCATCGAGGAGCGAAAGATTGGAGCTCAACTCGGAGCGTGCAGGGACAAACGTCGATAAAAAGGTACTTATGTTCTCCTTCCTCCTCATGCATTAGTTTGTATAGATCTGAAAGGAAGTTAGTGTCCACGTTAAGTGTCTTCTATCTTAAGAGTTAAGAGTCTAGCTCTCAAGAGGAGATCTACCTATCCACAAGGAGATTTTCCTTCAACAGCTGCTCATTGAGTTGTTCAAGGTATACTAACCATTCTTCAAGTGGAGAAGTGTCGGGCAATAATTGTACTGCCAACTTTAGAGACGGGATCTGACATTCGATGGTCAAGACTGCCTCCAACCCATAAATGAGTTGAAAAGGTGAAAATCCAGTTGCAGTCTTAATAGATGTTCGGTAAGCCCATAATGTCGAGTATAACATCAAATGTCAATTTGACTTGGCTGAGTTGATAGTTCGTTGTAAAATAGTCTTAAGAGTTTTGTTTACAGCTTCCACCTACCCATTTGCTTGGGGGTAGTAGGGTGATGAATGTTATTTCCGTAACCCAAGCTTTGATGTTAACTCAGTCATCATTTGGTTCTAAAAGTGACTGCCATGGTCAGTGACAATCTCCCTCGGGATGCCGAACCTTGCTATTATCTGATTAAATAAAAAGAGAGTTGCAGTCTCTCCATCATCTATAAACATTGGCATAGCTTCGACCCACTTTGTGAAGTATTCTACAGCTACGATGATATAGCGGTGCCCCCTTGCTGAAGGAGGGTTGCAAGTAGTGTAATCAATACCCCACTTGGTGAAGGTACCAACTGTGATGACAGGAAACATGGGAGCGGGATGTGCCCTCATCTTCCGAGAGAAGATTTGGCATAGATGGCACTTCTTGACCGATTCGATACAATCTTTGATAAGTTTCGGCCAGAAGTAAATTTCTCATAGAATCTTTTGGGTTGTTCCCAACCCAGACAAATGACCGCCACAAGCTTTGGTATGGCAATCGTTAAGCACGATAACTGCCTCTTCATGAGTGAGACATTGGCGTAGGATGCAGTCTACACCTCTCTGATACAACATATCATTGAGTATGAGATAATTCTTAGCCTGATGGCGTATACGTCAACGCTCATCACGAGAAGCATAAGTGGGGCACTTCAAAGTTTTTTAGATAGATAAGTATATCTCCGTACCAGGGATCTGAAGATGTGATCAAAAACATATCTCTCCGGATAGGCGATTCTTCAGGCACAACGTCACCTGACTCAACCGGAAGTTCCGAAATAATCTCTACGAAGATCAGTGACTTTTTGGGCTTTGCTGAAATGAAGTCTAAGTCAAACTCCTGGAGGATGACTATCCATCTACTGATTTTTCTGCCTATTACCCATCATGCTAACATGTACAGGAATGGATTCACGACAGCAATGACGGTTGTCTTGCGAAACAGAATGTAATGACGAACCGTTCAACAACATGAACTACTGCCAACGCAAGTTATTCGATATGAGAATAATTGAGTTTTGGTCCTACGAGGCCTCGGATCAGGTAATAGATCACGTATTCTGAGAACAAGTCATCTTCCTGAACTAAAACCATGCCAATGGTTGACTCTGCTACAACCAAAAATAATAAGAAATCTTTGTTATAATTAGGTGGCCAGAGCAGAGGGGCAGTTGTGAGGGCATGTTTTAATGCATCGAAAGAGCATTGAGCGGCATCGTCGAAGTTGTTGGAGCCGCCCTTGTTTTTCACCTCACGAAATTTTCAGTTTTTGATACTTGAGATCTAAAGTTGCTTTTCTCCTCCTTCCGAAATCTTAAAACTTTGGAGATCTTGTCGCCTGAACATAAATGCTTTTCCCGCTTTTAAAACAGAACCATTCTCGCAAATATGTTCGCTCTTTTGTTTTGTTTCTGGGTCTCGCAAGTCGGACACTTTAATTTTTGAATTCACAAGTCCCGAGTCACGAAACTACGAACTCGGTTTTAATTTTCGCCCAAGGAATTAACTAGGGTAAAACCTTTAACCCATGATTAGACGTCGTCGGGATTTCGCGCCTCGGCATGCGTCAAACCCAAGTTTTTTTTCTTACAGCCCCGATAGCCGAGAACACGATAACCCTGTAATAACCTTGGTCAGAAGTTAAAGATTAAAAAACTAACCATGGTTAAATTTAGTTCTCGGCGCTTCGCCACTCGGTACTTTCTGTCATAAAGATAAGGCGCCTAAAACCCCGACTCACGAGGTTGCGAGATGATTATAGCAAGATCAATTAATAGCCTAATCTAAGATTTCCTTCCCGTAATTTAGGCCTTAATTATCGCCACATCGTGATGTCGCGATATCGCGACTCGGCATATCATTTTCCCAAAAGTCTGTATCCAAAGTTCCGAGTCGCGATATGGAAAATAAATTAATTATATAATTAAAGATGCGCCAAATCACAGTTACGGTTAATTAAGCTAAAATCGGCACTCGCAGTCTCGCGAGTCGAAGAGTCGAAATGTAAAAAGGAAATTCACGATGCAGTGAAAGGCGAGAAAATTATTTAAGTCGTTAAGATTTGTAATTTCAATTTAAATGAGATATGTCCCGTGCATCGAGGTTGGCACACTTCATGAGGTATTTACTTGCTCTCCATAACCCGATTGTCTGTCAAGCCGCCGAACATTGATGACATTAATGAAGAATTAGGGTAAATCCACGAATAAATAAGATCATATTTATACAATAAATTTGGTTTTATTTGCGATTTGACAGACTTATTTCAAAGGTACAGGATTTTCAAATATATACGAGAGTTTCGTTCTATTTTAAACATTTCTCTTAAACGCATAGAGCTCACCTTTCTCCGAGGGAACTCATTTCCGCATGTATACACAGGTCTATTGCAGAAGAGCGAAAAAGCAAGCATCAGCCATGGCTCCAAGAAGAGCAGTGAAAGCGAGTGTCGAGGTTGCAGCGCAGGGTCCAAACAACGTCTCAGATACTTCACCTCGGACTGGCGGCTCAGTACCCACCTGGTCGTTTATCTCAGACATTCTGCAATCCGAGTTGGTAAACTATTCAGATTCAGACGACAATGACAATGATATTGTAAAGGACGACCTGAACACTAAGTATAAGACAATTGTTCATTCGGGAATGCACCTGGTTGCAACCAGACCTCGGTTTCTCCCATACTACGACATGATCCGATGGGCATTGGATCACATCGACCTGCCCACCAGAACTATCATAAATGACCGACGGACCACGGTCGAGACTTTCAGACCAGAGCATATCCAATCTATGTATAAGCTCCCAGCGACTTCTGAATATATATATGGCAATGAATTCCTGGAGGAATTCAAAAAGAAGGAATGCGAAGAATATGATAAAACCATGCCCGGTTTGATAAAAGATTGGGTTTCGCGCTCCGCGACATTCAGAGCGAATGACAAGGGCGTGTATTCAATTTCTTCGCTGGAGCCACAGTATATGTATGTGGCGATGATGACATGTCGATTTTTCGGATGGGAGGATACTGCGCATTTTTACATCCAGTGGGTACCTCTCATCTTTCGGGTAGCAGAAGGTTGCTCATTTAATTGGGCGAAGATGCTCTCCGACAGTCTGTTCAACAGGGTCACAGAGTACCGGGAGAAAAAAGCAGCCGGGAGACCATCCGGATTCTTCATGTCCACATATATTATGGACGCAATATGCTCCATGAAACCTTTTCCTTTGATGAATTGGGCTTGGATTCCAACCCAAGAAAAAACTATGCATGAGTACCACGACAAGCTGTGGGAAAATAATGCAAATAAGTTTATTTATGAGATTTTCAATTGGGTGATGGTGCCCCTGCACATCGCCATTTTTGGTCTTTCGCCACCCCGCCTCTCAGATAGCATTACTGCGAATCTGAGCAGTATCGCGGATTGGTACGTAGAAGAAGAATTCTCCTATTTTAGAGTTTTCGGAGTTGTTGTTCCTCCTCTGGCGCTACCGTTGTTCATCCCCGACAAGATGGCCTGTCGTGAGATTGCTCGACAAACAGTGATTGGCGGAGTGAGTAAAGAGCTCAAAGTGTCATCAAAGAAGGTATGGTCTTTTTTCCCTGTTCGTCTTAATTCCTATTCCTTATTAGATTTCAGACATGCTAAGGCTGAGGCTGCAACCTTAGAAGACTTGAGCCTAGTCTCTATTGAGTACAAAAAGCATGATCCTCGGAGAATTGTAAGCAACCATTTGGGAAATTGTGGATTAAAGAGGTTTGAACACGAGTGTTCACCTTCGGATGATGTTTTCCGAGGGGCGAGGTCCTATGCGGAAGTACAATTCCGAATCAGATCTCTGGCACCCGAAGACAGGGATTCTGTTTTAAAATTTCAGGAGCATAGGAAAATATGCCTCCCCATTGTGCTGGGAGGTTTGGGACTTTCCAAGGATAAAGAAAAGGAGGCTGAAAGTTCTGAGGGGCAAACTTCTAATCCCGAAAAATGTCAGGAAGGGGAGCAGGAGAAGAATCCTGAACAGGAGAAGAGCCCCGAACAGGGGAAGAGTTCCGAGCAGGAGAAGAATCCCGAGCAGGAAAAGAATCCCGAAACAGAAAAAGGGACAACTGACCCACCCAAGGAACATGGTCCAGAGATGGAAGTGAAAAACACCGACCCGCCTGAAACTCAGAATCCAGAGACACGGACAGAGACAAAGACCTCCGATCCTCCGAAAGAGCAGGACTCACTCGTCACACCAGGAAAGGTGGCGAAGCAGATCGGACAACCCATCACCTCTGTCACACCCTTGCAGTCGGCACAGGGAGACGTTAGCGAGGGATGGATATTTGGTGAAGAACTAAGACCTATAAGGGCAGAGGAACTCCCCCCTAATGAGTTCTTTCTTGACAGAAAGAGAAAAGCTGTAGTAAAGCGGGAATTTTATCAAGAGGGAGAGTCCACTACTAAAAAATTCAAAGTAATGACAGATGGAAAAAACAAGAAGAGTGATGAATTCGCCACAGAAATAGCAGGGATGCTAGGAGCGTATGCGTCAGCGAACCAATTCTCGGTTGCGATGTTGAAAAATCAGCTCAAGAGAAAGAATCGACTGATCAAGACTCTTGAAGCCCGAGTAGCTTCAGCTGCGGAAGACGCTAGGATTCAAGCGAGTGGAGCAATAGAGCTGGCCCAATTGGCCGATAAGAAAGAAATCGAAGTCCTCAAAACAAAGCTGGAACAAGCAAATTCAGTGATCCGAGATGGTCGGGTGCAGTCGGGTCAGCAGAGGGATACGATCACACAGTTATAGGCTCAGTTGGAGGTCGCAGAAAGCAAGGTGATCGACATCGAGATTGTTAAATCCTGAGCAATCGACATTCGGAGCAGGATCTCTTCTGCTCAACAGAGTCTACTAAACAAAATAGGGGAGTTTCGAAAAGATTGCTTGTTAATGCATCAGATTTCTGAGAATCTGATTGTCAAAGAAAGAAACGCAGAAGTTGCTCGGGTCACCTTCCAAGAAGCAATGATAGCTACCAACAACAGATTTTCAGCAGGGCCCCTCGGACTCACCATTGCCGAACAAACTAGGGGTAATATTTTGTTAAAGAATTGGGAACATGATATTACTTTAAGCAAGGAGCAGGCCCAAAAAGTAACGAATTCACTAGAAGAAACTTCCAAAGCCATAAATGGTGATCTGTTAGGGATGGAGAGTGGAGGTGACACAGAGACGCTAAGGCAGATGAATATAGAGCGGATCTCCCTCGACATGAAGGAGAAAAATGAGAGAAATTTGGCGGAAATCTCTAAAATGGACAGGGTAGACATGGCTCAAATTGAT
>ML795696.1:95041-143582 GCA_009831015.1 Picea engelmannii | reverse complement strand
GACACAGAGACGCTAAGGCAGATGAATATAGAGCGGATCTCCCTCGACATGAAGGAGAAAAATGAGAGAAATTTGGCGGAAATCTCTAAAATGGACAGGGTAGACATGGCTCAAATTGATGAACATTTGATTCAACCCAGTGCACAACTCGGCGCCCTTGATATTGTTGATACACATATGGGGAATAAACTTCCACAATTAGCCCGAGAGTGCTATTTTGCTGAAGCCATTTGTCAAGCAGAGTCGTCACAGCTTGTATCCCAATTCGTGGACAGATTTAGGATATGCACTGAGTCTATGCAAAGACAAGCACCTGGCCCTTTTTAAAGTAGAAGAGATGGAGTGTTTTCACTCCTCACAGCTGCTGAGAGGAACTTTCACAGCTTGTATCCAGTTTATGGACAGATGTATAATATGCACTGAGTCACGTAAAGGCAGGCAGCTGGCACGTTTTTTGAAAGTAGGAGTAGGGAAGGGAAAATTTGTATAAATAGATCACCAAAAGAAGAACCAGAGGCTGGACTTTTTGGTAGTGAATGTAATAGAGATTTTGCATCCGAGAAGTTAATACATGCAATTTGAAGATTCTCGATTCTGTCACGACTGTGTTACAAGTTTGTTTCGTTATGTTTTCTTGTTTCTTTTCATTTTGCTCTACATAATTGATGTGTATCACTATAACTTAGTACGACCACTACTATAGTGAAGGGATTTTATTTTTCTGTAATTGTTTCTTGTCTTTCCTCTGCACCAGCTATCAGCAGGTGTAAGACCAATTCGCATTTACAGAATTTTGCAATTATTTACACTATGTCAATTATTTCTATGTCAATTTCTTCTTCTGTGTATGTGTGAGTTTTCTACTGATAGGAACCTTACGTTACCCATAGCTAAATGTTTTTCTCTCATTCCACATCTTTACTAAAAAATAATACAGTTACGGGAAAGGGCCTTCAGTTTGCATTCCTATTCTGTTCTTCGTGCAAAAGATTTCTCTTATTTCGACTAAATTGAAACAGCATTGAAATCTCTCATTAAATCATTCCCATACTGGTAATGTTCCTCAATGACTGTCCCCGCAACAACTCAACCAAATATTCAACCCGGGCTATCTAATCAAATACATATTTCTTTAAATCTTTTTGACACAATCCTTAAAACTGTGAACACCCGGGAGGAATTGGAACGTTCATGGGCAGCCATTGAACAAGATATTACTACCCAGGATTAGTTGGAAGCTAGACAGCGAGAACGTAGAAACCTTCATTAGTTTCCTACACCGAAGGTTAACGTGTTCTTTGTATAAATCTTTAACATACTTTCGGATGCCTTGACACTGTACTTTAAGCCTTAAGTACAGACTCAGGATCAACACCAGTAAAAAGGAATGTCTTTCTTCAGTAAGCGCATAAAGCCCTTGGTGATTTTGGCATAGTTGGCGATGAAGCGTCGTAAAAAATTCGCCTTGCCTTGTGGACTCTGAAGTTGAAGGATTGTGCATGGAGGGGGAAACTGGATTATTGCCTCCACTTTGAGAGGATCAACCATGATCCCTGTTGTTGATACGATGAAACCTAACAAACATCCTAACGTTATGCAGAAGCTGCACTTGTTTGGATTCAAGCGAATCTTAAAGTAGCAACAACGTTCGAAGATAAGTATAAGGTGTGTGGGATGATCCATTCTCTTGCGAGATCGCGATGCTAAATCATCTAGATAGGCCTCGACTATATGCTTGAGGTCATGGAAAGCAAAAGACATGGCCTGCTAAAAGGTTGCTCCAGCATTTTTAAGACCAAAAGGCATCTTACGATATGCGAATGTACCCCAAGGACAAATGAATGTTGTTTTGTGTTGGTCTTCGGGTTTGATTTGAATTTTATTATATCCCGAAAAATTGTCCATGAAAGAAAAGGCTTTGCAACGCGCACATTCATCAATGATCTGGTCGATGAATGGTGTTGGAAAATTATCTTTGGGACATGCCTTGTTCAAATCATGGAAATCGGTACATACACGAATTGTGCCTTTTTTTTTATTGACCGTCACAGGATTTGACACCCATTGAGTCAAATGGATAGGATAGATAAAACCTGCCTTTAGCAATTTCTCAACCTCAACCTTAATGGTTGTTGCTTTCTTAGGATTAACTGGATGAAGCTTCTGCCGAACAGGCTTGGCATCAAGATATGTTGTAATCTCATGTTCAACTATTTTTGGATCAATACCTGGCATTTCCTCATAAGACCAGGAAAAAACGTCGCGAAATTATTTGAAAAGATCTGTGTAGATTTGAATCTCTTCAGGGGAGTAGTCATCTCCGACGAAAACATTCTCCACGATGCCAGGGTTTCAGGAGATATTGATCGGTATAGTTTCAGCAATAGTTGTCATATTTTCCTCAACATAAATTTTGTGTGTAGCTAAGAGATTAATAGGGCACGACTGATCTCCCGTAATGGTCACGGTGAATTCTCCTGCTTCGATTCGGCTTAACGCTAGGAGAAAATATGATCTGCGATGAAGATGTTCCCAAGGTTTGTCCAGACTAGTCATTGCTTCAATTATTGCTTCGTCAGAAGGCAAGACTAAGTCTAATGAATCGGTGTTAGCGAGAGAACCCTGAACCCAAATAGGCTCTAGAAGTGGATCTAACTCTTGTGCAAGAGTCGGATCAGTGTTAGTTGAAGCTTGCTGGACTAAAGAGTACACTACTTCAGCTGCAGACAAGAGCATGGACATGCCCGGATGCCATGTCTCATCCATCGTGGTCGATGGGGAAGAAAGTATCCATGGATCCTCGAAGTAAGTTGTGCGGAATGACGAAACTTGAAAAATCTCAACCTTATGGTGATTGGATATATATTTGATATCGCCATGAGGGGGCGGGTAATTGAAGGTACCCATCAAGGATGGGCACAAACCAACTTATACGTTGACGACACCTGGTTGAGGATTATCAATTATCGAGACCGTGGATGCCCCCAAAGAAGGGTCAGGTCTAGAGAAAGACAATTGATCGATGGTCACTATCTGACCCTCATGTGGAAACAACAAGACCCAGAAAACTGTAGCAACCACAGCTTCCATAACATAATTCTAAATCCTTCCTAACAAGATATTATAGTCGAGGGGAGCATCGACTACCTCTACTTCGACACACACAGTCTTCCCTCCTAACTGCACGGGGAAAGAAGGAATGATGCCATGTGGTCGGAACGAATGACCGTCGAAAGCGGTGAGGAGAGTAGGTGACAGAGACAAAACAGGCTTGCCAATGGCCTTCCAACATGCCAATGACATAACACATGTCGAGGCTCCCTCATCAACCACCGTGCAGAAGATATTCCGAGTAAAAAAATTTGTGGGATAAGCCACTACTATCTAAAACGCTACGTGGTAAGGCAGACGAGGTTTTAAGTCGGTTGTATCCAACATGATTGTACCCAGATTACAAGTCTGGGTAGAGCGTAAAGCGGTTAACAAGGATTTCCTCTGAGAAGGGCAGATTTGGAGGACTTCCAAAGAAGACATCGCACAAGGGGTTTGTGATAAATATTCCACCACAAAGTAGTTCTAGGCGGCCCTTGCCTTTGGGTTATAAGAATCTTTTTTAAATGCACCTTTTGGAATGCGTGCCATTGTTTCACTCAATGTCTTCTCAATCTGTAGACAAAGAGAGGGGAGTTCAACTTCTTTACCTTTCTCAGAAGTGCTTGGTTTACTATAGTCGTGCGCTCTAGTCGATATAAAAGCATCACGCCTAACCATATATATGTTCGTGGATACAGGGTTGTTCGGAGGCGGACATGGTTCCTGGCTTCCCCCTTCGGTGCTTGCAAAGGCTTGAGTTAGATTTTGCCCATGTTGAAATGGATTAGTCAACACAACCTGTTGTTGTTGCATCACAAACTTTTGGGCCTCTGGAAGTCGAGGACAGAGATGGGTCAGGTGGTATTCCGCGCATAAGTTGCATGGATACCTCACCTTCCATTTTTTAGTGTTGTCCTTGCCAGCATTATTGGTAGGTTTTTTATCCCCCTTACCCTTCTTCCGTTGTTTTTTCTTTCCTTCAGGCTGTTGGGTGGCCTTTGGGTTAGTAGATTGCACTGTGTGTACCTTTGACGTTTGGGTAGGGGGAGCAGCCAAAGTAGTAGTTTGGATGGCTGCTGTGTGTTGTATATATAACTACTGCAACTGCTTTGTCAATTTCTCAGCGGGCTTTGTGTGTGATGAACCAACAATACCATCGGCATGTGGTCCAACTCTCTGTCTAGTTTTATCCATTATTGAGCATGGCGCATCTGGCAAGATGTTGTATAATAAATTGGACTGAGAATATATGAGCTCAAATTGTTGAGCTCTCATGATGGCATCTTCTTTGGAGAATACACCCGACGTTGTGACATCTTTGGATAATTGCGGGACCAAAGACTTAAGGAACCACTCAAGCAGGAATGCTGGTGGGACTGGCACCTTAATGAGACTCTTCCGACGTCTCCATTCTCGGATGTGATCAGAGATATGGTCCGTTGTTGTTTGCTCGAAATTGGCCAGCAACTCTGTGCCAGCGTCGTATCTCACAGGTAACTGAAAATGGTTGAGGAAATCCATTTCCAGCTCACTGAAGGAAGAGTATCTTGAGAAATCGAGCTCAATGTACCATTTCATGGCACTCCCAATGAGAGTACGTTGAAACAATCGTAACTGTACGGAGTCATCTTTCAATGAGTTAGATGATCACCAAAGATAGAAGGTAGTCACGTGATCGCCTGGATATTCGTTAGGCTTGGCTTCGAACTTTGGAATGTCCAAAGGAAACTTTTTCGGCATAGGAGGCCAACGTGGATCGTGACAAATGGGGTCATTCAACAACCTTGTCAAATCTGGCAAGTGAAAAGTCGCCAGGAAAGGTAGTTTGGGTTGTTGGTGATAACCTAGGAAAAATGGGCCTGGAGTTTGATTGGCACCAGGTTGCCAGGAAAATTTTGGCTACTAGCCCAGATTCTGGTAGAAACTAGGGCCCTGGCCAGCGTATGCATTTTCATATGTGGAGACATCATCGGCTGATTTCCAAAATAGGACATAGATGGTTGGGAAAGCATTATATTCGAAGGACTCTGGGAAGGGTTGCCTCATGTTGGTCCTGTGGGGATGGGCATAGTAGTTTGTCCAGGGTTCCATTGATTGTGGAAAGAATTTCCCCATATCGGCATTCCGGACGAGAGAACGGATCCCTGCCCAAAATTCCAAGGCCCTGATGTGGAAGAAGTTCCTGGGTTTGCCCCCTGTGCAGGAATAATACCCTGCATTGGAATAGATTGTCCAAAACTAGGATTGACCCCAGTCGGGAAAGCGACTGATGAGAAGGCGTTATTACCAAATTTTCTGGCCAAAGAAAATGATGTCGAACCTACCGGCATGCTATGCGAAGGTGGTCCTTGACTCCCCGCTCCAAATAAACTATGGTATATAGGTTTCCCAACGGACCACTGATGCGAGCCACCAAGTGAAGGGGACGAAGGAGGGATATGACCTCCTCCGTAAGGGAAAGCATTAAAAGGAGCAGGAGTGCCCCCTATGTGACCTTGCAGAGGAGCACTAGAGCTCCCTGCCCCTAGATATGAAGTCTGTAAAGTGGAGTAGGAAAATACAGGACTTGTACTCGAACTAGGCATCCCATATGAGAACAGAGGGCCTGTCGCACTAGGTGTGAAAGGGGTTGTGGCCGCCACCAAGGATGGGATCAGACCACTGTGTGATGTAGAAGCGGTCGAGACCATGGTGGCTCAGACCAATGATAGTGGGTTAGGAGGGGAAAACTCTCCTGTGGTGATAACCGTAGTGGGAATGGGAGAATTCCCATAGGGAGTAACAACATGTGTTTCCATTGCTGTGTGCAACACTATCTGGCGCTCGTAAAATTGGATTGGTACGATGAAAGGTGCCAAGAAATCAATGGTTGGGGTTTCAACCGGGCCAAGAGAGTGTGCTTCAAGGTCAAAAATGGTCGATTCCTCCGGGTGTTGGTTGGGCACAATTGCTTGTAATCTGGTCGCTTCAAAAGACCCTTGTTGGTCTAGCTTTCACCTCAATGGTGGCGGGGGTGGCTCCAGTGTAACCGGCGGCAGGCCAAGAAACCTTTTTGATCGGTGGAGCTCGTGATCCTCCACTGTGTGAGAAGATCAAAGACACTCTAAGGTAGTCTAAACGCTCAAAAGTAACACACACTAAAAAATTCCCTAGAAGATAAGACAGGCAAACACTAAATTAATTGGAAGAACAGTTACAACAACCAACACTAGAGAAACTTACTGGTGCAAGTGAAACTCAAACATGGAAGCACCCTCCAGGTATACTCTACAAAGCGTGGCCCGATGTTTGTCCTAGGTACCATGGTATACCCCCGCAGTCACCTATGTATGTCCGTAAAAAATATAGGAAACTAGGTTTCTAGCGTGCGAACAGTCACCAGGCGGGTACAGTCGAAAGTCGGGTAGACCAAAATGAGCAGGGTATCGAGACAGAAACCTGTCAAGAGTATCGAAAGCAAGTGGTCCGGAAGACAACTGAGGACCTCGAACGGATTCGA
Organism: Picea engelmannii; assembly: GCA_009831015.1. Classification (NCBI taxonomy): domain Eukaryota; kingdom Viridiplantae; phylum Streptophyta; class Pinopsida; order Pinales; family Pinaceae; genus Picea; species Picea engelmannii. The sequence goes on along the minus strand of ML795696.1, from coordinate 136,990 downwards.
GACCCACGAAGCCCCGTGGCAAATGCAATCAATGAAATCCCAAAACAAGCCCTCTATATGTGTTCTTCACTACGATTGGTCCAGCTTTGGCGGGGTTATCTCCGCTACCTTTCCGCACGTGACCTCGTGTTTATCCCCTGTGTTAGAGGGGGGTCCCAGATAACTTTCGTGACACTGGACTTAGACACTCCCTAACTCAGACTCCAATGTTCGATTTTAAAATGGCCTTGAAGAGTTTCCTCTCGAACTTAATCCAAGGCCCTAATCCTGAACTAGTTGGTGAACCCTACAAACATAAAAGTCTAGTAGATTTTAAACTTAGAATTAATTTTAGGGCTTTGTCTTATGTCAAGGGGTATGAAAGTGAAACTGATGATGTGTAAAAGACGAAAGCAAAAATGAATAAAAAAGATGGAAACAAAACTTTTACTTAATGCAAAACTTCAACAACTTTTCAAAATAAATATTTTTAATTTTCTAAGATTTTGGACAACAAACTCAAAAGAAATTTCACTTGACTACAAGCTACTTATGATCTAAGTAAACTGCAAAAACTTATGAAACAAATGACTTTTCCCTGGCTAATAATGCAAAAACACACTCTTTAACCAAACAAGAAAATGAAAAGAGATTTTTTTTTAATTTAAATGCTTGATAAAGCAAAAAATGAAAAATACCAACAAGCAAAAACCAAGAAAAACAATTATGACCTAATCGCAGATCGCAAAGAATCAAGTCAAAAATCACACACTAGCAATTTTTAAAAAAAATGATTCTCACACTTGTTTAAAAACCCTAAAAAAATCTTTTTTATGACAACTTTTAAATGAGAAAAAGCAAGCTAAGGGTAAGATTAATCCTAAGCTACTGACTGCTAAGACAGAGATTCAAACACCTAAGAGGAATAATTCTTATCAAGGGAAAGGATGACTTCCTTACCCTTAACAAAAAGTATCATGTACAAGCACGCGACTGTTAATCTAGTAGAAAGTGTGAAAACGCGCGTTGTATAGAGACAAAGGGCGTGTACATGCGGGCTGACCTTGTACAGGCCGTGTGTATATCTAAACTCTGAGAAAAAATGAAAACAGACAACCCAAAACTAGGAAGAGACCACTGATATTGATAACCAGGATCCCTTGAAGGCTTGGACACTCTTTTTAACAGAAAAAAACAAATAATGTAGGGAAAAATGATAAAGCAAAAACAATCTGAGATAGGACTGCAAACAACCAAGACTCAGATAGAATTCCATAAAACCCCTGAGAATGTTTGATTCTAACAGGGAAGAGGATGACTGCCTCCAAAATTCTCTCGACTCTACACGCTACTGCTACTTCCTCAGCTACCGTTCGCACGAGGGTTGTAAGAGAGTAGGGCGCAGGTACATGCGTCCAGACCTTATGTAGGGTGTGTGTACCTCTGTGGGTATCGACAAACATAATCAAGAAAATCAGAGAAAGTTGGTATGGAAAACCAGACTCTCTGCTAGCTCAGACCTTACAGAAACTAAAAAAAACCAGCAAGAAAAACCAATCTTTTTCTAAAAACTACCCAAAAACACATAAAAATCCTAAGAACCCTAGAGATCTCCCCAGTATGGTCGCCAATTTTGTTGTGAGGGAAATCTCCTTATGGACTAGAAAATAGGGTTATGCTTTGCATGCAGATATGACCAAGAGAAAATCTACTTTCTACCTTCGTCCCCAGACTTAAATCCTATTTATTTTCAGTAAAACATGGCTAGATCAACCTACCTCATTCCAGGCATCTGATGTCGATCCCTTGTCGCACTTGACCACTTGTTCGCAGTTCTCCTTTCGAATGCTAACCTGCATACAAGACAAGAAACAACTACACATGCATCTTACCTATAGACTAACATGTTAGAAATTCAAACATGTACTTAACAAATTGTGAATAACTCATGAATTGGGACGGGAAAAGAATTTTCTTTATTACCTTGAATGAGTCAACCTACAAAAATTCGAGACCAGCCACTGCTCCACGAACCCGATCCTAGGATCCTCTTCAACTGTCCTCCAACTTCTTTGCTTTGTCTCTTTTCTGGCATAAGGATGGCTAAAGGGTTGGGACAATGGAATGTGCAAATGGGTAGAGTTTCTTTGCTATATTTTTCCTCCCTCCAAATGGGACCCCTACCCCTTCTTTTATAGGCTAGAAGGAGCTAGGTATTTGGACGAACCCTCGGCCATGCATGGTCGGGAGTTTCAGTTAACTCACCCATAGCTTTTGTGTTCCGTCGGCAACTTTCCTTTTTTCGTGCTTTTGTCGGTCCACGCGGGCTGTTTGAGGTCAGCTAGCATGTACACGTGTGCAGTAATGGAGTAGGGCGTGTGGGCCTTTATAAAAGAGGATTTTTAAAGAGTTGTTCAGCAGTGCTTTGGCAAGGAAGGGATCTGAGATGGCCTGATGCCAGGTAAGCATGTATGGTGCAATTTAGGGTTATAACAAGTACTCTAGGGGTTTTTAAGCATGTTGAATCCATTTATTCATTCAGAAATGCAATTTAAACCACATAAAATTGTGATTTTTTATGGATTTATGTTGTCGAATTTCGGTGAGGAAGAAAAAAACGTAAAACAATTAAACAACATCATATATATATTGGTGACCTTTATCATGTAGAGTTAGTGTTATAGTACTCAATCACCACCTCATGTTGGTTGCCACCTGAGAAAACAATTTAAAGCAAGATGGATAGTTGTATCCATCATTAAATTTAGAGCTACTCAAAGGAAGTAGGTAGATCTATCAATTCATGTTTAGTGAAATGAAATATGTAGATTTATCAGTCCATGTTAAGAGAAAACCAATTAGACAATCTATCTATGAATGGATCCATCATTAAATTCAAAGCCAATACAAGGAAATAGGTAGAGAAACCAATCCGTGTTAAGAGAAAGCCAATTAACCAATCTATCACCCATACATAATAGTCCACATATATGAGTTCACTTTAAAGTGGGTTGGTAAAAGATGTTGATAGCTCACTTTTAGGAGGTGGGTAAAATTTTGTATCCATGTTAAGAGAAAGCCAATTAACCAATCTATCACCCATACATAATAGTCCACATATATGAGTTCACTTTCAAGTGGGTTGGTAAAAGTTGTTGATAGCTCACTTTTAGGAGGTGGGGAAAATTTTGTATTCATGGGTATGGAAAAGCTAAGATGTTATTGGAGAGGGAGGTAGAGAGCTAGAGAAAGTTCATATGTAAGTTATGGGTTATATAATGAAATATGATTAATGGTGTGGTAAATTATTTGTTTGTAAATAAATGTTTTATAAAATGATAAGAGAGAGGGTGGAATAAGAGATATTCATAGTATTTTTTTTATTCTCTTCAAATGACAATTTTTTTAGGAACTTTGTTAACTAAATTGTCATATTTCATGATCGTTATTTGACACTTAATACATGGACTAACTATTCAATACACATCATAATATTGAAACAATTATGCATGGCACGCAGGAACTTTGTTAACTAAATTGTCATATTTCATAATCGTTATAAGACACTTATCAATACATGGACTACCTATTCAATACACATCATAATATTGAAACAATTATGCATGGCACGCCCCCCGGGATGACGACCTTGAATATTTAAAGAGGAAACAAGGTAATTTAGGAAGGGTAAAGGGTTTGGAGTTAATAGTACAAGGAAGAGCTCCAAACTCCATACTCAAATATATTTTTCAATATTTAAAGAGGAAATGAGATAATTTATAAGAGAAATAGTAATGAAAAAGAGCTTTGAACTTCTCAAACTCCTTAAAATCTAAGCTTACAATATTTTTCAATTCATGGGAGAAATCATTTAAAGAGAAATAATGCAATGAACGGCTCTAAGATTTAGATGCACTCTGAAAAATCTACACTTAGAATATCCCCTTAATGTTTAAAGGGGAAAGGGTTAGGAATAATACACTTAAGAGTTATGAACTCCAAAAATTCTCCAAACTTTATATTTGGGCAAGGAAATCATTATCCATACTGATCACCAATCATTACAATATCTGCATGCCTAAAGTAAGCTTCAACAAACTAGACACTATAAGTGGATGGGGTTTTTGTAACAATTTCATCTAGTCATCAAACTTAAGAAGGGAAACACTAATAAGTTGGTAGACATGCTTTCAAGGCCACCCACATCCAAGATTAAAACTTTGAGAAATCGTATGTACATGGAACATTTTATGCATGATGCATACAAAGAGACATACATAGAAGACAAGAACTTTAAATAGGTGTTTCAGTAACTACAGGGCCAAATTTGTGTAGAAGAAGGTGGTGGTAGGGATAACTATTATTGGGCCCGAGATATAATCATCTTCATGACCTTATTATACACTTTTTTCCATATGTACATATGCGTTTTTCATCTTTCAAAGGAGCTTTTTGAAGAATTTTATGATAAGATGGTATAATCGACACGAGGTACGCATAATTCATGTTTTATGATTTAGTCAAGTTTAATTTATCATATTTTATGGTTTCCAAGAGTTAATTCATGTTTTTCTACTATTACAGAGCAAAATGCACCATGTTCCTTGGTCCGACACTTGATCCGGCACTTGATCCAACACTCGTTGTGGTACTTGATCCGACACTCGTTCCGACACCCAGTATTGCACAAAAACGCAAGGCGAGTTGGCGGTTATGGTATTGGCGGCTGGTGGTGGACAAATCGGGCACATGGGTTTTGTTTGTCATTGCCCCCTCCAGCTACTAAGATCAAGACAACTCGATTTCAGTTGTCCAAAGAGGGCGATTATTGGTTTCCTCTGTTTTGTTAGTTATGGATGCATTTATTGTAAATTGCCGAATTTAGAGGTGGTTCGACCCTCCTGTGGTTGACCACCTGGGTTGTAAACCTATAAATACTACCAGGATGATCATTAGATTGTTAAGCAAGTAGAATAGCCATCAGATTGGAGATAAACTCGTTGTACTCTGTTTTTTATTTTTCACATTGACAGAATAGTGTAGAACTGTGTTTTTTACTTTCATGGTGAATTCAGCCTGCTGAAGTTCGTGGTGTGCTTGTAGAGGGTAGCCACGACTTGCTGGGGGGCCCACCAACAGTTTGGTGATGATCAATGTGTTGTTTATACATTTCATAATTTAAATTGTCTTTTATTTCCTGTACATGCATGTTTTATGTTTTAATTAGCTAGCTGTGATTTAATTGTTTTATTGTTCTTTTGTAGGTTAGTGTGATGAGTTATGTTAGCATGAATTAGTTTTGTAGGCTAGGGATAGACTTGCAAGTCTCTACACTAACTCCATATGTATCTATATATCAGATCACACTTTTATTTATGATCTTACAGTTAAGTTTAAAACTAAGTTGTTTTTAGAATAAAACAGAGCTCTATTTGGGTTTCATTTGATAGGGATTTTTGATGGATGGATAGATTTAATTTCTTAATCATAGTTTGCATGTCTTAGTTTTAGATAGAATTCATTTGTTTAGTTGTTAGTTAATTGTCAATTTACTTTTTAATAAGCATAGTTTAATTTATGTTTTTAATTCATTTGTTTATCATAGTTTGAATGGTTAAAATAGACATAGTATAGTTTTATTTCACGCAATTTCCTTTCTTAGAATTAATGTGAAATTGAATTTCTTAGTTAATGAATGAATCTAGTTTGCTTACATAGTGTAGAATTGGAATAATAAACTCGTTATGTTGTTGATGGTTCATACATGAATATGCAGGGTATTTAACATTACTTTTATCATGGCTAAGTTTGCATTGGACTGTTTACTTCATACCTTTCATTTTGCCATTGAAATTAGTATTGAGCTTATACTATTAGAACTTTCCTTTTTGGTTAAGTGTCATCGAGATATCATCCGTCACCACCGAAGGCATTCACACAACCACCAGCATTACATTTGAGTTTTTCGTAGATTAAAGATAGTTTCTTGCTTTCGTAGATTAGAAGAGATAGTTTCTTGTTTTCATAAGTTTAGTTGTTAATATTTCTTGCTTTCAATAGAATAGATTTTTTTTTCATGTATTGAATTGAGCATTTAAATTTCCTTTCACGCAAGAGAAATAGTTTTGCATTAGGCATTTAGTTCACTTGCCTCTTAGGCTAGGTAGTTGTTCAATGAGAAGTCTTTGCTTACTTGTCCCTTTTCTTTAGTAGGATAGATAGTTGTCTTTGCTTACTTGTCTTTTGCTTTAGTAGGTTAGTTAGGTGTCTTTGCTTACTTGTCTATTTTCTTTAATAGGCTAGATAGGTGCTTTTGCTTACTTGCTTACTTATTTGCTTTCATAGGGTAGTTGCTCATTGAATGTAGGTTGACAAGTTAAAGAAGTTTTCTTTCATCATTTGCTTAGTATGATTAGTAGTTTATCTTTTCTTACTATCATGAACTAGTTTTCTTTGAATAGGGTTTTTACTTGCTTTCTTAGGAACTATCCATCAGTCATTGGCCCAAAAGTGCTTAGGTTACCTAGTTTTCATTTTGCCTAGTAGGGTTTGTTCATTAGATAGGTTTGCTTGAGTAGATTAGCCCTAGATAGTTACTTTCCTTAGTTAGACTATACTCCTACCAACCTTTTACCTTTGGCCTATATTTTTCTACAACTCTAAGTTTACTTACCCCGGGTTGACAATTTATTTGAGGGTAGTTTAGTGTATTTTTTAGTACATATAAATCACCTAACAACTATCATCTCTAGAATGGGTTTCTCTACAAGATAGACAAGCTTTGTGTCCCTAAAGGTGAAAGATTGCATCTTATCAAAGAGGCTTACACTTCCAAATTTGTAGGAAATTCTGGTGTTGGGAAGATAGTTTCCAACCTATAATGGTATGTGTATTGGCCTAGAATTCAAGAAGATGTAGTTTAGTATATTAGATGATGCATAATTTGTTGTAACCACTCAAGGTTTATACCATCCTTTGCATGTACTCACTCAACCCTAGGAAAGCATTTCCATGGATTTTGTGTGTGTTTTTTCAACAATCAAGGAGGAACATGACTATCTATTTGTGGTAGTAGATAGGTTTAACAAAATGTGCATCATAATTCCTTGTAAAAACACCATCAAAGGATAAGAAGTATCGAATATGTTCTTTGAACAAGTCTAGGTGCACTTTGAGATACCAAGGAGCAACATCTTAGATATGGATACTAGATTTTTGAATTCATTTTGGACTACAGTTTGGGAAAATATGGACACCAAGCTAAAGAGATCTACAACATTACATCCACAGACGGATGGATAGACATAAGTAGTCAACATGATGTTGGTTCAATGTTTGAGGGGTTACAATCAAAGACACTCAAATACCTGAGATAAAAATATGATCTATATTAAACACTCTTATAATAGATTAGTCCATACTTCTACCGATAAGTCCCTTTTCAAAACTTGATTTGTGTATTTGTTGCCTTCAACCTTTGATGTTGTATATGGCCAACAAGGAGGAGTGAGGGAAGATGTCAAAAGAGAAACATTTAAAGTGGATAAATTTGTTGAAAATATTAGGAAAATCCATTTTCAAGTATAGTAGACATTGAAGAAGTCAGAAAAGGTACAAGGCCTGAAATGATCATTAAAAAATTAAGAATACGTTCAAGCTCGAAGACAGAGTTTGGTTGTAGTTGAACAACAAAATGATACATGGTCATGATAAGAAGATCAAGGCTCTATGGTATGGTCCTTTTGAATAATTGGATAAGGTGGGTGATAATGCCTATAGACTTAGTCTACCCCCATATATGCACATTTACTCAGTAGTGAAAGTGGAAAATTTGACACTCTATGAGCCTTCCATTTTGGATCAGGAAATTGAGGAGTAGATACTATCTTCCATAGAGGACTTAACATAAGAAGCTCATGCAAAGTTGGTAGAATATATAGTTTTGTAGAATAAGTCCATAACCACTAGATAGGGGAAACATGACCTTTGAAAAATTGGGTTTAAAAGATAACTTCCAGGTAAGACAAAATGGTACTCAGCGGAGAAGGTAGAGGAAAATTTTCTTCACCTCATTCAATAAAATATTTGGGGACCAAAAACATCCCTAAATGGGGAGGTATGTGTTGATTATTTGGGTTGGTTGTCATTGATTTCAACCCTTGAAGAAAGTCTAGTAGTGAATTCCAGTAGCACAAAGGTTTGTGTAATGGACTCAAGTTTGTTTGATGTATAATGGTATGAGTTTTAATATATTTGAAGGTAATACTATTCTAGATGAATAGTACATGTCATGCCATTTCTGGTGGTATGTGGAATGCCACATAACTCCTCACGGTTAGAGAGTTATGGCCATGTGAAGTTGGAGAACCCTCATGAGTCATCTAGAAGCCCCAAAAGATCAAAGTAGTCAAAGTGGTTACAAAGAAGAAATTATTTAAATAATAAAGTGAAGTGATGAGTGTACTATAAGTCAAAGTGGATACAAAAGAAATGATTTAAATAATAAATTTAATGGAGAAATTACTAAGTGGACAAGTGGTTAGAAGAGGGTTAGCCCTAAAATAAGGAAAATGGTTTAAGATGGTTAGAAGGTAACCCCTTGAGGAAGCTACATAAAAGTATAAATAAGAGAAAAATGTCTCTCATTTTAATTACACTTGAGCATATTGAATATCTACAAGCGACTAAGGTAACCAAAGGATATCTAATGTGAATTTCAGAGGGAAGGTGAAGTAAAGAAGGTCGAAATTCAAGGGAGGATAAATTCTTTTGATGATGCTTTCTAAGGTATGTTATTTACAGGTCATCTCACCATTTTCACAATAAAAATTTTTATAGAATGATTCAGACCGAGAAATATGGAATCCATTGAGAAAACATATCCAAGTAGTTGTGATAAAAATTTCAGCTTGTGGGTCATTGTAGTTTTGGAGTTACACTTCGTGGAAAATAGAATTTGTGGTTAGTCTTGAAACTAGTCTAAAACAAGTGTTTCGGGTAAAAACTCCATAAATTCTTCATAACAAATCCAAATTAAGTAATACCAAATGTATTGGTCAGAGTACAATATTTATTATGTTGTGTACCATTTTCAGATCTATACAACGAATATTCCGTGTGGGACATTCTCTACAAGTTTGATTTCTAGAATAAGCCATAATTCAACAAGTTATGCCATTTTTGATATAAATCCTTTTTCTGGGAGGTTCCAAGAAGTGAAACCTAGAGAAATTGTAGACAAGACACTGAATAACATGGTGTACTATTTTTAGACCTTTATTCATTACAAGTACATAGTTATGATTATTGCAAGTTAGGGTTGTTGACTAATCCAAAACTAGTCATGTGAGACTAAAGTAAAATTTGATGAAAATGCTAATCACTTGTTGATGAAGGTTTGAAGGTATGTGATCATATACACTAGGTCTATTATAGAGTTACAAATCAGATTTGGATGATGAAATTGATGAGGGATTTTGGTTGAGGTACATGTTGGGTACATGGTTGAGACAAGTAGTTGATGAGTTGGCACATACATGAGGTGTATAGTTGATGATGTTGGTACATCTTGATGAGTCATAGTTGATGAGTAGTTGAAGCACGATTGGTACATACTTGGCACATGGTTGGAGGCACTTTTTAGTAGTATTGTTGACACATAGTTTATGGATGATGTAGCATACTTGTCTTGGTATATTATTAGAATCACGTATTGATCTTAGTGATGATTATGAGTTGTTGTGTTATGCTTGGTTGATGCACATCTTGGTGATATTGTGCATATGGTTGAGAGTTGTCTTGGTGATTGATCTTGGAGAATAGATTTGATTTGTTTGATAAGATTGATGAGACAGGTTGTTGCGATAGGTTGTTTGGACAGGTTATTGTGACATGTTATTTGTACAGGTTTGGTGCATGGTTGATGCATTTGTTTATGGTATAGGTTGAGGTACAGGTTGATGTATGGTACATATTGGCACAGGTTATTGGTACAGGTTGTTACAGGTTGTTTGGTGCAGGTTGATTGGTACATTTTGTTATAGGTTGTTTGGTTCAGTTTGATTGGTATAGGTTTACAACAGTATATCTCACAGTGATAGTGTGATATTGGTTCCATCATTCTACTTATATTTCAAGGCAGTTGGATGGGGCAAGGATAGGTGGTTGTAGCCACCTTCTGGTTGTAGCCGAAGAACATAGGGGGTTGTAGCCTCCCTCTGGTTTTAGCCAGAGAATTGGGGAGTTGGAGCTTCCCTTAGGTTGTAGCCTGAGAAACTAGGGGGTTGGAGCCTCCTTCCAGTTACAGCTGAAAATAAAAAGGAAGTTGGTTCTTCCAATGAATGTAATTCTTAAAGACATATAAGAAAAAACATGCTGTGGTTTTCTCCCGCTTTGGGTTTCCGCATAAAAACATTGGTGTATTGTGTATGTGTATGTGTATGATTGCTCACTTGTTCATTGTTTATTTACTCTACAACTATTGGATGATAATGTTACATTGATATAACACTTGTATTTTATGGTTAAAAAGGATTATATTGCTCTATTAGTGATTCACCCCCCCCCCCTCTTAGTAATCCAACAGTATGATCCATAATGGATCAGTATATAATTTTTCATCTATCTTGGTACTCTATGGGAGGAAAATCAGAGGAATTGGATTGCAAGGCCCACTTTAGTGGTAGGTCCCAGTTTGGAAATCTATGGTCTGAAACCTTCTATATCCATTTGAGGCATCAAACAACACTTTTGGGGGTCAAAATTTGCAATCATAAATCTATCTCCTTGATGTTGTTCTATGCACTAAGACCTTTCCAATGGTGCAAAAATCACCTCAATCGGAGCTCATATGCAAAAGTTATGCCTCTCACGAGTTGACCTACCTTGTTGACCACCATGGTACCAAGTGGATGTCATGTTAACACCCATTACTCACACATGTGAGGCTAGTCACATGTGGACTTTCAAGAATACTCTAGAAGGTACAAAACCCTAACACTAATTGAGGGTTGAGGCATGTAAAAACCCTAACCCGTTATGACTATCAAACTATGTTAAACATTGGGCTGCTATGAAGAGATGGGGGTTCCATTATTTTAGCATTGGAATTTGAGAGCATAATAGAGGAGGAAGAAGATTATGTAGCAACCATTCAGGCCACAATGTCAAAGGCAATGCCATAATGAGCACCCCTTTCTTTGTATTTGCATTTTCATCACTGAAGAAAAGAGAGCAAAGCATGAGCCTCACCCTTTAGCTAGGTTTTATCCTCTATCAGGTTTCTCAGGATACATCTTGTGTTCATTTGTGTGGATGGTGTGTTCATTTGCTTATTCTTTCATTTTTCGTTTTTCAATTTTTTTTATAAATTTGAGTAATAAGCTAATGATAATAAATCTATGGTCTAAGGAAATGAACCTACATAATAGAATATTTCAGTATAATACAACATCTGTTGTGATGAGTTTTTCCAATGAAATAATCATGACAGTTTATAGATCAATGTATCACTTCTTGGGTCATCTTAATAGCTTCATGAATATGCCTTCCAGATAGAAAACTAAACTATTCTTGAGAAATTAACTCTGACATAATAAATTTCAACCTCCTAGCAATTACTTTAGCAATTCTCTTGTTGATTACATCATATCCTCTATTACTTTGTTGAATATAATTAATAACATTAAAATAAACGAAAATAATGAGCTAGACTATGATTATCACCCCATTATAATAACTTTAAATATAGATATGGTCCTCAAGGTAACCACTATAATATAATACAGTTAATCAAAAGTTCCCATTTTGTCAAGGATTTAGTTCAATGATGATATGAAAAACAACCACATCGAAAAATTATATGAAAATTTCACTATAAATCAATGTGCATTGAGAAATTATATGAAAATGCATAGTACATCAAGGTCTCTCTCATATGTCATCGTGGTTTTGATTTTTCTCCTGCCATTCACCTAAATTGTTTTTCGTATACGGACGCATCTAGAATTCATTGGGTGTATCACGGTATAACACGTATCAAGACATAGATTGACTGGTCAGTGCATGTACCATGACAGTATAACACGTGTCAAGATAGAGATCGATGTTGAGTACACGTCATAATATCAAAACAGTCCTGCATGGCAGGGTCCTTCTATAAGGTCCATACTTAAGATGTCCTCCCTAATCACATGATTTTCGTTTGTTTGTAACGGTTTTGGTGGGGAAGGTCTTTGTATTTTAGCGATCAGGGATATATCTCACCTACCATGTCTTTTATATATATATAAAAGCCGTATTTCTTGGCCATTCCCCTCCCACTCCACAACCATAGTAGTTCAAATACTTGTGTCAAGATGCCCAATACTCCTGAGTTAAATTTGGGTCGACTTTGTTTCACTATAGTTAATTTGTCCTAAGGTTTAACTCTTCATTGAGGTGAGGGGAATTGAAAATTTTAACTCTTAATTGAGGTAGGTGAGAGAATTGAAGAGAAGAACACACAAAAATAAAGTAATATAAACGTGTATTTTTAGCTGTTCAAAATAATGAGAGGAGAAACTAATGGTTTTTACTTGAGGTAGGCGAGGGAATGGAAAAGTTTAACTCTTAATTGAGGTGTGGGGAATTGAAGAAAAGGAACACACAAAAATAAATTAATATAAAAGGGTATTTTTAGCTATTCAAAATAATGAGAAGAGAAACTAATGGTTTTTACTTAAAATAGTATGGGAATCATTGTGAATTGAAATAATCGCAAATATTAGATGTTAATATTGTATTTGGTATTGAATTCATCTTTGCATTAACAATAAAAATTCATTAATTGGAAATTACAATTTGAGTAAAGATTGTCTTCTTAAATCACAAAAGTCAACATAATAAAATATTTAACTTTAATCTAATCTACTATAATGTATTGAGGGAAACGCATAAGAAGGGACATTGAAAAGAATGGTTAGACAAGGCAATAAGAGGAATAAATATAATGCTAAAAAATATAACGAAAACAATGTAAATGGTCATGTTGGGTGATTTCAATTTTTTCATTGTTAAATATTCGATATTGACATAGTTTATTTTGCAATATATGAGTACATAGATTGTAATAGCACTCTACTTATTTTTTATAATTATTTCATAAAAAATTTCATGAATGTTTGGAGTCTCATAATATATGTTTGAATAACATGCTATTACAAAATATTAACCCATATTCATGTTTTTACTCTTGAGGGAAAGAGATGAAAAAACGGAGGGTAGAGTAATATGAGGAGAAGAATCACAATAATAAACAAATTCATGGTTTCAATATTTGGAAAAAAGGGAAGGGGGATGGGGAGGAAGAAAGGAATCAAAAGGCTAGGAAGAGAAATAAGAGGGTGTTGACATTGGAAAATCTCTCGAGTAAAATTTTACATGGAATTCATCAGATGAAAGAATCCAGATCAAAGTCTCTACCCTTAAGATGATTCCTTGAGCTTGTGGTGTTGGTTTACCAAATTTTGTTTTTTTTGTTTATTTGTGTTAGGAGGGAATTTTGGTGGTGGCGAACCATTTGATATGTCTTGAACAAGTTGTCAAAAGTCTAGTCACTCTGCACATAGATCCTCAGAGAGATTTATTGAAGGTGGTGCTTGATTCAAATGATTTTGATTCATGAAATTCCTTCTTATTGAAAATTTTCCCTTTCTTTAGAGTCATGTTGCTTAACATACAATTTCACCAACACCAAACATGTAATTGTCAAATCTTAGTTTTAAAATCAAAACATATGCAATCCCAAATGCACCAAAAGGATTACAAGACAATTTGATAGTAAACATCAAAGTATACTACTACCTTCAAACTTGTACTCAACCCTTGGTTGATGTAAAAGAGGATACAAGAAAATTTCACAGTCTATCTTACTTCCACTCGTAGTCACTTGCATGGAAACATGCGAATGGATGAATCATTATGGGTCCAAATAAAACTCGCAACATCCCTAGCAGGAGATGGAAACTAGCAAGTATAGGGTTCACAATTCTTCAAGTGAGTTTTGTGAATGCCATGAGTGATCACATGAGAAGACATGAAGGTTACAATGAGCACAATGGTGACAACAAAATTAGCATCACCTCTATGAGTAAGGAAGGCTTAATGGAACAAAACAATGATATTCCCCCACTAACAACACCTCAATGAATTAATTAATTCAACCTAACTATTTTTTGCTTTGTTCGATATAAACCCAAATTTAAAAATGTTAACATACCTTATTTCTCGTAACTTGATTGAATAGTGTACAAACCTAGCTTGAATTGAGGGGAGAATTCCTAGGTAAGTGGTTATATAATGAGCCCAATGAGTAAGCAAGAAAAAAATATGATGCATATCTGAAACAAATGTGGGACCCTCCTCATCCATGCTAGGTAATGTTCACTTGGAGGTGATGACTTAATGTGGGTCCCATATTTATTATCGTTCATAGAGAAACGAAGTTGAGGGTTAAGCGTTTAGGAAGAGATAAGTGAGTACGAGTGAGTTGAGCATGCATAATTGCAAAGGCAAGCCATAAAATTTACTCCCCCCTTTGCCTTTGTATGAGAGATAATGCGACTTCCCCCACAAGAATGACTAAAAAAATACACTCTTCCTTCACAATTTTAGGAGAAAAACTATGGTTGGTCATCAATGAAGAATGACTAAAAAACTACACTCTTCCTTCACAATTTTAGGAGAAAAACTATGACTGGTCATCAATGAATGGTACTTCCAGTTGCACTCTCAAAGAAAAATATGAAAGGTACACTATAAGGAAAACACCACTTAGCAAAGGTTTTAGGGAGGCTTTTAGTATTACAATATTAGGAAAACTTATCAAAACAACATATGCTATTGATAACATAGGTTTTAGCAGTACATTAGATGTAGCTTGGGTGGTTGGGAGGAATGGTTGTTACCCTCCCCACCCAGGTTCAATTCTTGGTAAGTGACATGTGATGCCCTTAAATGGTTCTATATGATGCTCTTGTTGTTGAGCCCCCAATATTTCAAAAATGCTCAGCCTCCCCATGTTCTCTCGTGGATTTTGGGGGCCGGGGGGGGTTTCGTGCACGTAGCGAGTACCGGTCTCTCGTGCTATGAAACACATGTTAAAAAAAAAAAAGGAATTAGCAAAGGTTTTAATTTTACAAGATTGGGAAAAACTATCAAAATAATCTTTGTGAAAACCTCAATGGAGGTTTTAGCATATATTCCCTATAACTAAAAATTATGAGTGGCCAAAGGTTATAATGAAGGATTTTTTTGTTGTGCTTTAAACATTAAGGTGCAATAATGTGCAACTATTTGATATGCATCGGTGCAAATCATATATTCTTAAAGCACTAGTGCATTATATACAATTGAACATCTATGAGTATATATCCTTGTGCATCATGAAATCTTAGTAATGGTAACGATAGAAATAATGGAAACAATAAAAATATTGTTGAAGGGAAGGATGGTGTTACTGTAGTTAAGAGCATCGATGTTCTTATTACACTTAATAGCACTAGTGCATTCATACAATAATTATATTTCATTGGTGTGTAACAATCATTTATACACACTAGGGCATAATAATCATTGAAACACATCCATGCAAAAATATGTATGTAACAACCATTAGCCGGAATAATACATAACAATGGGTTGAAAACATTGGCTGAAATAATACATAATACATAATTTATAATACTTGCATGATTTTTCTTGAGACTCGCCATATACCTATCCTAAAGCACAACATCCTCCCCTCTAAAACCAAGATACTTTGTTGACTTCCATTCCAACCTCCAAATGGAGGTCAACAAAGGATCTACTACTTGGTTCAAATAAACCAAACCCTTTTATCTTAAATTATCCACAATATGAACTAGAAGTTTGAAATTTTCACCAAAACCTACCTAAGGATCCTCACCCAATATAATTTTCCTCCCATCCCCAACCTTCTAGACTAGCCAATTATATGTAAGTGGAAAAGCCTTTATAGTAGCCTTCCAAATTATAAAGACATGTGAAATAGATTTTGTTGGAATTGTTATCCAGTCCTCCACTTAAGCGAGATGGATATACTTCTATATAAATACTTTTCACCAAAGGCCCTCACCCATCCACACATTTTTTCTATAGATAAAGTTGTAGCAAAGTGAAAATTATTTTTAGTCCATAGCCTCCTTGATATTTTAGAACTGCAATTCTTTTCCATTTTAACTAGGGAATGCCACTTTTTCCTTTGGAACCTTACCACAAGAATTTGTAGATTATCCTTCTAATTTTTTTGAGAATCCCTTTAGGAATGAAAGCAAGAGACATATAATAAACTAGTATAGCCTCAATAACTAATTTCACTAAAATCAATCTACTATCTCTCATAAACCACCTATTGCACCAAACTGCCAGTGTTTTTTCAACCTTGGCTACCAACCACTCCCAATCTTGCTTTCCATACAAATTTTGTTTGAAAAAGAAACCCAAATACTTTTAGATTTCTTGCATATCTGCTATCTAGAAAGTGAAAAGGCCTAAAATGTACCTTATATATTCATCAAGAATCCCTACAAAAGAAATTGTTGACTTCCTCAAATTAATCACCATTCTTATGGTAACACACTATAAGTCCACCATCTATTTTAATTCTAGGGAATCCCTCCTTGTTCCATTGCAAAACAATAGAATGTCACCCACAAATAATATATGTGAAACATAAACAAGATTTCCAACTTTTACCCCTTTAATTGCACATGTTATCGATGTTTCACTCAATGCCCTACTTAGTCATTCTGCCACAATGAGGAAAATGAGAGGGGACAAGAGGCATAATTTCCTTAGTCCTCTTCGTAGAATAAAGAAAAGTGATGCTGGTGCAGACCTCACTCGACCCTCAGGTAGAGGATCCACTTACAGGATCGTTCTTCTTTTCCATTTGAGTTGGATCGGCTCTTTCAATTCCCTGCTTGAATCTTCTTTCTTTTGATCCACAGGTCCTTTGGGAAGCTTCCCTGGTGCGAACAGCACTAGGTGCAAGCTCCCCCTTCTTTGCGTGACCACCGACTATGACCAAGGCCTAAACTGAAAGGCGCTTGTAACAACTCGCCTCTTGTGAGTTCATGAGTCGAGACTCTCGACTCTTCCTGTCCAATCCCGCGATATCCGAGATCGCGAGATGGGTATAACTCCTTCCCTTGTCAGCGACCTCCGTGCATGACCACCAGCTAGGCTTCCCACTAGCGCTTCTCGCCTTTCGCCATTTCGCAAATCGAAAGGTTGGACTTCCATCCCCTTATCCTACGAACCCCCGAGACACGAAAAAACAATGGGGTGTTGACTCTCTTCAATGAAAAACGTGTGTCCACATGTCTATTCCACGGGCCCACCTTGCGATTCTGCCACGGGTTCCTTACGCTCCACTTCACACTTTGCCACTTCGTTACCAGAAGTACTGTCTCCTTTGTATGACGACAGCTGAAGTGTCGAGATCCCAAACTCCTCAATACTTCTTATTGCATCTCATGACCTCATGACTTCTCCTTCTAATCTTCAACTCTTCAATTGTCGAATTCTGACACGTCGTCCACGCGGTCCCACAACGAAACTTCTCACCCTTTCGGGACTTCGCCTTTCGCAACCTAGAGTAACCAAACTTTGGGCCCTCACCTCACGACCCTCTGAGTTCACGAGATCTCTAGATATCTGCCACCTGTCCTCCCCGGATGGACGACTTTGATCCACTCGCCACTCGCTACTCACCTTTCACGAGCGATCCAATGACCCTGGCTAACTTGGATCCTACGACCCTGATTTATTCTGAGCTTACGCTTGAGGAAATCTCACCATAACGTACCTGCTTCTCTGCAAGATCTGACGGCTCTTGTGACTTCGTGAATTCTTCTCAAAGAATTCAGACTGTCCGTTTCTTCCTGGACAATTCCTGTAAATTTAACCAAATATTTCTCCACGGAACTTACCCGCCTGCAACACAAACTTGCTACGCCTCCTTTCAGTGCCTCAAGGTACCAACCTTCTGTGATTTTCTTCGACAACTGCAAATACCCTATCCTTCCTGAGCTTTCTCCAACTGCGAGTCTTAAAGAAGACTCCCGCACGCACTCCTTGTGGTGAATCCTTCAATTACTTCAAAGAATTGAAGTCCTTTGACTTTGTGCACTCCCTGCAACAGTAGCCCTTCAACAATTTCTCAAGTTCACAAACTCTAAGACTTTACTTGGCCTGAGCACACCTTGTACAACTCTTGTGCTTAACTTGCACTTCTGCGAGAATGAGAACAATTGTTATCCCTCCTGATCTTTTCAGAGATGAATTCTGACTTCTATCAACGCACTCCTTGGACAAACTTCACTGCACTCCTTACAGGAATTTTACTCACTCAGGTAGAGAAACAATTGAATCTCATTCCTTACTCTCTCTCAGACTTCAAACAAAAAGCATGAAATCATATACACAACATATAAAGAAAATGTATAATAGAAAGTAAACATCCATGAGCATAACATTCAACATGCATACATAGAGAACAATACGACACCATGAATTTGAATCGAAGCTCTTTCTATTAATTCAAATCTCTGTACATGGGTGTTTTCAACTACAACTCTCTTCTCTCTTCTCTATTCTCTATGCTCTATCTTGACAATTATCTTAATAAAACTATACAATGAGGGTGTCTATATCTCGTTTCCCTCTTGCGCTCTAAAACTGTCTAATCTAGAATTAAATTCTATCTACCTACATTCATTACACATAAAGGCTCCTATCTACTATGGACGAGAGCGGATCGCTCAAGGTCATTTTACAATATGATGCAGGAGCATCTCTCCACGTCATCCAGCCAGCCGTGTCAAGTGCGTGCATTCAAGATGAAGAGAGAGGCGCAGTCCTCATTTAAAACTTGAATTGAATGTAATTTAATGTCTAGGTTGTTGAGCCATAGAGCCGTGCCTTTGCGCAGGCTGTAGATAAGGTAGGCCTTTAATGTTTGTAAGGTTGAGATCTAGATCCGGATGTGGACTAGACAACCCATTCAATGTAATTGAATAGGGTAGGTAGGTTGGAGGGAAGAGCTCGAAGAGCCCCCTCAGGTAAAAGAGATTTAGGATCTCATTTTGTGTAAGTGAAATGGATGGAATAGAGGAGAGCTAGCATAGAGAGGAGAGATAGAATCTGCGAGTAGAGCAGAAGAGAAGGAGTCAAGACCTTGTTACAGGTCATGCTCAGGAACGCTTTGAATAAACAGGCATTTGCCATTTTAATATAAATAGAAGCAGTTTTTTCTGCGTGAAGTCTATGTTGAATGAATGTCTGTGAGTGTTCTATTATGTTGTAGATGTATGTTAGGCATTTGCAGGAATTCTTGATTTCATGCTTGAGAAGTCTTTGAGGCTTCACACCAGGAGGGTGTGACAGAACGCCGCGGGTTCTGATAGTCGTGCACAGAGGATTCATTTCTGAACATTGCGGGTTTGGAAAAAGATGTGTTGTGACACAATAACTGAAATCATCAACTCAGGAGAAAGACTCGTGAGGTTGCTAAAGATTTTCCTTCTTTATATAGATCCTTGGAAGAGGCTAGGCAGAGCTTCTATATATTGTAGAGACTAATGGATACTCAAATTATGTGAGTTCCAAGGCTCATGCCATGAAGAACCAACTCATCCCTCACTTAACTCTTCGAAAATCCATGAATATAGAAGTTTACAGAGGGTGTCGCAGGTTGCACTTTAGCTGACCAACAACTAGCCACTTGTTGTTCATGTATGAAAAGTGACCTAAATCTTAATCTAGAGTTATGTCTTGGATTTCATCTTCTATTGGATTCCCTTATGGCCCTATAGGGTGGAAATTAAGGCTATAACAATATTCATCTAATATATTGTTGGATATCTATTAGGTTATTTTACAGCATAACTATTGTTTAAAAAAAATCTAGGTTTGGCTCAGAATAGGTGAATCATGAAATTGAAGAAATGAAATTTGGCCCCATAGAGATGCACAACTTCCATAATTCATAAATCATGCATACAAAATCAAAATCAAGCAAATGAGAGCTCATTGGAAATATTTTCCCAAGCACTACAGGGTAAAATTGGTTTTCTATAATATACCTTAGGACATATTTTACTTTTTGTGAAAGGTCCATGATCCAAATTATTTTGAGAACGACATGAAGGCAGAAATGTAACTGAGATATAACAATGAAATACACAAAAATATAGAAAAGAACACAGAAATACAATGAAACCCAACTTCTATTACTGAATAAGATAGAAAAACATTATAGAACACAAACTAGAAAAATGGAGTAGTTCATCTCTAAAAAGAAAGAGATTTTGACTATGCTTCATTTACAAGAAGCTTTACATCACACTCCATTGCATGCTTAAAGGGCCTCCTTTACCTCAATTATATATGAGCGAGTGAGAGGAGAACAATTCCCATGATGCATGTGGGATAAATTGGACCAAGTTTATAAAATGCCATAGGCATGTAAAATACTAGGATTTCCCAGGTGGTCACCCATCCCAGTACTACTCTATCCCGAGCGCGCTTAACTATAGAGTTCTAATGGGATCTGGTGCATTAATGATGTGTTGTAGGAATGTACATAATACCATTACATGATGCCTATAATTAACAAATGAAGATGACATTACATTCCATTCCCCACCAAAAGGGTGAATGTCATGGTTTATCAAAACCATGGGCTCAAAATGGTGATTAAGTGGAAAAGGTGGATGGCCATTGAGATCCATCTGGATCATTCCTCCCCCCTTAGGAATCAATGGTCCCCATTACGTCAAGTTCCCTTGGGAGACGGGAAGACTTCTACGAAATATGAAGCTTGGTGTGTTGCTTTCCTTGTTGAAAACGTTGTCATGCGTAGCTTGTTGAAGATTGTCATGAACCTATTGTTGGAGGGGTTGGATCTGTTCAACCAATCTAGCTACATGATCTACCTTAGTGTGGGAGGACTATGTCGGTGAATATGCATCATGAAGAGTATGAAGGGTTCTGTTATAACCTTTCTTAACTGGGCAGTGTGGAGGAACCCACGTAGGTGCAACAAGAACATATTGGGACTCTTCTACAATCTTGTCGATATAATTCTATTAGATAGAAAGGTCTTGGGATGAGGATACAATGGTTGCAGTGTCCTTCTATTCACCTTCTGATCAGATTGTGAAGAGGATAAACTTTGGAGTATGAGAGATTATGTTGTAGCATTGTTTTGGTGGGACAATAGTCGGAACTACCTATGGTATCCGGTATAGATGAACCCCTAGAGTAACAATGACACTACGGGTTCGAGACTCATAAATAGCATGATGCCTCCACATATATGGCTAGACTAATAGAACATCACAGACTTCTAGTGGTGAAACATCACAAAATACCTCATCCTTGAAGGGCTTGATGCAGTAGGAGAGGCGACACTGCTAGCTGACACGAAGATCTTGACTCTGGCGAAGCCACCCGATGTTGTATGGCTACGGGTGTGGTGTTGTTGATAAATTCAACTGTTTGACAACCTCTATTGAGATGATGTTCTTTTGTCTTCCACTATCAACAATAAAATGTAGTGGGGTCCCCTTCACCCACATCTGTGAATGGAAGAGTCGCTCCCCCTCCTCGATATCCTCTTATGGTTGGATTGTTGCAGTTGCGATAGTATCAGTGGGTTGTGCATCAATGATATGTCTCCTTTTATTATTTTCTGAATCAGGGTCCAAGTTGGGGTTCGGCTCTTTGTCTTTGAGCTCAGCCACCAATGACTGTATTAAGCGACATTCATCAGTGTTGTGCCAAGGGTTGTTGTGGAACTCACACCACTTTCTGGTGTCTTTCTTAGACTTCATGTTACCCTTATTTTCTTGCATCTCGGGCTAGCTCTCTTGAGGTTGGCCTTCCTTTCTCTATCCATGATTCTCCCACTTACTCTATTGCTTGAATTTATGCTCAATTTTGACTACATATCGATAAGAAACTCCCAGTGAGGAGATGTCCAAGAAATCCATCTATTTTTGGATGTACCTGTGTAGACCACTGCGGTACTTCAAAACCAGGTGTCGCTCGGAGTATTTGATACCCAAATTTGAGCACAAGGTGTGAAATATGTTGGTGTACTCCGCCACCGTCTGGTATCTTTTTTGAAACAGAGTTGTCCATCTCATGTATTGGTCATCATAGTTTCTGACAGGGTAGAGCTCCTCCTTTAGGACATCTACAAAGGTCTCCCAAGTGGGTTCTCTCCCAAATAGTGTAGAGTCATCTGCGATGTACCTCTCTCAGTAACCTTTCCACCAAGATCTGACATGAGGAAGGGATTTAAGGAGTGAGAAGGTGATATTTTCACTGTTGGAAATTTTTTGGATAGAGTAATAACGTTCTAGAATATTCAACCATTTTTCTAGAGCATCTCCATCTATTTGGCCTTCAAATACAGGGATATCAAAATTGACTTTTACCTTGAAGGGAACGCACTTGTGAAATGGTTTCTTATAGAAGATGCCTCAGTTGTTTCCATGAGTAGTCTCCGAAAGATCTGAGCAAAGTTGTCCATCATCTTGTTCCTTTGTCGCATGAGGGATTCCTCGAGCAACATCTTGAAAGGATCTCCTTCTCTATCATATCTCTTTTCTTCCGCCATGGGAGATCGTTTGGGCTAGCAAGAGTGGTTGTTCTCAAGAGAAACTAGCTCGAGACCTAAATCTCTATACCCTGACCTCGTCAGAGACCTGCTCTAAGAAATGACAAGGAGAAGACTACTCTGATACCACTGAACCAGATTATTTTAAGAATGACATGAAGGAAGAAATGTAACTGAGATATAACAATGAAATACACAAAAATATAGAAGAGAACACAGAAATACAGTGAAACCCAATTTCTATTACTGAATAAGATAGAAAAATAGTGTAGAGAACAAACTAGAAAAATAGGGTAGCTTATCTCTAAAAAGAAAGATATGTTGGCTATGCTTCATTCACAAGAAGCTTTACATCACACTCCATTGCATGCTTAAAGGGCCTCCTTCACCTCAATTATATATGAGAGAGTGAGAGGAGAACAATTCACATGATGCATGTGGGATAAATTGGACTAAGTTTATAAAATTCCATAGGCATGTAAAACACTAGGACTTCCTAGGCGATCACCCATCCCAGTACTACTCTAGCTCGAGCACAATTAACTATGGATTTCTAATGGGATCTGGTGCATTAATGCTATGTTATAGGCATGTACATAAGACCATTATATGATGTCTATAATTAAAAAATGAAGATGTCATTACATTCCATTCCCCACCAAAATGGTGAATGTCATGGTTTATCAAAACCATAAGATCAAAATGGTGATTTAGTGGAAAAGGTGGATGGCCACCGAGATCCATCTGAATCAGTCCAACTCAAGTGGAGCTCAGTTAGTGACCAGTGAAAAAAGTAAACACTGAAAAAATTACAAACTTTCTACTTTTGATGAAATATAACATGATCATCCTAAACATACCATTTTCTCATATGGGAGGTTACAAAACTAAAAATTAAGTTAGGAATGACATCCTCAAAGGCCAAAGTATATAGTGCTCAAAATGAGATAGAAATGATTGAATTGACTCTTATCACGTGACAACAAGATCATATTGGGCACTGTGACCTCAACGGATGTTATGAACAAGGAAGGAAAGTCATAGAATGATAGGAAACACTACAAATATAAAACCTTAACTAGAAATAAAATCCCAAGGTCGATGTGTGAAGCCTAATTGGTGAGAAACTAAAACATCATTTGCACTGCTTACCCTGTCCAAATGAACCATCGATAATAAATGATACTCATCTAGTGTCTTGTTATCACAGTATTTGTAGTTGTGAAAATCCCAACACAAGATCACCAATTGTTGTGTAACTATAAGAAATCCTACCATTATCACCTTAGTAAGAAATCCCCTCGTTTTAGTGATGGAAGAGGTCCACCACAAGGGAGGATTCCCTAGTGACCTCAAGGGATAAAAGTAGAAAGTTTTTTTACCAATCCTACCACCCCCTCTCTTGATCACTTAAGTCAAAGGTCTAGGTCAAGGAGAAATAAGAGGTAAGAATATGTTTGAGTACTTACCCAAAAAAAGTGTTGGATATGTGCCATATTCTTTGCATGACTAGAATTAGTGTATATGTTGTGTCGGGCTTGCAGGGGGGTAAGACGGGGGGACGTTAGTCCTCCCCCTGGGGCTTGCAAGGGGAATATCCCCCTGTGTGGGGGTTTGAGGGAAACGCCTTTAAAAAAAATCCTTGGTTTTCATGTCCATTTTTAGGTGGTCCTTGGTTTTTGTGTCCAGTTATGGGCGATTTTTCGGCACATGGTTTTTTGCCGATGGTTTTCTATTTTCGGTTAAGGAATTAGGGTTGTTGAATAATCTAGGTCATTAGATTAGGGTTTTGGATGTTGTTGCCTCTTATATGTATATTGTATTATAAACAATGTATGATGTGAATGAATATATAATATACTGGTTTCCTGGGGTTTCCAGTGGAAAAATATCTATGTAATGTGTGTATTTGTCATTGTATCTTTTATGTTCTTTTATTTAAAATATGTTTGCAGTAAAATATTGTAAAAGGTTAAAATCTACATTTGGTATCAGATAAATTATTGGCTTCAATGGGACACCTTTGTGGTCAGGGGTTTGGATCAGGACTGTGATAATCCTTGTTACAGTTGGAGATCCGTGGTATTGATTTTTCAGGTGAAAAGAAATGGAAATCAGTTCAAAAATGGAGATTGAAAAGTTTAATGGAAAAATTTTGAGCTGTGGTAGCTCAATATGGAAGATCTATTGGTGGACAGAGATCAGTGGATCGCGGTGGATCCAGGTACTACACCTACAAGAAGTTCATAGATGAATGGAAAAAGTTGGATCGGAAGGCGAAGAGCACAATCCGACTGTGTCTCTCAGATTCAGTATTACTAACTGTGTCATAGGAAGCTACGACCAAGGATTTATGGGATAAGTTGTGGAAGTTGTATTAGTCTAAGTCCCTAGTAAATAAACTATTCCTGAGAAAGAAGTTGTATAACCTGAGGATGAGAGATGGAGACTCTATGGAAGAGCATTTGAATGCCTTCAATATTGTGGCAAGTCAGTTAGTATATGTTGAGATTAAAATTTCAGATGAAGATAAGTGTTTCAATTTAATGTTCTCTTTACCAGACTTGTGGGATAGTCTAGTTGTAGCCATAGGTAGTAATACAAATTCCTTGAAGTTTGATGAAGCGTTATCATCCTTGTTGTAGGAGGAGATGAGATGGAAGAACATGGAAAGATAGAGCACAAATGCATTATTTTCAAGAGGAGGTTCCCTAGAAAGAAATATATCTAAGTCCTCAAGTGGGAGATCTAAGTCTAAGGGTAGATATAAATCTCTCGGAAAATTTGTAAAGGTATGTTAGAGATGTGGAAAAGAAGGGCACTATAAGAAGCAGTGTATATCCAAAGTTGAGAAAAAGAAGGGATCTGAAGAGGCTCCTTCTATAGAATAAAATACCTCCAAGGAAGAAGGAGGGGATGTGTACTTGGCTTCTTCAAGCACACATGCATATCATGAGGCATGTTTGGTTGACTCGGGTGCATCCTTTCATATAAGTCCCCACAGGGAGTGGTTTTGTGAATATGAAAGGTATGATGGAGGTAATGTTTTCCTCGATGATGACTCAAAAACTAGAATCATAGGACAAGGAAAAGTCAAGTTGAGGCTCATATATGGAAGGATTAGAACACTACATGGTGTTCTATACATCCCAGGATTGGCCAGAAATTTGATTTTATGTATGCAAAATGGACGATGCAAAGGTAAAAACAATAATAAAAAAGGAAACCTATAGGATGGTTCAAGGAGAAATGGTGTCGTTGAAGGGAGTTCAGTTTGTAACTCTGTATAAGCTTCAAGGAAGCACTATTAGTGATGGGTGTAATAGTTCCATTGTTCCAGATATTAGAGTTGAAGAAGAAAGAACTCCTACAGTCTCTGGAGAAAAGGTTATGGCATGGCATCAAATATTGGGGCATATCAAAGATAAGGGTCTTATACTTCTACACAATAAAGGTATGGTTGAAGGTATATCTAACTACTCTCTGGATTTTTATTTATATGAACATTGTGTATATGGGAAGCAAAATCGGGTAAGATTCCCCTCTGGTACAACGAGGGAAGACAAAATTTTACAGCTAGTGCACAGTGATGTGTTTGGACCTGTGCTAGTTTCATCATTACAAAAATAGGTGTACTATGTCTCTTTTATAGATGACTTCTCAAGGAATACTTGGATATATTTCCTCAGGAAGAAATATGAAGTCTTTGACATGTTTAAAGAGTTTAAGGATCTTGTTGAGAATCAAACGGAGAAAAGAATTAAAGCGTTGAGGATGGATAATGGTGTAGAGTTCTGTGGGAATGAATTTGAAGAATTATGTAAGAAGTGTGGTATAGCAAGGTATAAGAATACTCCATATACACCTCGGTAGAATGGAGTTGCAGAAATGATGAACAAGGTGCATGCTCAGTGGTGTCGGGTTAGGGAAATAATTATGGGAAGAGGCAGTGGGTACTGCATGTTACATGTTCAATCGATCACTCTCATTAGAACTGGATGAAAATACTCCACATGAGATATGGATAGGTAAGAAACCCTCTCTCACACATCTCAAGGTATTTGGTTCTGAGGCCT
Organism: Picea engelmannii; assembly: GCA_009831015.1. Taxonomy (NCBI): domain Eukaryota; kingdom Viridiplantae; phylum Streptophyta; class Pinopsida; order Pinales; family Pinaceae; genus Picea; species Picea engelmannii. The sequence continues at coordinate 110,245 of ML795696.1, read as the reverse complement.
ATTTTCACGTTCCAAAGGAAAATGTGAGTAAGCTAGATAAGAAGGTTGAAAAGTGTATATTTATTGGGTATAACGATGGTCTCAAAGGGTATAATATTTGGAACCCAGAAACCAAGAAGGTTGTGTATAGATGAGATGTGGTATTTAGAGAAATAAAATATGTTTTCAAACAGGATGTCCTACCAAGTAAGGAAGAACCAGAGAAAATAGAGTTTGATTTAAAGTATGATGAATCAGACTCTATAGAAGAATAAGATCATCATACTCTAGTATTGAGGAGATCGGTTTGGAAAATAAGGATACTGGAAAGGTATACTCCACCTGATTTTTGTTCAAATGTTGCTTTGTCTATTACTGATGATGATCCTAGAACTATCAGGGAGGCAGTGGATTTAGAGGATGGAAAACTATGGAAAAAGGCCATGGATGAAGAAATGGAAGCCTTGGGTAAGAATGAGGCTTGGGATCTAGTGGAGTTGTCGACTAGAAGAAATCCCATTGGAAGAAAATGGGTATTTAAAAAGAAGTTGAATGCAAAAGACAAAGTAGAGAAATACAAAGATGGTTAGTAGAAAAGGGTTATTCCCAGGTTGAGGGAATTGATTTTGGTGAGAATTTTTCTCCTGTTGCCATGTCAACCTCTATTAGATTTCTTTTATCTGTTGCTACTGCATTTGATTTTGAAGTAGAATAGATGTTTGTGAACACAACATTCCTATGTGGGGATATGGAAGAAGAAATATGCATGAAGCAACAAGAAGGATTTGTTGTGAAGGGAAAGAAGGAACTGGTATGCAAGATTAAAAAATCCCTGTATGGTTTAAAACAATCACCAAGGATGTGGTACCAAAAAATTGATACTTATATGTTGGGACTTGTCTTCACAAGAAGAAAAGAGGATCATTGTGTGTATTTCAAATTAATTGGTGATCATTTGATTTATTTGGTCTTGTATGTGGATGACATGTTGCTGATAGGAAACAACAAGGAGATTATCCAGGATGTGAAAACTCAATTTTCCTCTAAATTTGACATGAAGGATCTTGGTGCTGCAAATTTCATGTTGGGAATGGAATTTAAAAGAGATTGGAAAAAAAAGGAAACTATGGTTAAATCAGAGAGAATGTGTGGAGACAATATTGCAGAGGTTTAATATGAAAGAATGTAAATCGATCGGAGTCCCTATTCCTGTAGGTGTAAATTTATCTGTGGATGAGTGTCCCAAGACACAAGAAGAGGAGGAGGACATTTCTCGTGTTCCATATGTGAGTGTGGTTGGAAATTTGATGCATGCAATGGTCTGTACTAGACCACACATTGCACATGCAGTGGGAGTTTTGAGCAGGTATATGTCAAAAAAAATGAAGGAGCATTGGACAACAGTAAAGAGGGTTTTCTGGTATTTGTGTGGAACTGCTAGCTATGGATTGTGCTACCAAGGAAGACCAAGACTCGACAAAGTGTTGGACATACATGGCTTTGTGGATGTAGACTAGGCTGGAGATCTGGATCGTAGGAGATACACAAGTGGGTATGTGTTTAACCTATTTGGAGGAGCAATCAGTTGGATGAGAAAAATACAATCTGTAGTGGCACTTTCAACTACAAAAGTTGAATACATAGAAGCCACTCATGCAAGTAAGGAAGAAGTATGGTCACAAAGATTGTGTTCAGGTATTGGGTTGGTATAACAAGTTGTAAGGATAGATTGTGACAGTCATAGTGCAATTTTTATGCCAAAGAACCCCGCTTATCATTCAAAGACAAAACATATTGATGTTCAATATCACTTTGTGAGAGACATGGTTGAAGAAAAGAAAGTGTTGTTGATGAAGGTGGACACTTTAAAGAATGTTGTAGATTCATTAACAAAATATATGATCACTGAGAATTTCTATTGGTGTAGAGGAGATATGGGCATTGTTTCCCTAGATTGTTGACTATGTAACCATGTAACCCCTTGTATGAAAAGAAAACAACCAGTGGGAGAATGTTGGATATGTGTTATATTCTTTGCATGACTAGAACTAGTATCTACATTGTGTTGGGCATGCATTGAGGGTAAGAGGGGATGTATCTAGGACCCCCCTCGGGGGCTTGCAGGGGGGTGAATCCCCCTTGCACAGGGGTTAGGGGGATGCACCCCTAGAAAAAAAAAATCCTCGGTTTTTGTGTCCATTTTTGGGTAGTCCTCAGTTTTCATGTCTAGTTATGGGCAGTTTTTTGGCACATGGTTTTTCACCAATGGTTTTCTATTTCCAGTTAGGGAATTAGGGTTGTTGACTAATCCAGGTCATTGGATTACGGTTTTGGATTATTATATTGTAAACAATGTATGATGTGAATGAATATGGAATATGCTAGTTTTCCCAATTTGGGTTTCCAAGGAAAAAGTCTTTGTGTAATGTGTGTATTTGCCATTATATATTTTATGTTCTTTTATTGAAATTATGTTTGCAGTAAAATAAAAAAAGAACACTTATAGAATGTATATGATGATTTCCAGATACAAGTATGAAAGTAATACCTCTCAAAGACACTATAAAGTAAAAAATGTTTTGGTTGTTGTAAAATTGCAGTGGTTAATAACAATACAACAACAATAGGTAAATTGTAAAATCAACAAAAATTACACTTCAAAATTGCAACAATTTAGCATGAAAATTTAAAATTTATTCAATAGAACAACCAATTGTTATATGCAATTTCTAAGTATGTACAACCACAATTACAACAATGTATGCTACAAATTAGTGTATGTTAGGATGGTTGTAGAAAAATTTGCAACAACAAGAAGTATGTTAGTGAATTAGCTTAAGTTAGAGTTAGTAAAGTTAGTAGAAAGCTTGAGACATTGAAAATAGAGAGTTTTTTTTATCACTTTCACCACAAGAGAGCTTAAATGATTAGTGCCTTAGAGCTATGGAGTCTTTTACAACAACAATACACTATGTTTGGAGATGATAGTAGAAATATATAAGAGATAGGGTTTGAAATCTAAGGTGCTAGGACATTAGGGCCTTATATTTCAAGCCTTAAAGAGAAGGATTGCTAGAGTGCAAGAACTTTTGGGCTCTAGCAATTTTTTATCCCTTCTTAAGTTCTTCAAATATGTCACAATCAAGAGTCTCGAATCAAACTCCTAAAGTGGTCGCACTTTAGGGATTTAGGAGTTTAACCTAGGTAGGATTTCCTTCACAAATTATGGATGAAATTAACCTTGTGAGAGGAGGAAGCACTTATGCTCCTCTCTTAGGATTTTACTAAGAAAAATCTTCAATATTAACAAGTAAAATTTACCATAAACATTCAATGACATGAAATGAAATTGCAGAAATTTACTTATTTCACCAAGATATGACAATAGAAAACCCTAATTGCAACAAATTCATCCAAAAAATTATCAAATAATGATCCACACTTTTCCTCCAAGAGATATAGCATGAGTAAAAAGAGCCAATAACCCCAATATAGTGAAAATTTTAGACTTGTCTCTCACAAAGGTGAGAAATTTGTGGTGATAAAATTAGTCTTGGCTAGCCATATTTATATGGGAAATCCTAGACACCAAAATACTCTAATGAAAATCCATGTCTTTACACAACAGGACCAACTTCTTTAATTTTCCCTTTCAATTTACAAAAATTGAAATTTACATAAAATAAAACCCTAAAGAGGGTGACGTCATGCCCTAGTAGGGTGACGCTAGGCTCATGAGAGAGATGTCAAGGTTGAAAAGGTGTAATGTTGGGCCTCCAAAGGCCACATGCCCCTCTCTTAAGTGTCGAGGTCCATGCTACATGCCTCCTCCATCAATCCATCAAGCAATCCATTAAAAGCCTATCCCTTATGTGACATCATGGGCTAGGAAGGTGACGCCTAGGCCTCCAAAGGCCAACTTTCAAGTGGAGAAGGGTGGAATCCCATCCTCTCACCATGCCAAGATGCCTCCAAATACAATGTCCTCCATCAACAAGGTACAATTCTCATCATCAAATGGTGCCCCAGACATGGGGTATAGCATCCATCCTATGGGAAAGGTCCTACAAAGAAAAACAAGTATGCCCTCCAAGGGTCCACAAGTCATATGAATCATGCCAAGTAAGACGCGTCTAATAAGAAAACCACCTGAAATTGTGCATCAAACCTTTCAAACTAATGAATTCTCAAAGACCTTATAAAATTTTCCTAATTTAGGTATGGGAGGGGTGTCAAGGTGCACTATTGGGTTAACCAATCCCCAAGTCAAGGGTGTTTCCAAAGGAGAACCTATCTAAGTCATGTAGTGATTTTGAGGTGGATTTGGATCAATACTTCTAGGCATGGGGTTCTTGAAATACAAGGGTTCATATTGTCTCATTTATGCGTGCTTTTGTAGAGGGTGTGTTTTCGTTCGTCTACAATGCAACATTTTTCCAAGTCGTTTTATTTCCATTAATAGATTAAGGTCCAAAACATTGAGTACTATGTGCAATGGAAATTAAAGAGTACCACAATTGCACTTGAATATAGAAACACACAGAGTGCCATATGCAATGGAAAGTAAGGGGCACTGCAAAACACATTTCCTCAACAAGCGAGACATTTATTAATTATGTGATTTCTTTTGCAAGTACTTCATTTTTTAGAGAAGCATTTTATTATTCCTAGGACCTGAGGGTGAGAATCTAGAAGGATAATATTGGATTTTATCTTTTTCCAAATACAACACCTCTGGGCCTTTATCCCCTTCTTCCCATGAAATGAGGTACAATTCCTTCTTGGATCAATGGACCTGAAAACCCAAAATATGAGGAAATGGAGGGGAAGAAGGATAGAAGGTTGTAAGTATGGATGGGAATGGTACGATGACCCTTAAAGGAACTACCTAGTAGAAACCCTTTTCTCGAGGGTGACCAACCTGCTAAGACATAATGATAACCACCAAGGTGGAATTAGGAAAAAATTATAATTTCCAAGTGAACATTTTATAATCAAGAAAGGATTTTTTGAAACATGTTCAAATTATTTAAATAATAAAGTGACACTTACCATGACACCAGACTTGTTACCTCATGAATTTATACATGCTTTCCTCTGGGACCAAGATAATGTTGTGGATGTTGCTTTGTTGTTGGTGATGAGTGGTGATCAACATGAATAGGAGGGACCCTATGGGCTATACTACTCAATTTGACTCTTTCCACTCCATGTCTACTACATGTGGACCTTGAGACGTGATCTCCTTAGTTACCCCTAGACTAAGGGGCTAACATCTGGCTCCTACATGGGGACATGTGCTCATCGTAGAGAGCATGAGAACCTCAATATCTCATAGCATGACCTGTCCCTACGCACATTGATACAAGACATGTTGGGATATCAAAGGGTGGTGCACTCACCCCTTTTTCATATGATAAAATATGTTAACTATAAAATGTAGAGAAAAAGTTGAAAATAATTTTTTTGACATTTTTATTCTAACATATCAATAAGAGCATACAAAACATAAGAATAGTGATATGAAATGATGCAAGAAAATAATATGTAAATAAAAAGCATGTATGAAAATGTAAGCAAGAAGAAACTACATTACCATGGTATGCAAGATGCAACATATACACAATTCAATGCAGGATGAAAATGCCTACTTTAACGTACCTACCCTAATCTATGTTAGTCATGTTCCATCGGGGAAATAAAGTTTGAGAAGGATTACATTAATGGGTAATTTTATCCTTTGTCCTTCAAGCATGGAAAAATTGAAATAATTGAGACCTACTTCACTTATGGTCTTGTAGGGTCCAATCCATAATCTATCTACTATCTTATGCATTATTGGTTTCTCCTGTCTTTTTTCCCACAGTAGCACTTGGTTTCCTTCTTTGAAAACTATGTTTGTCTCTTTGTGATCAAACATGCCCTTAATTTTTTCTTGTTTTTGTTTCAGTTGATTCAATGCAGTCCTCCTAGATTCATTTGATCGATTCTTCCTTACAGATCCTCCTTATCAGTCATTTATTGTTGTGCAAAACAGAGGGTAGGGATCTAGAGGCTGATGGGGAACTTAGCTTCCAATCCATATACAAGATCAAATGGGGTATTTCCTGTGAATTTATTTGTTGTAATGCAGTATTCCCATAGGGTGTACTTTATCTTACTATCCCGGGCCTTCCTGTTTTCCCCTGTACAGTCTTCTTAACAATATTCATCGGTTTTTTATTACTTGATTCTTCTAATCCATTTCCCTTGGGATAGTAGTTGTAAGAGTGAGATAAGATGATATAGTACTTGAAGAACAATTCTTTCAATGCAAGGGAGCTAAAGGATTTAGCATTGTCAATAGTACTCTTGGTAGGGGTACCAAATATTATTATGATTTTGTCCTCAAGGAAACTCATGACAACTTCCTTTGTTTCCTTTTTAATTAGGATGGCCTCTACCCACATAGTGAAATGGTCTGTAGTGGTCAAAACCCAACAATATCCATTTGTGGATTTATCCTTGAATTCACCAATGAAGTCAAGACCCCATTGCCGAAAAGGAACTTCAACAATGGTTGGTTTCAAAGTTATCGCAGGGATTCATTGTTTTCATGCGAAGAACTCGAAAGGTTGGCATGATCTCACATAAATATGGGTATCGATGAACAATGTGGGCCAATAATATCCTTCTCACATGATCTTATGGGTGGAAGAGTGACCGCCACATTACCTTGAATGTATTTCCTTAATCAAATGGTTTGCTTCATCTTTATTCATGCATCTAAGGATGGTTCCGTCAAGGTTCTTCCAACCCAGACCATCTTGGGTCAAGTAATACTTCATGGATTTAAGCTTCAAGGCTCTATTCATGTGGTCTACTAAGTGTTCATGGAATGAAAGGTTCTTCAAACTATTATGACTCAGAATTGTCACATTTATATCCTCTTTTCCTTTCACCATTCCTTACATTTCATGGTCCTAATAAACCTTTTATCATACCATTTTCATACATACATTTCGGTTTCACCTTATTATTTTCCACTTTATTCATTTTAGTATTATGAGTGAATTTATGATTAAATATTAGAAAATTAACATATTTTCATTATATCTCAAGGTTGGATGAGTTTTATGATGTGTACAGGTATATTTGAAGATTTCAACAAAGTCAAATATTACCACCTAGCCTCAAATTCGAATTTCATCTTCAAGCTTTGAAGATTTGAAGAATATTTGGGACAACCATTCAATCATATTCAAAGGAGAAGATCATGGAGATTTTGATGGCATATCTTATCCAAGATTTGTGAGAGATGTGTGGAGGATTTGAAGGGATCATATCTTGTAATAATAGGAAAGTGGTTGAGAGAATAGTGGATCTGTAATTATGAGACTCTTATCTTATCTTCAAGACTCTCATGTATAAAAGAGAGTGTTCTCTCTTCATTTGGGGGGAGTTAGAGATGAGAGATTAGACTTAGATTAGCTTGAAGTCTTATAAGGGCATTCTTAGCTTTGATTCTTTCATTGTTATTCTTTCATGATTTGTCATTTGATTCTTGTAATATAATTTGAGATTGATTTATTGTGTGAGCTCACATATGTCTTTTGTAATTCAACCCTTCACATATTGTATTGCTTTCCTAGATTAATTTCATTTCAGGAATTTAGATTAGATTACTTCTACTTCATTCCTGCATATATAGTGTGTGTGCTTCATAAGCCTACGAACCTTGGATTGAAAAATTAAATAGTTGGGCAAGTACTACAACGGAATTAAACGACAATATTTCTGCCTAACATTTTGGCGCCGTTGTCGGGGAAGCACGATGGATTGAAGTTTAGTTTGAATTTTCATGCAAGTGTAATTATTCATGCTCCTAACTCTGAGGTGATATATGGGTAAGGGCATGTAGGGAGTGTTTCAATTCCTGCAAGCGTAAGTGTAGATTTCAATTCCTGCAAGTGTGTCTGCATGTGTTGGTAAGGGGTCATAGCAGCTACTTGAGTGGAGATTCCTCATGTTCTCTCTGCCAACGTATTCCTAATCTGAGGTAAGACATCAGCCTCATTTGGGACAGAGCATGCAGAGTGTGACTTTCAATTTCTACAATTTCAATTCTAGCAAATTCAATTTCTGCAATTTCAATTTTTGCAACTGTGAAGAGGTTTTCATGTGTTTCAGCAAGTATGATTTTCAGTTTTTTTATTTTGATTTGGGCGTTGTAAGAACCCCTTTTTCAATATGATTTAACTATGAGATTAAGCTTGGAAAAACTCACTCAGATCCTTGCAAAAGTCGGGATCTCCTCTTCTCACGAAGAGGAGATATTGATAGCATCCACGAGCTTAATTACTCCTCCAGCAGCGAACGAGGAATCAATATTCGAGGAATCTTGCACATTTAATGAAGAACAATTATGCGAGAAAGAGATCCAGGAGGACAATGAGGAGTTGCAGCATGATTTGAAGGAGGGAAACCGCACCTACGAAAGCTATATCGAGTAATGGTTCCAGGTAAGTACTCGATTAGATCCATTTTTTTATTTTTATTTAGAAATTTTGCAGTCACAGCAACTAGATTCATTCACTCTCGAATATTTCCATTATTCATTTGAAAAATTACCATTGAACATATTGTTTTTATTGTTACGTGAATGGCTCCACTAGAAATTTTCCTACACCTAACTAATATTTAATTTCCAATTAGCATAGAGTAGGTAGGATAACAAATAAAACAAAGCTGAGTCTTTACATGCTGAAACGGTCACTGAATTTTATATGTTGTTACAGCGAAAATTTTACATGTTGTTACAGTGAAAATATTATATGTTGTTATAGCGAAATTTTACATGACTATACAATGAAATTTTATATTCTGAAACAGTGACGTTTATGCTACAACAGTGGTTGAAACAGTGTCACACCAACACTTTTCTTGTTTTTCATTTTCTGGATGAAATTTGTGTGTCGTTTTGTAATCGATTGAACCATGTCTTCTCGATATAGTTTATTTCTTGTTTGAGCCACCATCCTTTCACCTTGATCTAGAATAAAATCTGCAACAATAAAACAACATGATCATTTAGATTGAAGTCTTCACATCTACTAGATCTGCAGGTTTAAGGTGCACTCTCTGGCTCAGGCCAAGAAGAAAAAAATAATAAATTATAATAAAGTTGAACTATGATTGGGATTGATTGAATTGCGCTTTCTGGTCTTGCGTGCTAAACCTGCAAATGATAGATCTGAAACATTTCTCCACCACACCTTGAATTAAAATCTGCAATTATCAAGGAAATGAACCAAATCAACGATAAATCCCAGTTTTCTAAAGAATGAGAATCCGAGTACACAATAAAGTATAAGATGAACTCTTCTCTTTTTTCATCTTTAGAAAGTTAGGATTTACTCCTCGATTCTCATTTGAGCATCATATCAAAAATTAGATATTCTGGTTTTTTTTATCGGAAAATGTGCACCAAATATTGATTGTGCAACTATTCCTTATCCACCTTACCTAAGTATTGTTGCGTAAAATCACATTCCACTAAGGTGCAATCGTAGATTTTATGCACAAAATTTTCCTGAGCACGCAATTACATGAGTGAATCCTTCATGGCTAAATCGCAACTGAATTCCACTATTCACATAAGCCCGATTTTCTTCGGATTATTCACCCTCTTTTTGGCAATTTTAACTGTTGGAATTACTCAAGTAAGGAGAGGAAATATATCAATAATCATTTTGTTTCCCGAGAAACATGAAAATCCTCAAGTATTAGAAACCACACAACATCATGACATTAAACAATAGCCATATCATCAATGGGATGCGAAAGAACAGATGATTGACCAAGACACAACATAGAGACCATAATTCCAGTGTTTTTTTCTCTGGTTTCACCATAACTTGCCATCTTTGACCAGTATGAATAATTCCACCAACCATTTGATTTCCCTAGGCAAGGCCTCTAGTTTTGGGTTAAATCTAGGATTTATTTTGTGTTGTTCTCGTTCTCTGGTATTAGGTGCCTGAATTTTGCGAAAAAAAAGGCCTCAGTGAATGGGTGGGGCGGTACCTCCACGATCACAAGTTCCTTTGGAATGCAGAGGTCGATCACTACCCAAACCTATGCCACATGGGCAGGAGCTCAATTTCATAGAGATTCTGAAATAACATTAAATACAACTCCTTGTTATTCCGGTCAGACTAGTTTTTGGTGCTACTTGTGCAGTCGGTAGCCAATGTTGTAATTTGATGGCTCAATGTATTGACTCTTTTATGTTTTGAATATTATGGCATGAACAAACAAGGTTGAGGAAATTGAACCTTCTTGGTGACCGAAATACGTTTCCCATTTTCTATTTTCCTTAATCATCGGATCTGGGAATTGTGCACTACTTCCAATCTATGATTGCAGATGGGAAATGATTCGAGTATCTTAACTCACTCACTGGCTAGGTCAAATGGCCTGGTGAAACTATCGTTTTTATCCAAGGCAAGGTCGGTCCTGTTAGCAACATTACTTGTCTTCAGCATCGGGATACACAGGTCTGCAGGTTGCACGAGGAGCGCCCAAGCGCAGCGAATAGAAGAAGTCATTTTCGGACTTAAAATCAGGCGAGCGGGCAGGATTCTAAGTGTCAATGGTCTGGATCCATCCATATGAGTAGATCAACGGTTGGTGGGAAATCGTGAATAAGGAAGTTGCGTCGAAGTTAACACAATAGATTGTGCCCATAGTGTGCAAGGGAGAATAGCAGCCGTCCATCCAGAGGATGCATGGCGCGAGATCTAATCGCGTCGGCGTTTCAGCATTCGGAAGTTCGAGGGGTGAGAATTTCATGTTGTTCCACATCTCAAAACCCCTAACCCCGATAGCACCGAAAGCGCCGAAAGTGGGGCCCGTGGTCACTTGAGAAAAGAAGAGAGTTATGCAAAGGTGCCAAAGCGTCAGGTTTTGCCACAGAAGGGAATGTCGCATCCTCCATGACCAGTTCAGCCCGACTTCGATCATGTGTCTCGCTTGGAGTTAATGAAGGCAAGAACAGGTGGTTGAAACCTCCTTTCGATCATTAAATGTGGGGTATGGAGAATCTGGCAAGCGGTCTGCTCGAAGGGGGTCCTGTGTACCGATTTTTCCAAGGAACCATGTCGAAGTCTTCGAATAGACAGGAAAGTCTGCACATGCTAGCTCGGCGTTTAATGGCTCAGCTACCTTCCTTACAGGAGCCATGCGCGGTTAAGGTGGTGCTCGAAGAAATATATCAGTACGAGTTTGACTGAAGGGACACCAAGCCTTGGGTGACTGGACACGCCTCTGTGAGGTGAATTTTCCTGAGTATATAGACTTAGACTTTGTATTTTTTAAAGGATCGATGGTTGAGCAAGGCTCCCGATTGTAAAAACTTTAACGTAGCACTGATTATTCTGGTTGTATATTAACATCTAAGACTTCTTGCCTTATGAATGTCAGCTTCTTTCCATGTCTTTGTTCATATTGTATTAGAACAGCTCGGAATTGGAAGATCCAGTCGAGTTGTGACTGTTATAGGATGATGTAGGTTGGATCACTGTAACAGTCGCGTTGTTTCTAATCAGTCTTTGTGTTTCTCTTAGCGCTGAATGACTTGGAATTGGAGGATCCAGTCAAGTCGCCCCTTCAGTTACTCGAAACTCTAAACCAAGGGGATCTTGTGTTTATAATTTTTCTTCTACAAGCTGCTGAAAGGCCCATTGCCCAAAGTAGTTTTGCTCACTCCTCTCACCAAATCTTCCACCCGACCATTTTACAATCAATCTATTGACTGAAGTTAGATCAAGACCTCCTTTGTTCTTTACATACTAGAACCGGTCCCCGAGCTAGAGTGATTCCATCCCGAGTCTCTACCCATTTTATCACCCCTCAAAATAATCGTGACATAAAACTGATGGGCGTCGGGCTCTGCTCCTGCAAGCAATCCAGGGGTGACTTCTGACGCTAACATTTCTAGCGCCGTTGCCGGGGACGAAGTTGAAAATTTTCCCCAGGATTGAACGACATTGAACCTCTGATTTCGAAGGTGCATCGGGTATCAGAGCCTTTGAAGAATTCTACTGTGCACCTGGTGACTCCATTGTGACGACTCCGCTGGGGAGAACCTGCTCTATTAATTGTGGCTTTCAGAGGAAGACACATGCGGTCTCACCCACAGCTGCCTCTAGCTACACCTGAAACTGATCCAGAGGTGGTTCTTAGAAAAGGAATAAACTTTGAAGAAGAAGGTTCCATCGTCGAACCAGGTAATCCACCATCTCCTTCTGTAGGAACTCCTTTTTCTCCTCCTCAATTTCTCAATAGGCCTCCTTCAGAGGTTTCCCGTTTCTTGAACTTCAGGAGTGTTCTTGCTGAGTTTTCCCCTCCTGGTCTGGGATTGGAGGGAGAAACCCTTGTCACTCCTCTCTCCTCCAAAGTTGTACCCTAGCGTAGACCCAGGACCGCAGAAGATTTTCCCACGCCTAGTTTTACTACTCCTGCACAAAGAGGAGCACCTGCTGAGTTGAGATCACTAACCTTCTCCTTAAATCCTCTCTTGTTTCCCACTCCACTTCGTGAACTCCTTCTCCTCCAAGTTCTCCTCCACCTAATATTCCTATGGCTGGTGCTAATCCCCCTATGACCAGAATGGAGGCTATTATAGCCGCTAGGTATGCTCCCCTTGTGTTACCTCAGCCACTCAATGCCCTCCCGGCAGATGGTTACCTCAAGAAACTACCCAAGTTCACAGGTGAGGGGGAAATAACTGCAGAAGAACACCTAGAATCCTTTACAATTTCACAGATGATAATAACATCATGCATGCAGACGTATGGATGAAGATTTTTGTTCATAGTCTCCAAGGTGAGGCTAGAAAATGGTTTAAGGCCCTGTCCCCTGGATCTATTGATGGGATAGAAGCTTTAGATAATGCCTTTTTAAGGCAGTGGGGAGATAAAAAATACTTCGTGTATTACATGACAGAGTTTGGGTCTTTGAAGAGAAAAGAAGGAGAGTCTGTCTCTGACTTTTCCAAGAGATTTAATAAAATGAACAACAAAATCCCTGCTGAGATAAAACCCTCCGAAGCCTCTGCAAAGATCACTTATGCTAGCGCCTTTGATCCAGATTTCTGCCTCTTGTTGAGAGAAAGGAGAGCCACTACTCTGGACCATATGCAGGATGCAGCCGTGGAAGTAGAATCTAACATATTGGTTGTTGACCGACTCAGAAGCGTTGTTGATAGAAACATATCTAAGAAAAGGCCTGAAGTCTCCCCATCCAGTTCCTCTCCCATGCCCCATCAGATAGATGAGACAGCTAGAATACTAAAATCACTTTCTGCCAGGATGGAAATGTGGGAGTTAGAAGGGAAACCCATGTACAGAAATCCCCAGAATGCTGATAATAGAGGTTTCAGGAGACCTAATAACAATGGACCACAGGCCTTCCCAAGAGAACAAAGGGGAAAAGATAGAGAGGATCAAAGGATTCAAACCCCTCTCCAAAATAACCTGGTTACTCATGAGGAAGGGGAGGAGATAGACGAATTCGACCCTGAAATTCATTGTGTTGAAGAATGTTAAGGTCCTAACCCGCACATAGGTAGATCAATGTATTCGGATGTAATAAAGGTCAATATTAATCAGACCTTTCAATAAAATAGAATAAGGTAGAGGTAAGAAGACCTAATAGAAGCTTCCACTTCTATAAGGATCTTCCTCTAGATGCTTCTCTTAATAGACACATTTAGTATAAATAAGGGTCGAGGGTATGAAAACCCTAGCTTGGAGATTATTGTAACAGAGTGTTGCTCGACTAGAGGTTGCCCCCTCGAAGAGGCCTGTGAACATTGCTATATGAATCAAAGTTCTATTTCTGTTGCTATTTCGTATATCATTTCTGTGTATTGTGAAGATTATGCTGGATATTTTACTGTTATTCTGTCATTTCTAACATTTCATTTATGTTCTGCATATTTTATATATCTGGTATCTTGCAAGTGGTATCAGAGCACTTTCCTTGGCAGAAATTGTGGATATTTTTTTTTTCAGGGTAGAGACGTATTCCGACGTCTTTAAGCCACAGAGATCTGTCGTTACGCGCATAAACCCGAGGTTGAGGGATTCATACACGCAGGAAATACAAGTGGTTCTTAAACGCACATCTGTTGGCCACCCTTGTAACCCCTGTTGGTACCCCTTCGAGTGGTAGTGCATCAGACAGCACCTGTGTACGGATCAGCCTAGATTTCTTGAAGCCCTCTTTAGATAAACCTATAGGCCGTCAGACTGCTATAGTGTCACCGAGAACAACACTTGGGAAGATACTCTCTAGTACCTGGGTAGTCGGGTAGTACGGCTAAGGGTACGGTCTATCCTCCTTAGTTAGTGCCCTGAGATATTGGGCCAAGTACTATTATTGGACCCCGCATGTATATCAGAGAGCTATATCACAGGGAAAACCCTTGTCTATAGAACCCTTGAATACCTAACCCTTGTGGAACATAAACAACAACATAAACAAATTAAACAGGCGAGATCTATTGACACGCATCTGTGTTAGGGTTGCTAAGCAAATACTCTCTGGTTCAGAATTTGGGGATTTCAACACCGCAACATTCTTCAGACCAAAGCATAACCCCGCAGCTGTAAAAAAAAAATAAATAAATAAAAAAGTCTGGAAATTTTTTCACCATTATTTGAGACCTATTCCATTAGACTCATCTCTTCTCCCTTATCACTTTCATCCATATCATTTTTCTGCAAAAATTCCTGACCTCGCCCGCTCCCTTTTCAGTTCACCCATCATCATGGCCCATACCCGTAACCAAGAACTAGAGTCTCGCTTCAACACCCTGCAATCTGGTTTACTTGAGACCCAACAATAAGTGCAACAACTCAGTACTACTATTGCCTCCCGTGATGCCTCCATGAATGCATCCGTAAATGTAGCCGTGCAGTCCGCAATGGCCGAAATCAAACACGAACTGACCACCCAACTGGAATCTATCTTTGCATCACTCTGCGCCAAACTCAAGCTCTCTATCGATGACTCTTTTCCTAAGGCACATAAAAAGACTGAAGGTGAAACTTCTTCCCATTCCTTTCAACCCCATCACTTTCAAAGGGACATACGCCTTCAGCGGGTGGATGTAACCAAATTTGATGGCTCGGACCCCACTGGTTGGGTCACACAAATGGAACATTATTTCTCTCTCTA